>CM053787.1:261688412-262288412 GCA_028749045.1 Cupressus sempervirens | reverse complement strand
TGGATAACTCAAATGCAGTAAGTCTTCCCACTATTCCTTCAAGGTTAGTGTGTTTCCTTATACACACCTTAGCTCTTAGATGGTTGAAACTCTAATAGCATAAATAGGGAGAAAAGTTTTTAAATATTTGCTAATGATAGTTTCTTTTTTTAATTGACCACCTAGACTTCTTATTGTACTTACCACTTCTTTTATTCTAGCAGCATTTTCACCTTCCTCCATTTTTATGTCATCAAACTTTCCTCTTAAGCTTTCTCTCTTTGCTCTCTGGACATTCTAATCTCCTCCATAGATATCTGATAAGGCTTTCCATGTCTTGAATGTAATGTCACAATCTTTGATGTCATCATATTCTACATAGCTAAATGCAAAGGCAATCTCCAACATTTCTTGATTGTGTTCCTTCCTTTTGCTCTAATCATCTACAGTGAGAGGTCCAGCTGGATTTACATGTTCTATTCTAATTGAGGTTTGTGCATAGTCACCTATTGATCCAAGGTGCAATTTCATCAAACTTTTCCATGTAGAAAAGTTGTCTTTGTTAAGCTTGGGAACTTCTCTCTTGGACATCTTGGTCTTCCTACTTCTAGTACCTTGAAACTAAATCAGCAAATGGCTCTAATACCAATTGTTAGAAATGTTTTAGAATAACTAAGAGCGTGGGTGAATCAGTTATTCAAGGTCCAAATGTCCTATTCAAAATTTTTCACTAAGTGTAGTGAGCCTGTTCAACCATTCATTCATCCAAGCATTAACTTTTCTAATTAGCAAGTTGTTGTAAATCAACATGCAAGAATAACACATAAAAGATCAACACATAACATAGTGATTTATGTGGAAACCAAGTTTGGGAAAAACCACTTGTAACATGCTACTCAATTATCACTCTTCTAAAGTGATGCCCTGTGAAAGGCCTGCCTTGTTAAAGGCTTACAACACACTGTTAAATGTGACCTTGTTAGAGGATTTAACCACCCTGTTAGAAGTGGGCCTGGTTAGAGGACTTTAGAACATTCACTTGGAATGTCACCCTGTTAAAGGATTTACAAATGGCTATTAGGTCAACCTAAGATCATAGGAATTTCCTTCTATCCTAACTGATACAATTGCTAGAGAGTAACAATTAGGGATTTTGACCTGATTACAAAAAACAACTTAACTTGCAGATCTCAAATCACTCTTCAGCTCTTCTCATTGCATAGCCTTCAATCTTTGCAACTCTTGACAGCTTGCCCTCCTTTCAAGCTTAGTCTCCTTGAGTCTCCATGCTCAATGTACCAGTGCAATCATGCTTTCTAACCACTTGTAGAAGAAAAAGCCTTTATGCTCTTCCTTCTCCTAAATGCCTTCTCCTTGACATGCTTCTAATCACTTCACAATTTGGCTCTTTAGCATCAGCAGCATTTTCTTCTTGGTCTATGACTCCTTAAATAGAAGTATTGGAGTTCCTTTCCCACTTGATTCTTCCATTCTTTAATATCAATTCATATGGATTAGGTAGGATTCATTGTATCTAACCCATATTTTGTTTCCTCTAGAAACTTCTTGTATAATCCTTTTGAATTCACCCAAAAATGGTTTACATAGAATTCTATGCCACCAGCTCATCATTCTTATCCTCCAAATGGTTCACAAAATTCAAGGTAACCACTAAGTCAGCTAAGATTTGGTGAATCTTTGTTATTTAAAATAATGCAGTAGCTCGGCACTATTGAAATACTAGTGCATGACACATACTGTGTTACTCAGCATCAACTATGTTTTTCTTGATGCTCGACACCTGAAGATCACTCGGCACCAACTAAGATTTTCTGATGCTTGGCACCTAAACTTCACTCAACACATAAAGATCACTCAGCACAGACTAGAATTTCTTGTTACTCGCTCCAACTGAGAATTTTCTCAGCTTCATCTAGCTTGCTCGGCACTCACTAATGAACTTAGTTTAAGCTTTGCAGTCAACATTGTTACAACTTATTCCTCCAATATTTCTAAGTGTGACCGACCTCTGTATCTTTGAGTATGTTATAAGTACATCATTTAACCATTTTCTTAACTAATCCTTGCACTTCATTACAACATCATAACTCAACCTTTCCCTTAGGTACTCTTGTTACATCTTGTTGATCAAATCCTCTTCATCAATCAACTAAGTGATAGTGCTTGGATCCTATAAGAAAATGTCATTCCTATAGATAGCAGGTTTGACATCAATGAAAAAACAATGATTGAAAACATTTTGTTAACAAAAATCTCCCTCTTTGATCTTCAACAATGAGCTTTTAATCAAATTTCCAATAACTTTTTGGTTATAGGAGAGGTTTGCAAATTTGACACATTTTCCTATTCAGTCAAGGAATCCTCAACTTTAGTTATTATAGGCTTTTGAGGTGGAGAAAGAGTAGTGTTTGACCTTAAGTGGATATCATTTAAGGAAATAGCATAGCTTTGCTATTGTGTTGGCTATTTGGTATTGTTGGGATTAGCATTAGGTTGAATTTGTAGTTGAGTCTTCTTGGAAGGAGCATTAGTGGCTATAGGAGGAGGCATTAAAGCCTACTATTGAGGTGGCGGCATTAGAGCTTGCTCACTAGTTTGGGTATTCCAATTTTGAGGTTGTTGCCAACCTTGCTAAGGTTTTTGCCAATTATGATTTCCACTAAAACCAATATATTGCCATTGATTGTTGCTTATTTCAAGAGGATCTTGTGGCATACCTTGTCTTTAAGCCCATGGTCTTTATTGAGAAATGTAGAACACTTCTCCATTTTTATCAATGTCTTTAAACTCATTAGGAATTGGTTGTGTCTTCGAGCTTGCAACAGACTTACATCTATAGTCCCTTTTCTTTTTCCTACAGTGTGGATAGAATTTAGCTAACATAGCATCAGCTTCATCCTTCTTCCTTCTAGCCTACATGGTATCCAACTGAATGGCTACATCATTAATGATGTCTTGTTTGAAATTTGACAGTAAATTAGATAGTTCCATCTTTGATATACTCCTAAACTGCCATTAGACTTATGTGGTAGATCTCTAAGTCCCCTAATTTTCTTCATCGTAGCTCTAGAATAATTCAGACATATACTTTGTATTCAGTCCAATTTTTCTAAGTGATATCTCCTCTTGCCATTAAATCTAGAACTTCAATAGTCACATCATTTACACCTCTCAAGAAAAGGTGTTTCTTTGTTTCTTCAATCAGTTGATGTTGTATATTATGTTGTCGGTTGAACATGAATTGTGAAACATAGCCTTCCAAGGTTTCATCATCCCTTTAGGACATTTTGAAAATGTCATCCCCTTTCAAATCTCAACCCTTGCAGTATTATTTGTACTTTGTTAGAAACAAATTGCTCATTGTAGGCCAATCTACTACAACATTGGCACCCAACCCCCTGAACCATCTCAGAGAAGCTTCCTTTAAGGTGTATGGTTTTGGGTGATGTGATGCACTCCCCTGCCCATAGGTGGTTAATTATGTGGTGTTCCATGTTCACTAATAGTCATGGCTTTTGGTGCAACGGCAAATGGGCCCTACAATTGGTATCAGAGCCTAGTTTTGGCCTGGTCATGGGTTCAAATCTCCCTGGTGCCTTCTCGACCCGCGTAAGCACCTGGTATGCACATCAAGGGGGAGATTGTTGGGTGATGCAACGTGCTCCCCTGCCCATAGGTGGTTAATTATGTGGTGTTCCATGTTCACTAACAGTCATGGCTTTTGGTGCAACGATAAATGGGCCCTACAAATGGAAATAACTTTAGCTTGTGAGCATCGATTGTACAGCCATAACTTCTACAAAGGATATCAAAATCAAAGAGGAAGGTTTCAAGGTCTTTAGTAATTAGGCCATAGAACTTTAGAAGTGTAGGAAAAGGTATGTTCTTCAAGTTTTGATTACCTTGCAAATGAGGGATAGGAAAGGGAAATGTAGGCTAAGGCTTAGCCATTCTAGGAGGAGGACCTAGTAGTGGTTTTTGATAAATAACAAGGGAAAGTGGATTATCTTGGTATTTAGGTTTAGCAAAGAGATCATTCAAATGCAAGGATTCGTTGGAGGATGAGGCTATTCATTCTTAAGTACCAACAAATGAATTTTTAAAAGGTTATTCTTCTTCATTCTCACTGTGAGCTTCTTCAAGCTTAGGATTAATAATGTCTTCCAGAATATTATAGGGAAGAAATCTCCCAAGGAGGTCTATTCTTCTATGCATGCAAAATAATGCAGAATTTAAACTAACACATGACTTCAGGGTTGAACTAGATTGACACCTCCCCCAAAATAGTGCCAAAAATGTTCGGTCAACTTATTACTTTAATAACAAAGGATTAGACATCCTTTCACAATGATTTCATGGTTAGAAAACATCATGTGTTTACTTAAAATAGTACATTGACTCGTTTAATTTGTCAACCTAGGAGCATAAGCTTGAGAGGATGACTGCAAAGTCTATGCTCTAATTCTCCTTTAAGTCATTACAATTAATGTGAAGGAAATGCTGAAGAAATTCCATGCTAGCAACTGAAACAATAACTCCACTTCAAGCTTGAAAGCAATGCTGCAACATTAAACCTATCTATTCACCTATGCTGCAAGAACAATTCATTGTTTTCATTATTAATGGTTACAAGAGCAACACGATCTTACTTGTAAGGAAAGAAACAAGGAAATGAAATCTACTCTAAGAAAATAATTCACTCACCAAGTGGGGCCCCTTGGATGAGTGAATAGAAAAGACTATCAAGACAAAAGGAATAGACTTGAACTACTCATTTTATTCATTCATGGTGAAGAAATTACACTTAAAACTAAATCACATACAACTACTATTAAAATCAACATGTCTTCTTATTTTTCAAAAACTGCCCTTAAAGCAACAACAGATGTTATTTAAAAGGAAACTACAACTACTACCTAACTCTATGATCACTCCATTAATGAGGATCATTGATAGACTCATGAAGTTTGAAATAGAATTGCCATTAACCAAAAATAAATCCTCCAAGCATATAGTAGGTTGTAGAAGCTATATTCATGCATTGCTCCAACATAAAGCATATAATGACTTGCTCCACTCACAATGTTTTAGCAATTTGGTCAGCTCTAACTTTAACACTAAGGTGTTGACTCTTGAATATCTATGGCAAGTACCTAAAAAGCACTCAATGGGCACACCACTTACACATGAATATATTTATTTTATCATCAATATTAGAAAAGGTATAAGTTCAAATTACCACTCTTGCAAACCCTATGGCTACAAGAGGAAACTTACCCATAACATAAGTGAGCAAACATTTATCAGCATGCAACATCACTTATACCATTTTGTCCATAGATTCAAGCAATTATAGCATATTTGAACTATTCATACTTCTACTTGATGTCTCATCATATATAGAGCATATAAATAAAAATATAAGTTCATTTGCTTGAAAGTATAATGTCATCATTGTTTCTACAAGATAACTACTTAAAAATAAGATTAAAAGATCTTAAAACAATGGCCTTTTAGAAGCTCGTCACCTTATACAAACATCATAGTCATCTACTACGTTTATCCAGTGATCTTCTAATGCATCTTCATATACGAACTCTTTCCCTACCAGGTGTTGTACCATCTCGATATTGTCAAAGTATGGACGAGGAGAGTTGTACTCTTCCAAGGGATATTGACCCCACTTAGAATTGAAGGTGATAATATCTTGCTTTAGCTTCACCTCAAAAGCACCAATTGTGATGGGCCAAACCCATATCTTCTTATGTTGTCTTCTCACTCTATCATATGGAGAAGTGAGTTGGCATGCAATCTCTACTAGGATGAGGCTATCAAATGGTTATCTTGGGAGATTTTTTGGGCACAATAGAGTACCAGCTACCCTAAGATAGGTGAATGTTTATACTGAATGTAGTAAGTGTTGATCTCTGTGATCATGGCCTCTGCTTCTACTGACATTATTTTGGCATAATCACCCTCTATGAACTTGATGATTGCGAAGATGAACCCATCATTTATCACCTTGTATTCCACACTTTGTAGTGGGAGTTTCTTCTTCACCAATTGTGAATATACCACATAGGGCCAAGCATTTGTGTCTTGCATGCTTCCCTTCCTGTAGAGGCTTGGATAGTCTATGGTTCTTGTTGCCAGTAAATACACCATATATGATGTCATATAGAATCATGGATTGGCTTTGATAGCTATAAGTTGCTTGTCCAAGTTGTCACTTAGGATGGTAGCCCAATTAATTGACATTGGTTTCTATAAAGTGGACCATCTGGGTTTGAAGGTGTCCCACTACAGGAAGTCCTAAAACTCTGCTCAAAAGCACAATTGCATATCCAATATAATCTTTCATATAACCCATCATCATGTCAACTTTACCAACTCTATAGCCCACTGGTGTTCTCTCGATCAAGAAGGAGGATTGCACTATCTCCTATGCTTCTTTCAAATTGTCATTATACCATAGTTTTGAATCATGATAGGAAATCTTGAAATATTGATCCTCCCTTTGGAGATGGAATACTTTTTTAATGTTTCTAGGTTGGAGGTCTAGCAGTATCTCTCATGTCACACTCTTAATGACCTTCTCGTCGGTCACATAGTGTTCTGTAAGGATCATAATGAATTTTGAGGATTGGACTGATGTTCGATGTGATGTCGCATTGACAAGGCCTGACTGGATGAGCATTGACACTATTGTAGATCTTTCTTTAGGTTTGTTATAGATTGTACATAATGTATTCTAGTCTATATGCCCAAGTTTTGTGTCTCTAATCTCAGCACATCCATCTTGAAACCTAGATTTCCTTTGTGCCCCTTTGTGGAGCTATGTTTTCCACCATTGAAGAGGATGATGAGGCCATCTTATTTGCACAAGAAAGGCAATTAGTAGTTAGAAACTCAAAATTTGACCTAAAAAAACCTTAATTCACCTTAAAACAGATCAAAACCCATCAAAAATATAATAAAAATAGTCAAATCCCTCCAAAGAGTCTTGTTGTGCACTTCAATGCACCTAGTGCACCCTTACAAGTGCACATGTGTGCTTTTAAATCCTGAATTTCCTTTTATGCACATGCACACCTAGGTGAGGTGTGCGCATGCACACTGTGCATGACAATTGGGGGGAGGAAGACTTAGGTTTTTACTTTTCCTTAATGGGCACAAAGGTGTGCATATATGCACTTACATAGTGCCTTAGATGTTTTTTTTTGTATTTTTTATTGTTTGTTTCATTTTTTTAGGTTTGTGAGGAAAGGTGCGCATGTGCACACCTTCCTTTAGTCTTACTATCTTAGGTTTTAAGGTATTTGAAGTTTGGAAGGTTTTAGGAGGTTGGAAGGTGCACACATCTGCACCTTTATGATGCTGACCATGTGTTGTGTTGTGTACGTAGGAGGCTGAGAACTAGGAGGAGCAATGTGCAATCAAAGGATGTAGAGGTGTAAATTGAAGGAGTGAAAAGAATAAGGGATGGTAGGAGGCCCGAGGTCTTATATAGACCCTAGGAAAAGCTCACCTAGGAGGGCGCACATGTGTGCACCTCTAGAGGTGTGCACATGTGTAACTCCGAGGTTGCACACACTTGCACACCTATGGGAGATGCGAATGTGCACTCCTCTGGGAGTATGCGAGTGCACACTTTTGGAGATGCACATCTACGAAGTCAAAAAGGGTGTGCATATGTACACCTACTTGGGAGTACAAAAATGTCCTTCGGAAGATTCTTTTTTGGGTTCCTAATTGTCCAAGTCCCTCCAATCAGATACTGGGGCTTGTCCTAGACTCTTGGGGAATTCCAAAAATGACCCAAACGTGGGACTAGGAGCATGATAGGAAAAAAATTACTAAGGGTTCCTCATTTCTCTTAGAACTGGGACATGAGTTGTGAGACCACAACACATTGAGGGTCCAGGGTCCAGAGTGACCAGTCTAGGATGACTCAACGGTTAAGGGTATGGGGTCTAATGAGAGACCAATTCAATGTAACTCAATTAGTTTGACCATGTGATGGCACTTTTTAGTATGTAGCTTGAGTCTCCTTCATGTACTTTGTATTTGCCTCTAGTGGTGTATTTACTAGTGATGTTTTATTTATTCAATGTATTTTATTGTTGATGATTTACTTTCATTGATTGCAATTGGTGTTTTGCTAGTTATTATACTTTTGACATGTGAATTTTGACTTGCGGTGGATGTATTTCATTGACTTTGTCTCTTATTTTTTGATACTCAATTTATACTTGGTATTTGTATGTTGACTTGGTATGTGATGTTGGTATCAGATTGAGTGTTCTTTCAACTTTGATTATCGTTTCTTTTTCAATAGTTTGTATACCCTTGAGATAGATTTGGCTTCAAGATTCCTTGCCTAGGATTTTTTTATGGGTTGATTATTTGCAGGTAGATTATTCATTATCTTCCTTGCGTGGTGGGAGTGGGAGCTTGACTAGGTAACCATGCAGTCAAAGGTAGTGACTTCTTAACATTTGGGTCCTCCTTAGATTTCCATTTGTTGGATGTTCATGGATGTAGATGTAAAAATATCATTATTATCCCTACCTCAGAGACCTCTATTTAGTTGATGTATATATGTTAACATGTATCTTGTATTTGGGTGTACTTGTATCTATTATTGCATACCCTACAACATGTGTGATGGAGGTTTCTCATTGGAGATATTTCATTGTATCAGTTGTAGTCATGTACTTGCTTATGAGATTATGTATCTATTATTTCCTAATGCTCATGGAACATTTTATTTGAGATTTAAACCAACTAATATAAACTTCTTAAACGTCACTCAATGTGAAGGAACCCTTGAGGAATGAACTATATATTATATTTTCATATGTGATTTTGATGTGAATGTGTATATGTATATTACTTCTACATTTTTACTTTTCTATTCTTTTAACATTTAAAAAAAATATAGTTTAGTAAATATTGTAATTAGGTTAATTCCTTTTGGATTCCCATGCACGATGTTACACTGGTATCAAATCTCGAGTTTCAACATTGGGAACTTTGGGAATATTGTGCACCATCACTGAACAATTAGTAAACTTTCAAGAAGATTAAAAATTAAACATATATTGACATCAAAATTGGATCCAAACAATTGAACAAAAATCTTTGAAACAATAGAATTTATGAACATGAAACTTGAAAACTTGTTACACTTTCAATCTAGATTCTTACTTTATGTCTATGGGTTATGCCCTTATGTTTTTTATGGATTCTAAGATGTCGTTATTGTGTTTGGGTGTTGTAGGAGAGATGGTTTCTAGTTCTAGATCCATTGCTAGGGGTCATAGCTCAAGATGTGGTATGGCTCGTGGGAGAGGTAGTCATTGTAGCCCTCATTTGGTTCACATAGAGGACCTTATTCAAGAAAAGGCTAGAGGGGGCAATAGAGTTGAGAAAAAATAATGAGTTAGAAATGCCTGACACTAGAGACCCTAGAGTGCTTGCCTTTGCAGGTTAGATTTCATCAAGAGGTATCACACCATTCTAAGCATGGAGAGAGATAGGTCTAGGATTCTTAGAAGAGGGAACATAGAAGGAAGAAGGGATTCCATCCAATCTAGCTAGATGAAGGACCTACCATGGGTCAAACTTAAACCTTTTAACAAAAAAGTACCAGGTATGATGTTGATAACAAGTTGATCACAATGGATAGATATTGTTCTTTGCAAGACTTCAACACGAACGTCAAAGAAAGATATGCCATCACCCACTTAGAGGTCTTTGTACCCCTGTGGTGGAAGATAGAGGAGAAGAAAATTGGGGTAGATATGCAAACTATCATGTAGGAGTTATTCCTCATACACTTTAATGAGTGATTCATGTTAGACTAGTGACATCAGTAGAGGGTATATGAGCTCCCTAAATTAAAACAAGGTATCATGACCATTGTAGAGTATAAGTGAAAGATCGTCAGGCTTATGTCCTATGCAGGAATTAGTGATATCTTACCATTGATGGTCCAATGTTTCATTAGAGGACTTAATGATAGCATCATTGAGGTGTTAAGGTCTTCCAACCTAAAACCCTTAAGGATGTAGTTTTGTGAGCTACATTGGTTGACGTGAGTGTGACTTTGAGTGAAGATGGTCTATTAGGTATTCAGGCTAGAGGATCTTCTTATTCAGGACTACCTAAGGGAAACAAGTCTCAAGACCTAGAAGCTCTAAGAACCCTCCTACCTTATCTAAAGGTATTCACGAGCAATGATCCATAAATTTTTTCCATGGTAGAAATGGTGGATTATAGTTAGGGAACTATCACAACTAGTAGTGTAGTATATATAACAAATCAAATCAACTTTTTCAGGGTCATATCCATGATGCCAGTGCCATAAGTTTTTATCGGTCTCATGCATCTAGAGTTTAGGGAGGTTTTAGTGGAGGTTGCTACTCTTGTTGACAACATGGTCATAAAGCAACCAACTATCCCAAGTGTACACCTCAGTTCTTGAGTCAAAGACCTGCAACTTCAAAGCCTACAATTGAGGATGCAGTTAGATCTGAGAGGGTGTTTGCAACTAGTTCACATCCTCCTACCATGGGGAAGGGTCCAAGAGGACCCACACATTGAGTTTTAAGTTTTATTATGAGTTTTGTATATTTGTAGTAGGCTTCTAAGAGTTAGCCTAATTTTGAAGGGGGGTGGATATAATGCCCACCTGTAGTTTTCTTTTTGTTCTAATTGCCAAACTCGTTTAGCCCTATTTCATACATGTGGTAGTTTTAGAGATATTTGAGTTATAATTGCATGACATTATATCATGACATTTATATCATAGATGATAACTTAGTTGATTTTATTTCACATGTTGATTGATGATTATGATTACGACTGCATTAATGATTCTTAGTAAATGTGGTTTCTCTCATGATGATTTCATATGATAGGACTCCAAATGATGATTATTTTATATTCATAGTGATGCATTGTTATATCCGAACATTCGATGATTTGTACACAAGATTTATTATGGTACTTACCCCATACTTGCATGTGTATGGTGTGTGTGTCTGTTTTACTTTTGTTTGACATGTTTGAAGCAGTTCAGGGAGGGAGTCATACTCACCTACTAGTTGGGATCTACATGATGTACCACTCCTTGCCATTACCTATTAAGCATGTGTGTGTACATGCTTGTCTTTTATCGAGGTTGCAAGTACCAAGCATCAACTTCCCTAAATTGTCAGGATGAGCATGCGTTCGCAAAAAATACAATGGAGAATCACATAGATTAAATTTATAAATGATGGAGAATTGAATTTCACATAATGCTACCAAGGCAGCTCCCTTCCCTTTGGGAACGCTACATGAGCTTGCAAGGGTTATGATTCCTAGTAAAATATATATATAAATAAAAATTAAATTTTGATTTTTTAAATTATTATTAAATGTTTAAAAAATGTAATGTTAGTTTAAATTATTATTTTGGAATTTAGTTTAATTTTATAATAAAATATAGTTTTATAATTTTTGAATAGAGAGTTCTAGCAGGAACTTGGATGCGAACAATGGTCATAAAGCTAAGGACTGCAATAGTTATTTGAAGTAATCAGATGAAGATGTAAACATTGATGATATTGTGGGTCATCTTTTTTGTGGTGAAGTTCATGTGGTTCACAAGGCACCACAAATGAAATTAGGAGGAGATGAGGCATCGCATGCAGAGAATAGTGCTTGAGGTGTTGTAGCAACCCCCCACCCCACATGAATCTAATGAGGTGGATCAGGGTAATATGGATAAAGGACCTCTCTGGTCTTCTTTATTTGGTAAAAATCGTACAAGTAAGTCATCATTTCCACCTGTCACAAATAATTCTTGTTGGGAAAAAGGGGAGTTTCATGTTTTTATCCCTGGTCTCATCATGGATTATTGGATATCATCGATGGAATTTACCTTGGTAAATTTTTGGGGTTGAGGCCAGATATTAAAAATCTAAGGTCTATGGTCAAAAGGAAATGGGCGCTTCATTGTCAAGTGCAAATTGCAGCCATGTCAAGGGTGTCAGATTTCTTTCTTTTTACTTGTAAAAAAGATATGAATGTGGTGTTATGTGGAGGTCTTTGGTCATTTAGGAAAAACACCTTGACGGTTAAGAAGTGGGAACCTAATATGGATCTTTTTGATGTTAGTTTCCTCAAGACCCCTACATGGGTAAGACTATTGGGTCTCCAATTGGAGTTTTGGCACGATGATATTTTCAAAGCTCTAATAGGGTCTTTTGGAGAATTATTGGCTATAGATAATATGATTATTGTTGAGACAAGGATAGTGTATGCAAGAATATGTGTGAAGGTTCATTATCTTAAGGATCTTCCTTAGAAGATTGATCCTTATTTCCAAATTGGGTAAATGGTCCGAGGAAGTGGAATTTGAAGACCTACCAAATACTTGCTTTTATTGTAGAAAGGTGGGTCATTGGGACAAAAAATGTCCAAAGAAACCAAAGGAAAGTAAAAAAGAAGAGACAAAAAATAAGAAATACCAAGTGGATAATAAAATGGTATGGAAGCCTTAGACTAGGCAAGATAAAGGTCATAAAGAAGATTCTTTGGTACACCCTCAAGAGAAAGCTTCCCAAGGAAGCTGAAGAAAAGAAAGTTAATAATGATGGAGAGGTGATATCCTAGGATGAGGTGAATGTTGGAGTAAAGGATGGAGTTATTTCTCTAACCTCCATGGATGGGAATGATGGTAAGGAAGTTCAGTTGGGTGAGCCAAAATTGAAGGATATGCATGCTAAAAATTGTAAAAATGGAATTACTTTGCCTAATGAAGTTCGTGAACCTATCTTAGAGTCTTTGACTCTAAAGTGGAGTATTGAGGAAGCGTAAATAACTAAGAATGAAAATGAAGATCAAGATGGAACTCTAGGGAGAAGAGTGGAAGATTTTCTAAAAGGGAAAACCTAGATTGATTCCTTCTATGAGGCTAAAAAATATGGAATTTTTGGTTTTGATTCCCCCTTGATTGAGAGTGGTTGAGATTGTTATGTCAACCTATCTAGAAGACAAAGATAGTGTTGGGGAATCTCAGAATAATTTAAACATCAAGAGGGAGCCTAGTAGGAGTTGAGGACAAGAGACAGAAAAATGGAAATAAAAAGAATATTGATAAGGTAGGGAGTTTTTCCTCCTTATCTTTGATTGAGGTGTCAACTAAAATAAATTTTTATGAGTTAGCTTCCCTGGTTTAAAAATTGAATGTTGGTTCTCCAAGAAAAGTGAGAAGGAAAAGCCTAAAGAACAAAAGAGAACATGATAGTATGCAGAATATAGCTAATGGAAAACATGCTACTATTCTAGAATATACCCCAAGAAAGAAATGAAAATGATATCATAGAATACAAAGGGGCTAAATAGACACCATCAAGTTGATGTGGTTAGAAATTTGGTTTGAGATCATAAATCAAATATTCTTATGCTTTAGGAGACTAAGATGGACAAGGAGAACATGAAAAATATTAGGCCTTTTAAAAACCCTGGTGTTATGGCCAGCAGTTTGAAAGGGGCATCTACAGGCATGATGGTGATTTGGAATCAGGTTATATTGAATGGTCAAATCCTTGATTCTAGTAGAATTTGTTGATTTTTAAGTTCCATCACTCCAAGTTATATGTAAACTGGATTCTAGTTAATAACTATACAACAAATAAAAAGAATGCTATAAAAAGGTATTGGGACTATTTATCTTCCTTAAAGAGGAAGATTGATGCTAGAAGTTGGATCTTAATTGGGAATTTGAATGTCCCCCTCTATGATCATTAAAAAATGGAAGGTAATTCAAGTCAATTGGAATGCAGACATAATCTCATGGATTTTATTAATCAAGAAACCTAAGTGGACATGGACCTCCAAGGAATCAATTTTTACCAAGAGTAATAAAAGGGTGGGGCAAAGTTCCATTCAAGCTCATCTTGATAGGGTTCTCATTTCTCCTAATTGGATGAAGAATTTTGTCTATTCTTTACCCCAGAGCTTTCACACCTTAGCCAACATGGACCTAGAGCTTTACCCTTACACATCCCAAAAATAACCTCCTTTAATTCAAACATAGATATAAGATGCATGAGGTCCAAATCATCCATCACCTTGGTAACCAAAGAAGAAAAACAAGCAAGGATCATGTTCTCATTCTCAATAGGAGGTGGATCGTCAAAAAGGAGCAATATTGTACAAAGTAGCTTTATGAGAAAGAGCTTGTAGAGAATACAATTGAATTCCTTCTAAATTAACCAATTAGATTCTAGAAAAGGATACAGACTTAGATGATGACATGGAAGTCGAGGTGGAAGTTAAAAATACGAATGTGGGAGGTCAGGGTGAAGAGGTTTTTACAGAGGGTGGTGGGTGTAGTTCAAACAATGATGGGTACTCTGGAAGCCAGGAGGAGGCTTTGGTTAGAACCATGAGAACTGTTAGTGGGTCAAACAAAATGTCTGATAGTAGGGTTGATACTAGTGAAACCCCAGATTTGGAGAAGAGGAACCATGATGGATCTCAGAAGGTCCTCCTATCGAAGACTAGGGATATTCCCATGAAGGACTTTTCCTTGGGTAATGGGAGGAGGAAATAAATAGATCTAACTGAGAATAAGAAGGGGGATTTACAAGAAATCCTAGGCAGCTCATTAAACAAACCTATGGAGGATGTGACTGAGATGGGCCATAGTGTGGAGGAGTCAAATGATAATATTTTCATTAAGAATGAGAAGACTCTATTAGAGGGTATTATGGACACTAAGTCATAGGATCTGAATAAGGGACAATGTGGTGAGAATGTTAATTATGTTATTGATAACCTTGATGAGATGGTTGGGAAGTAGCTAGGTGGTAATCTTGAGTTTCTCCATAAGGCCAAGATACATGTTGACCTATCCCTCATGGTTGAAACGTGGATCTATAATGAAATAAATTCTTTGAGAAAGATAGTGGGATCTACAAGGAAATTTGGAGGTAGAAAAGAAAAACATAGTGAAGTTGGAAGCAAAGGTTGGGGTCATTCCTGGTAAGCTCATAGAATATGAGGCCAAACTTAGATAGCTTATTAAGAATAGTGAGTAGAACATGAATGTGGTTACTTCCAACTTATGTGTAGTCGCTTCTAGCTTGGGAAGGAGAAGTGTGAATGAGATTGTTTCTCCAATGGTTGTTGCTCTCACTGGGAGTCTGTTGTCACAAAAGTTTGGACTGTTGCCTAAATTTTTTACCTAAAAGAAACCTTGTGAAACATGGAAACAACCTCCAAGTTATGGGACTTGAACAATGAGGTTGAGTCTCTAGAGAAGGTTGGCTTCATTTGCTATCAGGGTGCACCTAAGCTACACTTGGAGAGGAAAAGGGAAGAAAGCATGTATGAAACACTTACCTAATCTATCCTAAGGGGGTGATGCAAGTCTACTATGCATTGACTAGTGACCATTATGCATCCATTGGGCTACAAATTCACTAAAAAAAATGAAGGTCCAATCTGCAAAATCAAAAACACCAAGGAACTACAACCCCTATAATGACAAATTATGAAAACTCTACCTCAGTCTTCTCTACAAAACTTCTTCAAAAATTGTCATCCTAGAGAGACAACACCATATGTACCCTGCACTTCTTGGAAAATAGGAAATAACTAAAAGAAAACTACTCTAACTATATACATAAAACATTCATCCTCACCGAAAGCAAGGTTTAAGATGTATTCCATTGATTGGAATAGGCAAAATTTTACCATTAGGCCTGTTTAACTAGAAAGCATTTGACTATTTGCAATTGACTATAAAATAGGGACCACTCCATATTGCATCAAATCTTGAAAATCTCCCTATTTTTTCTCTATTTTCATCCCACTTTAGCACAAAATCACCCTCCTTGAAATTCTTGACCTTAGCCTTCTTTTCAAAGGACTTTTTTACCTGTTGCTGATGTGTTTCCAAGGTCTGCATAGCTTGGTTTCTCATCTCTTCCAACTCCATCAATTTTTCTATCCTCACTATCATAGCATCATCTTCAATCAACTCTAATTGATGAGCTAATTCTAGGGAAGGGAACTCCAATGAGATAGGAAACCTTTCTTCTCTTCCATAAACTAGCATGAAAGGGGAGTTCCCAATGGCCCTATTAGGTGTTATTCTATTAGCCCAAAGGGTTGTTCTCAACTTTTGATGCCAACACCGCTGATTATGGTTCTTTTCATTATTCTGATCAAATTTTGATTGGATGATTCGGCTAATCAATTACCTTGAGGATAGTAATTGGAAGATGTACTCAAATAAGTGCCATGATCTATTACCCATGTACATATCTAAGCTCCTACAAATGATTTTGCATTATCTAAAATAATGGTGGAAGGAATATTGAGCATTATGATGACTCCATCTAAGGACTCAACCACTAAATTCTTAGTAGCATCCTTTACTGCAACTGCCTCTATCCACCTGGTAAAATAATTTGTAGCAGCTAAAATCCATTTATGGCCAGAGCTAGAAGAAGGTTTGATAGGACTTATGAAATCTAATCTCCATTGAGAAAAAGGTTGATCCTCTTGAATGGGATGCAAGTCTTTGCTTACTTGAAAAGAAGGCACAATTTTCACACTTCCTAACATGCCTATGAAAATCATGGAATAAGGATGACCAATAATAACCCGCTCTCATTATCTTCATGGTAGTGGTTCTTATTGAAAAGTAGCCAACATCAAGACCATCATGTCTCTCCTTAATCATTCTCTCAACTTGATCTACATCAATACATCTTAGAAAAGCTCCATTGAAGTCCCTTCCAAAAAGAATACCATCAACTATGACATTTGGGATTGACTGCAATCTAAACTATCTTCTTTTAGCTCTATCCAGTCCTTGAGGATATCCATTTCTTGATAAGAAGGTCATCATGTCATCTATCCAACTCCTTGGATTCTCATCTCTTACTTCTTGTTGTTTTGTCAATACCATAACAACTTCTTCATCTAATTCTTGAGATGAAACCATCTATTTGCATAGTCCTTTCACTCTTACCAATTTGGTGACCTAGATGTCCACATCATACTCCATCACTTAAGTAATCCAACCTTCTCTGTTCACATTGATGTCTTTGCTCAAAAGGAAGTCCTTGACACTTGCATGGGGCACTAGCAAACATATTTTATTTTGGGATAGAAGATGTTTGAATTTCTTCAAAGATCTTATGACTACAAGGACTTGTTTCTCCATATAACTATAGTTACCCTCAGATCCTTTAAGCCCTTCACTAAAGAAGGCAATGAATTGTTCCTCATTCTTATCATTCAATTGAGTCAAAATAGCAAAAATACTTGACTCACCTCCTAAGGTGTAAAGGATGAAATCTCTCTCAAAATTTGGATTCATGAGAGTAGGAGTTGAGGCTATGGCTACTTTGACCTCTTTAAGACTTGCTTTCCCTTCTTTGGCCCATGCAAAGACCATGTTCTTCTTGAGCATAGATGTAAGAGGTTTCACCATGGTAGCTAAATTAGGAATGGATCTCCTCACAAAATTTATCCCCCAAGAAAACTTTGCAGCCCTTTCTTGCGGTTGGGAAGAAGGAGAGCAAGAATAGCCTTAGTCCTTTTAGGATCAATAGTCAGACCATCCTTGGATACAATGTGTCCTAAAAACTTTCCTTGGTTAGTGGAAAAGACACATTTACTTTGATTAAAAGATATTTTGTACTCTCTACACCTTGAAAAAACTTTCCTAAGGTGGCCAAAATGATCTATCACATTCTTTGAGTATACTGTAATGTCATCAAGATAAACCAATACAAATTTTTCTATCACATTTTCAAAGTCCATCTCCATTCCTTTTGGAAAGTGGTAACTACATTTGTTAGCCCAAATTGCATCTTACTGTAAGCATAGGTGCCCCACTTTGTGGTAAATGCAATCTTACACCTATTAGCTTCCTTGACCAACACATTGCATCCTAAAAATCCATCTAGGAATGAGAACCTTTCTAAACCACTGACCTTAGATAAGATTTTTTTCCATGGAAGGAAGGGGATAATAATCCTTAAGAGAGGCTTGGTTAAGGTCCCTAAAGTCGACACATAATCTAATTTCTCCACTCTTCTTCCTGACAGGGACAAGGTTTTCTACCCATTACGAGTGCTTGATAGAAAAGATAATATTAGTCTCAATCAACTTAGATAGCTCCTTTCTCATTAATGGTTCAATTTTAGGATTCATTGGCCTTTTCTTTTGTCTTACTAGTTTGGCATCTTCCTTTAGGTCTATGGTATGCTGAAATAGGCTTGGGTCAAAACTCTTTAGGTCATCATATGTCCATGCAAACAAATCACTAATTTCTTGACATAGATGAAAGAATTTTTCTTATTCAACTTTAGTACATACCTTTCCCATGTTTAGGGTCCTTCCATTAGCAACCATGACTGTTATGTGATCATCCTTACTTGTAGCAAGGTTCATGCCCCTATCTCTTGCTTAATCATCAAGAGTGAAAGCACTTTCTAAGGTAATCAGACCCTTAGGCAACTTTTTGGAACTGAGATTAATGATCTAATCCCCATACTAATCATGTAATCTTGACTTATTTCTATCTAAGAACTCTGCTTCATTTTGCAAGAAATTCACAATTTGTGAATCAAATTTACATTATTATTAGGAATAACAAGCCTAACCACCACTCTAATCTATTTCTTCTTCTCATCTTTAAGGCTCCTTGGCACATTATAGGATGCACCCACTATTGCGAGTCTATTCTCTTTCCTAGGGATGCATTGAATGTTAAGTGCATTGAAACCTTCAAGAAAATCCCATACTCTATGTTTATAAGACTTGAGCAAACCATTCTTGGTGGCATTCTAATTTCTCACTTGATGGACAATCAACTCACTATCTCCATATACACTTAAGGCTTGAATCCCTCTTTTTTGGGCAAGTAGAAGACCTTGAATCAATGCCTCATACTCTGTTATGTTACTAGTACAATTGAATTGAGGCCTAAATGAGAAGTAGTATCTTTCTAATGTAGGAGAAACCAACATCACATCGACCCATGATCCATTTGTATTCCTTGATCCATCAAAGTACATACTTCATATCCCACTTGTATTCTCCTTGTTCTTCATAAGGTTAGGGACAAGAGCATCCTTTTCAAGTATGCAATAAGTACCAAGGCCTATCTCTAGGGTTTCTAATATAGGATCAAACTGATATGCATTAACCCATTCATCTAAGATAAAATAAGGTGTCCCTATCAAGGAAGTGGTAGGCTCTTATACTATATCATTTTCATCTATCTCTAGGGTAGTGCAATTCATATTGATGAGATTAGGAGTGTAGGGCTCAATATGACTGAGCATTATGGGCTCTACTTTGATTGAAGCTTTAGTTCCATATCTTGTTCTAAAAACATGTATGACCAATTAGAGGATATGTAGCCACCTATTTGGGTAGTAAAATCTCTTAAGAGATAAATGGCAAAGTGTGGCTTAACTTTAGCAACTGATATATCTTGAAATATAGTACAACTAGGGCAAGCATGTAGGGCCATTTCAACACTCCTTAGGGTTCATATAGTCTTGATAGTACTCCCATCCAACAACAATACGTCCCTAACAATGGGCTCATATTTCATTCTTAGGACATTAGCAACATGCTTGGGCATCACTGAACTACTAGCCCCTGAATCAATCATGAAAATGTGGACTAGCTTATTGCCTATAATAAGAGAAACATTAAATGGAGGGGGTATAATATTTTTACTTGTTTCTACCTCCTTTGATGGTTTTACAAGACTTGTGGCATTCTCTATGCTAGGTGGGAAATCCTTCGGTTCAATGCCCTCAAATTATTGTTGCAGTAGCCTCTTTTGCATAAGTATAGTAGCAACAACATCCCACATGGAAATGTTTACATTTGTTGTACCATACAAAATGATGTGTTAGGTGCTTTAGTAGAAACCTTGGGAGCTACATGTGTAGGAGGTTGAGATGGAATAACCTTAGGACCATTCACATCTTTTCTACTATTATCTTTCTTTTTTTGTTGAGGAGCATTTGATTGATCATTTATTACTTGTACATGAGGTATTGCATTTGATTTTGAGGCCTAATTAGGAGGAGGAGGGGGGGTAGCATCTTCAATGGCTCTTCTCTTGCTCTTAGTGTTGTGAGCAATGGGATCTTGATTCACATGACAATGTTCTTCTACTTGATGATTCATGAAGGAACAAGCACCCTATTGTTGCAAATGTAAGGCATCATTAGGTTGTTTTACATTGTATGATTTCCCTGATGTGGGTTCTTGACCAGTCCAAGCTAAATAGGATTCATCCTTTTGACACATACAATAGGCATAGGAGTAATTGCAAGAGGGATAAAAATCATGATTTTGAGCCATATTTTTTTGAGGAACTAAGGCCCAACTTTGATTTGCATTTGAAGTAGAAGCATGGCCATTCTTCCTATTTTGACCAAAAGAAGTATTCCCTTGATTCTGATTTGGAGTCCCTTGATTCTGATTTGGAGTCCTACCATTCAAAGGAGCCTGATATTGCAATTGAGGAGCCTTATTACCCTGAGCTTATTGCCTCTCCAAAGTCACCACTATGTTGATCACCTTCTAAATCATAGAGAAGCCATCCTCCAATTTCTTATCTTGAATTTGCAACTTTTTCCCAATATCTTGCATTAGGGCCTTCAACTCTTCTAGTTCACTAGATGATTTGGAAGCCTAAGGAGCTAGAGAAAGGGGTTGTGATGTGGAAGATGTGGGAATAGGGGCTACTGTTGGTTGGTGATTCGACATATCAAGGAAGAAGGGCATAGGAGGCCTTGGAGCTAGCTTACCTCCTTGTATCAGAATGTTCTCTACCCTTATTGCTATCTCATAAGCATCAAGTAATGTATCCCCTCCCATGGTTTGGATTGTAGTGGCAATATCACTGTTTAGGGCTCCTAGATAATGCAAGAAAGCATTACCGAGGGTAGGCTTCACTAGGGTTGGTATTCTATCCCATGTTTTTTGGAATCTATAGTTAAAGTTAGTCATGTGTTCATGGGGTACCTTTTTTATAGTAGTCAACTATACTAGGAGTGAAAGATAATCACTTTTATCTTCAAAATGTTTGCATAGGGCTGCTCCTAACCCATCCCAATCAGTTATAGAAATATGAGGCAAGCCTCTATACCATTTGAGTGATTTTCCTTTCAAGGATAAGGCTAGAAGCCTAACCACTACATCATCTTTTGTTATTCCATGGATATTGCAAACATTTGATATTACTTGGATACGATCTATAGGGGAAATAGAGGTCTCATTAGTAAAATCACGTATACTCTTAAGGGTTGATACTGGTATGTCATGTCTTTGAGCCGAAAGGAGAGGACTTCCACCATTGAAGGTGGCAAAATCATGTGCTCTAGGTTGTACCATATGAAATAAAGACCTATTCGAATGGAAGGATGGCAACCTAGGTTGTGATCTATCAACAAGAGGAGTGGAAAGAGATCTTGTAGGTGTATAAGTTACTATTGCACTCCTAACTAGTATAGAGATAACCCATTTCTCTTCCTTTTAGGGTTTGAAAATGAAAGCTCAATGTATTGAAAATTACCTCTAGAAGATGCCCTTGTGTGAGCTTTGGGCATGAATCACAAAAAATTTGGTCTAGAAACTAGAATGTAGAGATGGAGTTGCCAAGTACTTGAAAATGAGCCTCTTGAAGGCATGAAACATTGAGAGCAGCACTATCTTCTTAGCATCAACTTGAAATTCTTCTTTGACACCAGTGAATTTGAGATCTTCTGATATGAATGTCCCACTGGGCATGGAAAAAATTATTGTCACAAAAGTTTTGACCTTGCCTAAATTTTTTACCTAAAGATAACCTTGTGAAATATGGAAACAACCTCCAAGTTGTGGGACTTGAACAATGAGGTTGAGTCTCCGGAGAAGACCAGCTTCCTTTGGTATTAGGGTGCACCTAAACTACACTTGGAGAGGAAAAGGGAAGAAAGCATGCATGAGACACTTACCTAATCTATTCTAAGGGGGTGATGCACCAAAATAGAGTGTTCAACCCTATCTCTACCCAAACATGCCTAGTTAACTATCATGACATCAAAATATATAGATTCAAACTTTTTTGATCAGTCAATCACATGCATATTAGATAACCAGATGAATGACACAAGGAAGAAGAGTCTCACTATATATCATTCATAGGCCAAAGAGAGATATAGTCATGCAAATGATAGACAACCACAATACATTGATGAGGGGCAAATGAATCTCACATAGTACATCAATGGTTGAAAGAGATAATGTAGACTGTCATGAAGTTCAAAGGCAAAGGGAATATACAATGTGCATGCCAAAGAAATGCCAAAGAAAATAGAGAAGAGTTGACCCTAACCAAGGTTTAGAAATGTGCCCTTATAGTTCAAACATAACCTTTGGATTGCTTTACAACTTCATCAATATATTTAAGACTATTAGAGGGTGATATAATACAATCTGGACAATAGATTTGATCTAGTACACCTTCAAAGGCATGAAAATCATCAAACCTTGACTGGAAGAAACCCTAAAGGTGACATGAAATGATGCCATTAATGCTAAAACTCTTCAAATGGACAACTAGTCAGAAAGCAACATGTCTATCATGTCTTTCTAGCATAACATTCATTCAGGAGTGGTTGGGATCAATCATTGACATCAGATCATGCAAGAAAAACTACTTTATTCCATCCCTGGCTTGACAAATCAGCAGAATCAATAGTCAACTGGGTCAAGCAACTAGGATGAGCCATGTGGACTAGTGATATTATTTCCTTTTGCAAGCTCGCAAAGTCTTCCTAAGTTGACTGCCTTATCTTTTTTGACCTCGCTACTTTTTAAACTTAACAGATGTTTGTCCCACAAAACTATGAACTTAACCATGATTTTTTACTTTTAATCAAGCTTGCTAAGACATGTGTCCACTGATCATGGATAATGACCTCGCATCTATGGCTAGCGACATAATATCACTCAATCTCCATTCCATTTATCAGTCCTGAAGATTGATTAACCCTTGTCAATACCTCGTCTAATGTAAACATTGCCTTATGCCAACTCATCTAACACCTTTTCCACCTTGCCTGTGGCCAACAAAGGAAACAAGACCCACATGTCCACATGCCACACCTTCGTTATCTTGCTAAGGAAAATGAATGTACATTTTTGCATAGTGATATAACGACAACTGTTGATCACCCTAGATCAGATGGTGGACAAAAATACACTAAGAAATTGGCCCAGTTTTGTGAGGTGTGAATAAAACCTTTCTAGTTGTATTCTGCTTGACAACTCCACCAGCCATAAGGAAAGAAAGGCCCACCCTAGATATGTGGCACACTGTCGCTTTGTCGTTAAGACTTTGGGTTGTACAATTACTGACAATGAAAAAATGACTATTGTAGATCTTGGAAGATCAAATAGATGAAGGAACGTGGGCCTGTGGGGGTTAAAAAAGCACATGGCCACTTTAAAAACTTAGGTAATAAAACATAACCAAAGGTTTTGGCATATATAATTTATATTATTCAAATTTTTGAATTTTTGAATATTATAACCATTGGGTATGCTTGGCTTTTGAAATCAATTTTTTGGTGGGAGGGAAAATTCAGCCAACAAGGTCCTAACAAGTGCACTAGGTAGAGCACTAAGAAGGCTATTGAAGCTAATTTGGGTTCAACTACTAAGAATATATTGAGGAAGTGGCTAACATTGGTAAGAACCTAGCTAAAGTAGTGATGTAGCTCATCTGGGGGGGTTCTAGTTTCCTTTTTTATTATGTGGCTCTTTTTTGGTCTATTGTTTGGTACTAGTTTCTAATTTTGGTCATAGTGTTTGGTTGGTACTATTGGTCTTTGTCTCTTTTACAGCAATAAGGTGTTCCCCTAGGGGGATTTTGTTTTATTTTGTAATGATTTATATCTAAGGCTTTAGGTCCTTGTAAAACCTATTTGTTTTGTTTTTTATTAGATAAACAGGTTTTACAAGGACCCTAAAACCCAAGAGTTAAAACATAAACAAGGCTGATAATAAGCATGAAAAGCCCAGCCAAAAAAGTACCAGTTCAAAGGCTCATAATAAGCACAAGGCCCAACCAACAGACTAAAACCATAGAAAAGACCAAGAACAGAAACCACAAGAAATGACCAGGGCAAAAGCCCTTACAAAAAGCCAAAAAAAGGCACAGGAAGAAACAAAAGAACAGGTAGAGGATTAGACCTCATTCTTTCTCCCCAAGTCTTGCATGACCTAAGCTGCCTCATAGGCCATCTTGTTCTCCTTAGCCTCATGTTGGTGCTCCCTTTGATCCTCCTAGTCCTGATCATTGTTGATGTTGTCCATAGTAGTCTCGACCCCCATTCTGGCTTCATCTTTGTCTTTTCCATCCTCCTCATCCTTCATAGCTCTGTCTTTGATCTAGTCTGTTAAGGATATGATGTTTCTATTGATGGAGCTAAGCATCGAAATCATCTGATTTGAGAGCTTATGATTGTAGACTTCAAGGTTGTTAATCCTTCTCTCCGCCAAACTAAGCCTCTCTTCATTGCCTTCTTTATTATTAGAGTCCGCTCCATTCATGTTATACTCCATATGACTCACCTGCTCTTTGACCTCCTCCAACTCATGGAAAAGCCACTTGATTGATCTGAAGTTATCAATCATGCTATTGCAGGCATTATTCAATAGATTCAACCCAGTTTCCCTTGCTTTGTCTGAAATTGCCACAATCGTCGAGTTTATGAGTTCTTCAAGCCTCATCTCTTCTTGGTTATCCACGAGGACCTGGGGGATCATGCCCTCTCTAAAAATGTCAATTTTCGAGGTCCTGACTCTGAAGTTTTTCCAAGCTTCCCTCCTATTATTAACCTGCACCTCCCCACCCTCAGTCTCAGAATCCAAATTTTGTTCCTTAGGTTGTGCATGAATATGGATAAGTGAAAGAGGTGGTGAAGGCATATCTCATTCTTGCTACTTAATCTCATCCTCCAAACCCTCCCTCTTGCATTTCTTCTCTCCACGATCATCCTTATTTTCCTCCTGTGTCTTCATTTCCTCCTCTTTTGTCTCCACATCCTCCTCCTCCTCACTTTCGTCCTTCACATCCTTCACAAGATGCTTCTGCCCATGATCCCTAGGACTTTTTCTGCTAGGGGTGATGGAGGAAGGTGATTTTTTGACCTATTAGGAGGCTTTCTTATCAGCAGAAGAAATCATGTCATCCTTAGAGCTAAAGCTTTAAATGTCATCTGAGTCCAAAGAGAAGCTGGAGCTTCCAGAGGTCACATTCTTAGTCTGAGGGGGAGCCTTGATAATAGACTAGGCCTTACAATGCTCATAAATAAGCAACAGGAACCCCTCATGCAACGTGGGGTTATCAGTAGGCTTCTTTTTGAAGCTAACCACTGCCTTGCTGAAAGAAGTTAACAAGTAAAAAGGAAAAGATATTTTACAGTTGGGCCAAAAATGATTCAAAAGAACAAAGTGGTGGGTACGAGCCCTATCAAACCTAGGGTCCAAAGTAATATACTCTATATTAGCTCTCAGAACATACCTCCACAATTTCTTCATGGTATCAAGAACATAATACGTGTCAATATTCTTCAAGGCTTTCAATTCCTTCTCATCCTTTACAAAATCCTGCACAGCATTAGCCGAGAGCTTCTTGTCCTTGAAAAACTTAAAACCCTCAATCGAGATTTTAGTAACAGTCGAAATAACCTCCTCAATGATCATGAAAGAAGCCCCATTCATCTTCACTCTACCATCCTTCCATGAACCAATCATACTATTGGTCACCTCCTGATCAAAGCCATGCAATTTCATTATGTATCTGGTAATCCCACCCAGTTCCAGCTACTCCCAAACT
The DNA here is from genome assembly GCA_028749045.1 of Cupressus sempervirens. Classification (NCBI taxonomy): domain Eukaryota; kingdom Viridiplantae; phylum Streptophyta; class Pinopsida; order Cupressales; family Cupressaceae; genus Cupressus; species Cupressus sempervirens. Next base: position 262,262,479 of record CM053787.1, on the reverse strand, counting down.
TTATCTCTACTCTTCCATTTCTCAGTTTCACCCACTGGCTCTTTTCTACACTTTTCACCAACCATGTCTGCACTCTGCACACCCTCAATTCTCATATGCACCTCGCACTGCAATAGATTGGAACCTTTGTGAATAAGCAGAATGCAGAAAAAATTAGCCCTTCTATTGCTTCTATTGAAAATGTAAAAAATGACCCACAAAGCGTGTCGACTAGTCTATAATAAATTGCAGCAATTACAATTTCCCATGCTAACTTTTTGGGAAGTAACCTTTCCTTTTGATCCTTTCATACACATAATTGCATATTGATCCCCTCCGTACATCCTTGGATCTTTTCTAGATCAATCAAGCTTTTAACATCCACCGAAAAAGTATTTTCGAGATGCCATGTCATAATTTGGCTTGCGTTGACCCCTATATTTGCAAACTTGTCAGCAACCAGGTTAGCTTCCCAAAAAAATGAGTGACGTGGACTCTACTAAATTTGGCAAGTGTCTCACGAGTCTCATAAATTAGATTCACAATTTTCCATGATGGCTAAGAGTTGCCATTAATACATTTAATAATGTTGTTTGAATCCCCTTCAAGCCAAAGATTAGTAACTGTAGTTTCAAAAGCCAGTTTGACAATATTACATGCAGCATTCGCTTCCACAAAGTGGTTGGTTTGATAACCCAATGAGAGGGAGAAAGCCACAATACCATCTCCATTTTCATTCCTTATTATGCCTGCACTTCCCAAGGAGCCGAGATTACCTTTGGACGCTCCATCAAAGTTGGCTTTATGCCAACCTTCCGGTGGGAGAAGCCATTTGGCTTCTTGTCTTTTCATCTTTTTGTCTTTTGCCTTCTCCTTATTTCTACCACCTAATTCAATATCTCCACCTTTCCTTACTGAATAGTTTTCCTTAATGGTAGCAAATGTTTTCTTTCCTATCACTTTAGTTGACTCCTCTTTATCTCTGAAGATTCTATTATTTCTCTCCTTCTAGATGCTCCAACAGAAATGAGGCAGAATCCATTACTTTATTCCTAAAGATGAGACCTATTGAACATACATTTCCAAAGACAGAAGAGGTCCAGGAGGTTGAAAGGCACACACCAGCTGAAGCCCAGGTCTTGGGTGAGGAAGACCCAAACCTCCCTGGAGAAAGAGCAATGAATGAACAAATGATTGCCAGTCTCTGTCTGATCTTTACATAACACACATATGCTAGGCATAATATGACCTCTTTTAATGAGGTTATCCTAGGTAAGGATTTTGTCCTGAAGAGCCAGCCAGTAGAACTTATTAATTTTTGGAGTGAGGCCAGGAATCCAAGCCCTTGACCAAGGAGGAATCTCTTTTAATCTCCAAAGGGCCGAGTACCCAGAGGCAACAATAAACCTATTTATTTTGTTAATACTTTAAAATTAACACTTTTTCTTGGTTAATTATTGTATGGGGTTTCAAGTCACCTCAAAACCTATTTTTATATTAATCCAAAAATAAAATTTGATAAATTTTAATTAAATTAAATATAGTATAGGACATACTTATTTTGTAAGTAGTTATGTTTATTTAAATTATTTTTTGATAATTTTAGATTGTTATATTTAAATATTTTATAACATAAGTTATGGTACTTTAAAATGAATATCGGTGTGTGTGAGAAGATTAGTTTATAATTTAATTATGAACGTGCTTAAAATTAAGATGATTATATATAGAGATTATTAAAATTCAAATGTAATTGTGACATTTAAATATACTTATTTTTAAGTATAACAACAATGGGGAATTTAGAACCTTCACAATGCTTGATTGATAAATTGTAAATAATTAGTCGTGAAGTCATCATTTGACTTTTGAAAATATGTATATAATAATCTTTAGAAAACATATGAATGGTCAAACTAGATTTTGAAAACAAAGTAATTCAACTAGGTGATTAAGAACCTATGTTTTCCTTGTAAGCTTATTTGAGTTAATTGATGTTCTTTATTTGTTATGGTTATCCCGTGACTTGCTTAGGTGGTCAACTAAGACATACACCAGAGGATTTGTGATCTTATCTATGACGTTTATTTTTTCTTGATGTTATGATGAACTTTGTGTTTTAAATTGAAAGTTGCATTTATGAGATGTGTTTTATGGTGTAGTTATGTTTACTTAGGTTGGGAGAACCAACTTATTTTTGGGTTTCCTATTGAGGAACTGAGTTCTATCATTATGGGTGTTGTGGTATGGGACACAACTATGGTTTGTATGCTTAGAAGAGGTTGACTAGTTGCACATCTTTAGGAGTGGCTCGCAATAGGAGTCAAGGACCCAAAGTGTTTAGTGTCAGGGTAACCTATTATAAGTTAGTAATAAGTGATAAATAGTAATTTAAAATATTTAGACACACATTAAAAAGATAAGTTAGAGATGTTTCCCTTGCCCATGCCTTAAGAACTTGTATAAGATAAACATAGGAATGGGATAATACCTCCTAAGAGGTATGATTAGTTTTCCTCATCTTCATGAGAGGGTATTATGGTTTTTCATGTGTCATGTTAAGGGTCTGGGGTCTAGAGTGACCGGTCTAAAGTAAGTCAATGCTTGAGGGTGTAGGGTCTAATGAGAGACCATTTTAGGGTAACTCAGGTAGTTTGACCATGTGATGATACTCCCTACTATGTAGCCTGAGTCTCCTCCATAGATTTTATATTTTCTTTTGGTGGTGAATTTACTATTGGTATTTTATTTGTTAGGTGTATTTATTGTTGATGATTTACTTTCATTAAAGGTAGTTGGTGTTCATTTAGTTATTGCACTTTTGACATGTGACTTTTGACTTGTGGTGGATGTCTCTCATTGACTTTATCTCTTGATTGTTTATACTCACTTTATACTTGGTATCTATAAGTTGACTCAGTATGTGATGTTGGTAGGATTGAGTATCCTTTCGACTTCAAGATTATCTTTTCTTCTTTAGTAGTTTGTAACCCTTGGGGTAGATTTGGCTTCAGGATTCCTTGCTTAAGATTCTTTTATGGTTTTATTAACTGTGTGTAGATCATTCATTATCTTCCCTGCACGGTGCAAGTGGGAGCCTAACTAGGTAACCAAATGGTCGAGAGGTAGTGACTTCTTACCATTTGGGTACTCCTCAGATTGTTAGTTTTTGGATATTCATGGATGTAGATGTACCATTATCATTCTTATTCTTATTTCAGAGACTTCTATTCATTTGATGTATAGATGTTAACATGTATCTTGTATTTGGATGTACTTGTATCCATTCTTACATACCATGTGTCATGTACAATGGAGGTTGACAATTGGATATATTTCATTGTATCAAGTATTCATGTAATTTCTTGTAAGATGATCTATCTATTATCTCTTTGTGCTCATGGAGCATTATACTTGAGACTTAAACTAACTAATATAAACTTCTTAAACATGACTCAACGTAAAGAAACCCTAGAGGAATAAAAGTTGTATTTGATTTGCATATGTGATTTTGATGTGTATGTATATATTACTTCTACATTGTTACGTTGACATTATTTAAACTTTAACAAAAAAATAGTTTAGTAAACATTGAAACACATTAGGTTAATTACTTTTGGGTTCTTGAATGGGGCTTTACAATCTTCTAAACATACAACTCACTGACCTCTTTTAAAAGTGGTCAAAGTAGCAAAAACGTATGTACTAAAACAAATCTACATAACAAAATATTTATTAAAAAATGAATAAATTTATATCCAAGTAAAATAAACTAAATATTTTTCCAAAGCATGCCTCTTAAGATCAATTGCAGACAAGATCAAATAACAATGTGATACAATTTTTTTAATCAATTAATTAGCCCAATATATAGTTGAGCCATAATTATAAAAGGATATATGTTTTAGACTTCAACAAAAATTTCTATGGAAACATGCCCATTAACCTCAATTGATAAATTCATATGATAATATGATACCATATGTTACCAATTAATAAAATCAACACAAAGTTGAGGCATAATTATAACCAATTATCATGTTAGTAATAGTACATCTTCATAACATAATCATAACTAAAACAAGTTTAATAAATTTATTCAAATGGTGCTACGAAAATTGGAAATCAATATAAAAAATATGTAATCAACAACCCAAACATTAAGCAAAATCTACAAATACTCCCAAATATGCCCTTAGAGGTTAGGTAATAGTAAAAAATAGGGACTTTACTAATCTACTAAATGTATCATCTAATTAGAAATGAAAATTATGTTGTAAATTTGGCTAAGTAGGACAAGTTGGAATAAAGTAAGATCTATCATTTATGTAAACATATACTTTGTATAAATAAGGCATTGTGTATAGATGAAGATTCTATAGTTAGACGTGGAAATTGTCTAAGTACAAATAGTTATCTAGCAGAACAAAGAAAGTTTTGGTATGTGTAGTTGATAGAGGCATTATTTGCACATGCACAATTGGGTATGGGTAGTACAAAGTGTCAAGATGATTCATGTTAGAGCATGAGATAGTATAGACAACTTATAAAAGAAGTTATGCCAATCTTACCAGTTATGACATTATACAGATAGGAACAAAGCATATCAGAGAATGGGTAATTATGAGTTAAGGAATTATTTTGTTTACAAAATAATTTCTTGAATAATTAGGGATGATATCCTAGATGTTAACCCTAAGAGAGAAAGAGTTAGTTTTTCATTTTCCCAAGCATGCGAAAGCTTGATGTCGACTGGAAAGTTTTTGTCAATTATAAAGGTACAAAGGAAAGATTGTGATATGTGAAGTTGTGTGCATGAAGTAAGAAATATGTGAACTTATGTGAAAGTTGTATATATGATTTGTGAGCTATATGTGATGCAATTTTCTATGTATGATCTAAGGTATGCGAAGAACAACAAGTGTCAGATCAAATATTAAAGATATCAACAACAAGCAAGAGGTTTTTGTATCTATTTCTTTGCATCAAGGAACTATATTGTATATTACAGTATTGGACAATGGGTTTGTCTTGCATACATTTTTTAATTGTACATAACAACTGTTAACAGGGTTGAGGCTTTTCACAAGGCCTACTCCTCTAACAAGGATCAAGACACTACATGCATGTAATAGACTCTTAATAGGGTCAATATCCTTAACCAGATACTTTTGATTAGCAGATTATTTTGTGGTACCATTCCCACCGAGGTTTTCCCTTGGCCAAAGTTTCCCTAGTTAACAAATATGGTGTTATGAGTTCTCTCATTGCATGGTTATGTTTACTATTCAACATTGTTAGTTTAATTTCATATGAAAGTTATAAGGTAATTAATAATATCTAGTTTTGGTTTACAGTTTGTCAAATACTAATCGCCCACCTCTCAATATTCCTTATTTCTAACAATTGGTATCAAAGCATAGTTACTCGGAAGAAGCTTAACATCTTGATTTAGATCCCTATGGATATGGAATAGTTGCAGAAGAATCTTGAAGAAGCTCTTAAGCATATTGATCTTCTTATCAAAGAAAAAGATAATTTGAAAGAAAGATATGAAGATGCAAAAGACTACATTGGAAAATTGAAAGAGAAGATTGATCATCTCAAATCTAGAAAGGAACCTAAAGACAAGCAAAAGATAGCAATGAAATATCAAAATTGAAGAAAGAAAAAGAGATTATGAAACATGAGTTGAAGATCATTGAATTAAAGCTAAGTTTGAAGAAAGATGATAGCAAAGTTGAATTAGATCTTAAATCTAAAAATGCAGATTTAAGATTCCATCTTACAAAAGTGACATCTAAACTTGAATCCATCAAGTTAGAACATACAAAACATGAAAAGTACAATACTATTGTGAAAGGAGAGTTAACCTAGACCAAGGAAAAACTAGAAACATTATATTCCAGTAGTGAGAAACTTGATGAGCAACTATATATTTAGAAACCTTCCTATGATAAGACTAGTCTTGGATATTTTATTGAAGAAAAATCTGCAAAGAAATCTAAAGAAAGAAAGAAACCAAATCTAGTTGTTGAACATCTTGAACATAAGAAGGATGACCAAAATAAAATTAAATCAAGTGAATCTAAAGATGCACCAAAAGAAATTGAGCAAGCAAGTCAACCTAAGAAAGTTAATGAACCAAAGGCAACAGAACAAGTTGAATCATCTAAAGAGGTAAGGTATGAGTTTAAAGGTAGATGTTATATATGTAATGAAGTTGGTCATATGAATATTAATTGTACATGTAAGTCATTCAAACCTATTACTAATTTTTATTGTTATAATTGTCATGGTTTTGGTCATAAAATAATTGAGTGTAAGAAACCTAAATTTGATAGTAATAATAGCAATAGTGGAATTTTTAGGGATACTAAACCTGCAGGTATTGAGAGAAGAAGATCCAGTGAAAGGACATTTAATGAAAGGAGATCAAATGAATTAACAAATGGAACAAGTAGCAACATTGTGTGTTACAAATGTAACAACTTTGGACATATTGCAAGAAATTTTAGAGCACCAGTCAATCAGTCTGGACCTAATCAAAGAAGTAGTGCACTAATATGTTAGCTATGCAACAAATTTGGTCATATAGAAAGATTTTTCATAATGGACATGAGGAACATCAACATGAATCCAAATTTTAAAAGGAACAATAACAAAAATGCCAGAAGGAATGATAGTAGCAACAATAGTCAGAAAGATGAGTTGAGAGAACATGTGGAAGAGTTCAAAGAGGTATTTGTCAAAGAAAAAGATCCATCAAGTTCCCAAGTTGTATTGGAAGAATAGTACTCTGATGCATTTGATGAAAGATTGAAGTCTTCTAGTGTATGTGATTCATCCTATTTGAATTAAGCACTTTTCTATTAAAGATCAAGTACCAGAAAAATACAATTGAGATTAGAGATAGAACTAAGAGCTGTGAAGTTAACATGAGGTAGAACAAGACATGAGGAAGATATGGTTAAGAGTGCATATCATTTGAACATCGCACAAGTGTGCACAAAGAAAACAAGCTTACTAGTTACCAAGAACATCTTTTTATGAATTGCATACTTGCATAATTAATGTGGAGATCAATTTGGTGAGTTTTAAGGGATGTGAATGAGATCCTACAAACCATTCGATCATGTGAAGATTTAAGGAGCAATGAAGAGAAAATTGAAGGCAATTTGGTGTGTGAAGTGTAGAAAACCCTACATTTCGTATAATCAAGGTGTTTTTTGATTTTTGAAAGCTTATTTGTGAAATTGAGACCAGAATTTGTGACAGACATGGATAAGTCTTTAATTCATAACATTGAGGAAGAAACAAGACCTAAATTGAAATTTAATCTAGTAAAACTTGTAGTATATGACCTTGGTGTTGTGTTTTCAAGAATTTCAAAAAATGTCATTCATCTAGAAGATATCAGTTATCTCAAAAGCATGTTTGAGATTGTAGGAGAAGAATATGTTTCCAAAGAATTTGAACTAATAAACAACCATGACATTGTAAACAAGGTTTTGAGTATCTAAAGGACAATGACCTAGCGAAATTCCTATTTTTTAATGAGTTTGACAATGAAGAATGGACTAAAATCATACTTAGTAGAATTCATGATGGAAAATTTTAGTTAAGAGGTAATGTAATTTAAATATCAGCTAACATAGTTCATGAAGTTATTGGCTTATGTAATGATGGAAGTATACCAATTAATGAGAAAAATGTTGAGAAGATAGTACTTGATAACACTAAATCTGTCTATAATGGAAGAGGGATAGTAATAAGCAAGATCAAGCAAGATGATGTTAATTTTTTAAGAATAATTATTACAAAAGATATATGCTATAGTTCAAGGAATGATGACATGGTAGTAGGTTTCATTCAACAAGCCAACAATATCTGTATTCAAATAGAAAATGTTAATTTAAGTGAAATCCTAAGAGAGTAGTTGGTTGAGAACCTTGAAGGATCAAAAAAATTAACAGTAGTTAATTCATATTCCAATCATTAATAAATCATATGTTTTTCCATCTGATTAAAATATTTTCTTTCATGTCTACAGCTAAGTTACTTAGTGGTGATAAATGTAGCATGGAAAAGATAACTAAAATGCATAACAAGTATCATATTGATAAGATTGTTGACAGTGCAAACCTTATTATGAAAACCTTTCAAAATGAAATGAATGCAAGATACATAATACCATAAAAATGATATTTGTTTCATGATTAATACTAATTACAAATACATTGAGGCAGTTGAGCCTAGAATGTTGTATGTTGAGCCACTTGGCTATGAGGTAACATAAGAGGAAATTGAGGGATATGCAAAGATAATCCTCAAATATGATAAAGATGAAGAATTTGTCAAGCTTGGAACATATGATGAATTGATGCTATCAATCAACAAAGCACAAGTTGAGAATACAACCAAGAAAAAGGTTGAAACTACACTGAAGAAAATTATGCAACAATCAGGGATGATAGAGGAAGAAATAAGTGCAACAAAACATACAATATCAGGGATGAAGAATATTGATTAGCAAGGAATGATATATGTACCACCCTTGTCATCAATTGGACCATTTGATGATGTTACCATTACAGTTCCATCTGCAACCACACCCTTAGCACCATATGTAGCAATGTCACAAGAGTAGAAACCTATTACACATGCTAGTCCACTAGCAAAGCAATCAGAAGAACAAAAGGAAGTGGCAGTCGTTAAGGTTAAGAGGAAGTCAATAAGATTGGCTGAGATAAAGAAAGAGTCACCCAAGTCTCCAAGAAAGAAAAGAATGAAAGTCATGGCAACTATACTAGGAAAGAGGCATAAAGAAATTATGCCAAGTATACCAAAGAAGAAGATTACTATAGGACTAGAAAAGAGAAGAAAAAACTCTTGTTCCTAGAAAGAAAAACATAGGTAGTTGAATTTGAATCAAATTCATTAGAGAGGAAATTAAGGAGAAGGAAGCTGAAGTAAAAGGGGCAGAAAACAAGACGCCCATAGGCAAGAAGACATGGAAGCCAAGAATTGAGACTCTAAATAATGCCATCATCAATAAGGGAAGCTTTGTACAAATTAACAAGTTTTATGTTCTATATAGTAGTTTTGAAATATTTCAATTAGAAAATGTTGTGATAAGACATTTGATTATTAATGATAAGAAATTTATAGATATACAATGTCTTATTCCAACAAACTTGTATAAAGGCTTGCTAACAGAAAATAAAGAGTTGTTGAAGAAGACAAAAGATAAGAGAAAATCATCTCAAAAAACTTTGTGAACTTAAAGATGACAATAATTTGCAAGTTTTGATGAGTAACATTGCACCTTTCTTGAGAAAAAATGTGAGGCCCATACTAATCATGGGAGGGAATTATGAAGAAATCAACAAGGAAACAAAGAAAATAATTGTAAAAATAATGAGAGATCAAGAAAAGGAAAAAGATACAATCATGACAAAAGTATTTCTTACTCCACAGGTAATAATTTCTACATATACTGTGTATATTGATAGCACTAAAGTAACAGTTGATACAATTGAGGATCCTTTAAAGGATTGTGGTACAAATATTGTTAGCAATTTGACTAGTTACACCCGCTTTAAGGAAGAAGCAGTAGAAGAAAAATAGAAAAAGGGAGAAGAAGAGGAGAAAAGAAAGAGAAAAGGAAGGAAGAAGAGGAGAAAAGAAAAAAGAGAAGAAGGAAGAAGAGGAGAAAAGAAAGAAGGAAGAAGAAAGGAAGAGAAAAGAGGATGAGGAGAAAAAGAAGAAGAAAGAAGACGAGGAGAAAAAAAAGAAAGAAGAAGAGGGAAAGAAAAAGAAGGAAGAAGAAGAAAAGAAGAAGAAAGAAGAGGAGGAATAGAAAAAGAAGGAAGAAGAAGAGGAAAATAAAAAGAAGGAAGAAGAAGAAAATAAAAAGAAAGAATAAGAAGAGAAGAAAAGAAAGGAAGAGGAAGAAAGGAAAAGAAGAGAAGAAGAGGAGAAGAAGAAAAAGGAGGAAGAGGAGAAGAAGGTAAGTGTACCTAGCTCATCTAGGAAACCCCTAATTCTTTCAGCCCTAACAAGATCTAATGATGATGATTAGACCAAGTTGATCTCATCCTTGAGCAAGATAATTGACAAAAACAAAAATGTAAAGAGCCTATAGAGATCTCTAATGGATGTGACAAAGAAGTTAGAGTGAACACTTGTTGTATAGTTAACAAACCTCAATCTAAAAGAAAGAGAAAAAGATGTGATTCAAGATTTTGATGTTGAACTTACAAGTCTATCTGATGTGGCAATAGTACAAGCTCAAGCTAAACATGATGTGCAGATGTTTGACAATTTTTTTCAAAACATTAGAAAGGACTAAGGAGCTCTTGATGCATTCATCAAGGAGCTAAGGAGATGTGAACAAGAAGGTAAGGCATTATATATGTCAAATGTGCAATATAATTCAAATTCACCAAGGACAGTGATGATGAGCTAAATAGGAAGCATGATGAGCTATAGGCACTGGTAGATTAGCTTCAATAACTACAAAAGAGGATTGAAGACATTGAAGTACAGATTGTAAAGACTTGTGATGAAATAAGTCTTATAGAGATGAATAGAGAAAGGGAAAAAAAGAGATTCTCACTTTTGAGAGAACATTTGTCTTTAAATATTAGTATACTTGAGAAGTAAGTGGAAGAATGCTTAAAAGTGGAGACATATTTTGAGAAGTTTGTTTATTCAGACTTAAATGCAATTGAAATAACATCCTATGGGTTATGTGCTCTACCCAATATATTAGAGGGAGTCAAGAACACAGGAGAGAATAACTTTAAAAGTTTGAAGATAAGATATGATGATTATATCACGCACCTTTTATCCTGATATAAGGGTGAAAGATGCAAAATTTTGACTTGTGCATAAATTTTGACACCTTTGTCGTTGATGTCAAAGGGGGAGTAATATAGAGAAATTGTGTAGAGTATAATATAAGGAGGAGTAGAATAATAATTATATAATAGTATGATGTATATAGAAAGGGAGAGAAGAAATTATTATAATAGGAGATCTGAGAAAAGATGGTTATAAATGTAATGATCCATAAGTTTTGATGTTTTGAGAATTTCGTAAAGGCCAAGTTTTGTAAAAGTTTTTAAACAAAATTTTGGGACTTAGCCAATTTTCCCATATGTTGTCATCAATGCCAAAGGGGGAGATTTTCAAAAATTTGGCTAAGTAGGACAAGTTGGAATAAAGTAAGATTTTTCATTTATGGTAACATATACTTTGTATAAGAAGGCATTGTGTACAAATGTGTTAGAATTTGTATAACAAATCCTGCAGAAGCCAGGATTATAATTTGAAAGCAAAATACAAGCTACAAAAAGAATTGAAGCATGAACATAGAATACAAACATAATTACAATATGTTCAATATGTGTTGGTCTAAGCCATCTTGGTCATCTATTGTATGTGAGATAGCCTATGTTTATAGGCAAGAGTTAAAGTTAGGCACCTACCAAAGTTAGGTGGCATGTGAGAAATGAAGACATGTTCAATTCCTATGAGGAATTAAATATATGTTTCACAATTATCTCAATAATGCCTAAATAAATAAACTAAACTCACCTAAGTAAACTTAAGTATATAGAGAAATTGGAAAATCTAATTTACTCTAACACTCCCCCTTAAGTGCAACTTGGGGAGACATACTTAAGCTTACAATACAACTACAAACAATGCACAAAAGGCAAGGCAACTATAAACAAACTTGGGCCCCGACAACAAGGCTTGATTAGGTACCCAATCACAACCAAATCTCTATAAAGTGGAGAAATAGAGAAAACCCAATGGGAAAAACTCTACTCCAAAAAGAGATAGCTAAAAAAGGAAGTACAAAGTTTCAAGCGACTCTCTCAAAACCATAAGTACAATAATACCCCTTGGAGAGGGGCTCAAGACTCCATAGCCCCCCCCCCCCCCCCCCCCCCCCCCCACCAAATGGTAGAACTATTGTGTCACTGATCAAACCAATGTGGCTCCAGTCTGGAAGTAGCAAAGGTAATGGACAAAGAAGAGGAAACCCTAGAATGTAAGGAGAAACTAGAAGCCCAAGCTGATGCTCAAAGGAGTATGCATGAGAATTCTGAAATGAAATCTCCAATAGTGGTGTGATAACAAGTGTGTTGAATCTATCATCAGAGAGGAGATGAATGTCCTCTAAAATATCTGCAAAAATTGCACTAGGTGGCTCGATCAATGGAGCTACAATGTTAGGTAGTGTTGAAGATGAATTTTGTGCAATTTGAATAGTCTCGATTAGTGTAAGTGTATGAAGGCCAAACATAGTCCAATGCCCACAAACAACATTTCTCCTTTGAGGAAGAAGATATACTAGGTATAAATGCAAGAATACTTCCCATTGTGGATAGGAAGTAAGAAGAGGAATCTCCAATACATGAGTATGATCATATAGAACCATTCAATGTGAATTCTCAAATGAAGATGAAGATTCGTGAATGTAAATCTCCAAATGCTCAAATATCTTCTATGAATAGATGTCCTCCAAATGTGCAGGAAAAGTATCCTCAATCATGTCAAACTCAAAGGAATGATATTGATGAGAATGATGAGAGATAGAGTATTCTCTCGTAATAGTTGAAGAAGAATCATCCTTAAAGAGAAGATTAATGTTGTCGATGATGTCTGCCAAATCCTCAAAGTGTGACTCCACAAACAATCCTGCAATGTCTGTCAGGAAGTCATCTGAAGGAACAATATCTAGAAGACACGGAATAACCTGATGCAAAGAATCATTGGAAGCTTTCAAAGAAGCAACACTAAATTCTATAGAAGCAATAATATAAGAAGGATCATCAATCTGATCATCCAAGTGAGATGGGGCAAAAGAAGTCTCAGTCTCATCCATAGAAGCCTGACTATCTAAGGAAAAATCACTTCCAAATGAAGATCCAACATCTCCATATAATTTTTGGATGATTTTCCAAGAAATGAAAGGGAACTTTGTGTGCTCAATATTATGTAAAATGTCCTCAAATATAGTAAGACATATTAGTCCATAGACCATATCATTAGAATTCTACCATGCTATTTTCTATTCATAATTGTTTGGCTCAAGAAAATGTCCTAGGAGATAGGGTAGTAGATCTTGCTCAAGGCAATGATTCGTTATCCCTTGTTTCCATAACACATAGTTTTTTGAGTTTAGCTTAACAATAGAAGGATTAATATAATCATGAGACATGATTAAATTCCCCAAATGATGGAATGCATCAAGAGTATGCAAGAACACATGAGACAACCCCTGTTTTCACTAGATCAATAATCATCCCCCCAAGATGCAATGATTTTGGCACTTTATAAATTAGTTCTTATAAAATTGACACTTTGTGATTTTAAAGAAGGCAAGAGCTTTCCAATGCCTTTTCGTTGGCCAAAAATGAAGCTCAGATGAACAAGATACAATATCTAGAGTGCAGAAAAATAAAGTTCAGCCTTTGAAAGTGAAAATATGTATCTAAATAGAATAAATATTTGATGAAACCAACACCATCATGATGGGCTCAGAACCATCTTCCTGGCAATATCTCATTTTTTGAAAACAGAGTCCAAATGCTCAAGATATGAGCAAAAAATTGAACGTTGCTCCTTGTGGCTTAGAAAGACATGTAGAAGGCCTAAATAGTGTTGGTGTCATACTAACATTATAATTCCATGGAAACCAATTTGAAGGCCATACGGCCGTTGCCGAAAAAAGTTAACCCTTGCCTGGAGAAAAAATCTCGATGCTGGGAAAAATAGTTCGGCAATCGAAAAGGACTGGCTACCCACCCTAGTCGTGCCTTTTGCAACACCTTCATGACCTCAACACCACCCATGTGGATTGACTTCCTTTTCTTGAGTAGAGATCCTCTTGTATAACAAATCCTATAGAAGCTAGGATTATAATCCAAAAGCAAAATACAAGCTACAAGAAGAATTGGTGCATGAACACAAAATGCAAACATAATTACAATATGTTCAATATGTGTTGGTCTAAGCCATCTTGCTCATCTATTACATGTGAGATAGCCTATTTATATAGGGAAGATTCAAATTTAGGCACCTACCAAAGTTGGGCACCTACCAAAGGTAGGTGGCATGTGAGAAATGAAGACATTTATCTAATTCCTATGAGGAATTGAATATATGTGTCATAATATATCTCAATAATTCCTAAATAAATAAACTAAATTCACCTAAAGTAACTTAAGTAAATAAAGAAATTGTAAAATCAAATTTACTCTAACAAAATGAAGATTTTACAGTTAGACATGGAAAATTGTCTAAGTACAAATAGTTCATCTGGCAGAATAGAGATAGTTTTGGTATGCACAGTTGACAGAGGCATTATTAGCACATACACAATTGGGTATAGACAATAAAAAGAGTCATGATGATGTATGTTAGAGCACAAGATAGTACAAATAATACATAAGAAGTTATGGTTGTTTTACCAGTTATGGTAGTATATAAACAAGAACATAGCATATCAAAAAATGGGTAATTATGAGTTAAGGAATTATTTTGTTTACAAAATAAATGCTCAACTAATTAGGGACAACATCCTAGATGGTAACCTTAAGAGGGAAAGAATTATTTTTGCATTTTGCTAAGCATGTGAAAGCTTGAAGGCCGATTGGACAATTTTTGTAATTTGTAAAGGTATTAAGGAATGATTGTGATATGCGAAGTTGTGTGCATAAAGTAAGAAATATGAAAACTTATGTGAAAGTTTTATATATGACATGCAAGCTATATGTGATGTGAATTATGATGTATGATTAGAGGTATGTGAAGAATAGCAAGTGTTAGATCGAATATTGAAGATATTAGCAACAAACAATAAGTTTTTGTATCTATCTCTTTCTATCAAGGAACTCTATTGTATATTGCATGTTTGGGTAGTGGGCTCATCTTGCATACATTTTGTAATTTCACATACCAACTCCTAATAGGGTTGATTATTTTAACAAGGCTTGGTCCTCTAACAAGGATCGAGACACTATGTGTATGTAATAGGCTCTTAACAAAATCAGTATCCTTAACCAAATACTTTTGATTAGTGGATCATTTGTGGATACCATCTCCACTAAGGTATTCCCTTGGACATGGTTTCCCTAGTTAAAAAATATGGTGTTATGAGTTCTTTTATTGCATGGTTATGTTTACTATTCAACATTGTTAGCTTCCTTTCATATGCAAGTTATAAGACAATTAATAATCTCCATTTTTGGGTTAAAGTTTGTAGAATACTGATTCACAACCACCACCCCCCCACAAAAATATTCCCTATTTCTAAAAAATTAGTATATGTGATTATCAATCCAACAAAATAGAAGAATTACAACTAATACTAAGTGTGCCCAGTAATATCAACCAATAAATAAAACTAAATAATTATGTAACACCTGACTAAAAATAATGCAAGCCTTGTAAGAATTTGATGGAAAGTCACCCCATGTGGATTTTTATCAATCAACAACAAAAAATAACAAAGTTTTTAACTGTAACCTATGTAACTCTAGTTTCATGAGCATATTCTATCTTCAAATATATAGACCTTCTACTCATGCATTCACATATTAATTGAGTAGTGTATATCAGGCCACATTAATGACTTTAATTGAATAACATGATTAGTAGGTTCATATGCAACATTCAAATATAACATCTTCTTGTACCATGAGTTATATCATTGAAGTTTATGTTGCATTGAAATTTATTGTTAGTGTTGATAAACAAGAAGCATTTGATGATTCAATCTATAATTTTATATTTATCTTCATTAATGTTAGTTTACAAGAAATAAGTATCTATGAAAATAGACCCCAAAATTGTAGTTGAATACCAATAATCATTACATACATATACTCGCCAAATATAACCTCATTATCAATTAGTACATAATTTTCGTAAGTAAAATTACAGAACACAAAAAAAACATTATTTTAATGGATAATACAATCATGCCCAAGGAGATTTTATGAGTCAGAAAATAAATCCCAATGTAATATAAAATTAGGAAAAATTATAAATGTCAGAATATAAAAAATGCAACAATTCAATGGACAATACAAACATGCCCAGGGAGCTTTTACCAGTCATAAACTAAATCCCAATGCAACATGAAATTAGGCAAATTTATAATTAGAAAAAACTCTAATTCTTGTGTGGGTAGCATCTTGAAATTAAGCACCAAAAACTATTAACTGTACAAGTACATATAATCCTCACCCAAAGCATAAAAAAATTAAAATAATGATAGGAAGGAGAAATGTCAACCACCATTACATCAAGTAGAAACAATGTGTGGTTTAAACATCGCAATGCTTGTATTGAATTTTAAAAGAAGGGTAACAATTTATTTTAACACACAAGAAAAAGAAAAAAGTCAAGTGCCTAGCAAAGAAAGAACTACATAACCTTTTCCCTACTCACTAACTTATTTAACATATAAAGCATATCATGAGATAATTGTCCCTTATCCACTATAGTCAAGTCTTGTATTTGATTTCAAGCCCATTTGACCAATCAATCCATAACACCAACTCCCTAAGAATGTATGTAAAAGTACTAGATTCAAAAGAGTTGCATAAATAGAGAATTAATCTAATAACCAAGAAAGTGTCAACTAACATCGTCAAATTGTATAGTTAACAACCACCACCACCTAAGAAATAGACTAAAAAATATTCCTCTACCCACCATTAAACTATTCATATGAAAAACATTATAAATAGAAAAAAAATGAATGTCACCATATCTATCCTGACAAACTCTGTCAATACTATGGATTTCTCCAAAATGAACCATCAGTGTCAATTTTAAAACTTCATCAAGGGGTTCCCAACAACTCTTTAGATTGATCCTCCACAAAGGATGCCTACATGTACTACAACTCACATAACCTGCATGCACCTGGGTAGCCCCATGAAGGGAAAATTTAAGAAAATTGCAAATAAAATCTCCAAGATCCACACCTCCGATCATTTCATATTTAGCCATAGTAGTGTTAAAAAGCAAGTGAATAATTTTCCACCACAAGTGTATAGCAATCACCGACACTCAATTCCATGTAATAAAAGGAGTAAGATCTCATGTAATCTAAAGAAAAGAGGTTTTTGCAAGGGTTTTACCTCATCAAGCCCAAAACTTAGGCACAGAGGAAACATGCCAACAAATCTAACCCTAAACACCCTGCCAAAAGTGTCAAATCTCCTTGGAAAAGGAGCAAATGGAAAAAATGATGAGAACAAACTCCTCACTATTATAGCTCAAAACACACACTGAAGACCATAAAAGCCCTACTTACATAAATTATCCCAAGTAAAACATTAGTTATAAACCACCAAATAGAAAAAAATAAATTCATTTGTACTAAGAATATATATTCCAAACTTGATTCCACCAAGGCACTTGAATACCTCTAAACAATTATCTATTAAGCTCCAAATACCTTGCAAAAATAGGGTATTCACTAGATGAGTCACTACCCCAAGAAATTACATCTAGTTAAAAGAGTATTTCCATCTATATACTAATAACCATGCCAAATGTTTGAACAACCTTATAATGCATGACCTTTCCCGTCCACTTGTTGTAAAAAATCATAGAGGACCTATATATGTTCATACATAAAAAGAAGAGGGGAATGACCATCATAAGAAACCAACCAAAAGATAGCTTATGACCCCTTGTTGTACATCCAAAAAATATCACCTTAACCAACTAAGCCCTTGCTTTCAGAGCATGCTAAACCATATAGCCTATTCTCCCCAGATAATAGCAATAAACATCTAAATAGTCATCTCCTCACAAATACTTATGCACTAAGATACATGCCCAAAGTTGACTCTTATTGGTACACCTGTGCTAATATAGTTGTTGAAAATTTATTCTGTGCTCCCCTTAGGATTTTTGACAAGGGTTTAACCATCTCTTGTGTACTATAAGTTGAGTGGTTGTATCAAGCATTGATAGATTGGTCTTTTGGTGCAGTGACAACCTCACTCTAACAACTGGTATTAGAGCTTGGTCACAAGTCAAATCTTCAGATCCTCAGGTAACACTGAGGGGGAGATTGTTAGAAATTTATTTAGTGCTCCCCTTGAGATTCGTGAGAAGGGCTTAACCACCTCCTATGTACTATAAGTTGAGTGGTTTTATCGAGCATTGATAGATTGGTCTTTTGGTGCAATGGCAACCCACTCTAACAATAGTTTGGTTGCAAGAACTAGTCCACTTAGAGTTGAAAAATGAAGGCCCACACCTACTCATCTAGCCAACATGTCATTGATTCCCACTTAATTAATTTCCACTTCAAATTTTGGAAATCACATTTCCAATGAAACTAACATGAGAGAACATCAAATTCCTTAAGAAAATAAACATGGGTCACCTCAACCAAACTTCTCTAAATAGGAAGAGTGTGAATCACCAATTAAAGAAGGGTCACCTAGGTAGCCAAAGAGAGCCACCAATGAGTCCAAATTTTTACTTTCTGATACAAGTTATCAAGAAAGTCTTGCCATAATAGTCTAGGTTGGTGACCAACTACAATAGTAATGCCCAAATAAAGCAAGGGGAGAGAACCAATTCAAAACCTCAAAATGTTAGTAAACCTTCTTGAGATAGGTTTTAGAGTATTAAAAAAATAGATAGAGGATTTATGCTCATTAAATGATTTACATGAATTAGCTCAATAAATATCCAATGTAAGGCAGAAGGACTCAACTTCACATCATTGAGCAATCCCCATAAGCATATTACCATCTAAAAGTTGGAGATAAGGAAGCTTATGCAAGATATACCCCAACTATCTCCACACGTGAATTAATTCATGGGAAACCTGAGACTTAATGAATCTACCAAGGCCATTGTCCATAATGATAAAAAAATAGGGAGAACAAGGATCCCATTGGAAAAGACCCCTAGAGACTCTAAATAACTCAAAAGATTATCCATTAAGAATAATAGATAAGGATGTTGAAGTAATAACTTATAATCCAACTAATCCACTCCAAACTTAAACCAAAAAAATTGAGTATTTTCCTCAAAATTCATCACTTAATCCTATCATAATCTTTAGCCTAATTTAGTTTGATTAACATAGACATCTCCTTGGCAACTACTATAGAGTGAATGGCTTCAGAGATAGTTGATGTTGCAACAAGAAGATTCATTCATCCATAAATCCCCTTACTAATTTGAAATTAAGATAGAAAGACAAGGGTTACGCCTCTTAGATCAATCGATTTGGTAACAATTTATGGACCAAAATGAACAAAGCAATAGTTTGAAAAAAATATAGTTGATTAACACCTTCCTTTTTAGGGATAAGAACTATAAGAGTTAGAATTCAAAGTCTTGAATATTTTCTTACTAACTTAGATTCACAAACCACCTCTAGAAAATCTACATTGACCACCTCTAGCAAAATTTTCAATGAGAAACCCATCGGACATAGAGCTTTACTCTTACACATCCCAAAAAAAACCTCCTTTATTTCAAACATAAATATAAGATGCATGAGGCCCAAATAATTCATCACCTTGGTAACCAGAGAAGAAGTACAAGCAAGGATCATGTTCTCATTCTCAATAGGAGGTGAATCATAAAAAAGAGAGCAATAAAATACCAAATAGCTTTACGAGAAAGAGCTTGTAGAGAAGACAATTGAATTCCTTATAAATTAACCAAAAAGAAAATATAACTCTTGTTACATCTTGAACAAAGAGAGAGTAATAGAAACATTCTTAAAAAAATTATAGATAGAAGTATTGTATGCAAGGCGTCTCTTTGCCACTAGGTCATTAAATCACTAAGGGAAGATTCTTGAAGCCACATTGACTAGAACTTTAATGAAGGATTTTTTGATAGGCCAATTATCAATGCCCCTCCAATCAAGAATTATGTACTACCATAGATCATACCTCTAAGACAAAAATAAGAGACCATAAATCTATCCAACCATTCAAAGATAACATCAAGTCCATCCCTTGCATTATTCCAAGTAAAAATCCCATTAGTTGGTTTGATATCAATTAAATTTAAAAGGTCCACATTCTCCAAGAAGAGGTCAAAGGAAAGAACCAATTGAGCCAACCCTACCATTTTCTTCTCCAAACTACACATTGAATTAAAATCACCCACTAAAACTCAGGTAAAGAAGCACATGCTCAAGCATATCTTGTATGAGACCAAAGCAAGTTTTTGCCATGAAAATCAATTGAAGCATACAAAATATTAATTAGAATTGTCTCATCGGTCTTCAAACTAGAGGTAACTACAAAGAGAGTTAAGGAACTAGATATTCACCAAGAGGAAAAAAATCTTTCTCAAATTCCAAAAAAAGGCCATACCACTAAAGCAACTCAATGAACTAATGCATTGGCATTGCCAATGATGCAAGATAGTAGAAGAACAAAAAATATGGAATCAACTGAGAGCTTTTTCTCTTGAATACAAGAGATGATCTAAGAGCAAAATTCCACCAACTTGTGAATATAATTTTCTCAAGGGATGCCATTTAACCCTAATATTTCATGAGAGAATGACCATTCAAGAGAGTTGAGAGAAATGAGCCTGAATGGGCTTGACAAACTAAAATTCTACTAATAGTTCCTCAATAATTTTAATCTTCTCTTAGTGCTTTTTGTGTCCACCTTTCAAAGAAGTGTCAAAAGAAACTTCTTTGAGGGGCCTTTGCTGCAAACCTGAAGCTGGAGAAGACTCTTTACCTTTACTAGATATTTGAACCTCTTAAGCCAAATATGCTAAAATAAATAATCTTGAAACTCCTAACTCAAGACCAATAAGGGACACTCATTGTTGCACAATACACTGACTCATTATAATAATCCCTTATAGCTTAAACCCTACATCCATGCCAATTGTAGCAAAAGAGACATTAAGTATAGTTCCTTCCTAGCACCTAAAATCAGTTAAAAACTTCATCAGTTTACTTATCCTCATAGGACCTTTTATGCCCCCTTCCCTCAGCTCAAGGCCTAATAAGTATAAAACCATCTACTTTCATTGGGGCTTTCCCTTTGCCCTCTTTATCCACCTTCAAAATAGAGGAAGGAGAATCACCAATATAACCAATAGTCCCCTTATTAACCTAATGACACTAAGGTTGAAGATGTCCATATTCATAACTTTTTTGACATTTAAATGAAGATATTTATAGTCTATGTTCTATAAAGATCATAATTAGAAATAAAATTGATGTTTGTGTATGTCATTCGAGAAGCAAAAAAGCTTATAGATATATAAAATAGAAACTTACTTTAGATGTTTGCTTGGCTTGACATATAAAGATACCATCTTTACTCTATTTTATTTTCAATCCCAATAAATATTTCATTTCTCAATAATAAACATCTCAAATTCATTCTTCATTTCATTAGAAAATTTCTCACTAGCTTCATTGTTGCCTCCAAAAATAATTTCATTAATAGATACAAAAATGATGAACAAGCCATCAAAGTTTGTCCTCAAGTACATGTTACTATCTGCATTACTTTTCTTAAATTCCAATCTCAACTATATGTTTATTTAACTTCACATATGATGCTCTAGGTTTTTCTTTAGCCCATACAATGCTTTTGTCAACCTGTATACCATGTCTTTGTCTTAAAAAAGTGGAAAATCATAAGGCTATTTAATATAGATTTCTTCCTCGAGATCACCATTCAAGAAAGATGACATTATATCCATTTGATATACCTTGAAATTATTGTTAGATGCATAAGCCAAAAATATTCTGATTGGTTCTAATCTTGCAACAAGAGAAAAAAAATTCTCGAAGTCTATACCTTATTGTTGTGAATATCCTTTGCATACCAACCTTGCTTTGGTTCTTACAACTTCACCTTGTTAATTCATCTTGTTCTTGAAAACCCATTTGTACCAATAACATTCTTGTTGTTAGGTCTAAGAATTGATACTCATGTCTTATTCTTCTCTATCTGTCAAGTTCTTCTTTCAATGCATTTATCCAGAGTTTACCTTTGCATGCTTCATCGGTAGTCTTAGATTCAACTTGTGAAATCAAGAAAATCTCTTATCTTACCTTATTTATTGTCATTAATCCTCCATTTGAAATATAAAAAATTTGTTCTTTAGGATGATTTATTGGAACATACCATGGTGTCATTTTCTCTTCTCTAGGTTCTTCTTCAATTTGAACTTGTATATCATTATATGTCTCCAAGAATTGTTCTTGTTCTACATTCTAGCAATTGTTGGTTTTTAACTTGTATTGACTTGATCTTTATTTGAGTCATAATTAAGTATTCTTAATTATACCTGAATTCTTTCATCAACTTTCACATTTGCACTTTCAACTATTGTTTTCAATCTTATCTAATGTCTATCTGCATAACTTCTAGGGCCAAACTTTCCCATATCATCTTCTCTCTTGATGTAAAATTGACTCCTAAAAAAAATTAACATATTTCATAATAGATGTATGACCGAACCATAACTCATAAGGATTCTTACTTTTTCTTTGTTTGATTTGAACTTTGTTTATAGTGTATATTTCTGTGGTAATTGCTTTAATCCAATAGAAATATGCTACATTTCCTTTTAGCATTATTGCTCTAGCAATTTCACTCACTATTCTATACCTTCTTTATACTATTTCATTTTTATATGGAATCGTAGGACCTAAAATCTGTGTATGAATTCCATTATTTTCACAAAAAATGTGAAATTGATTGGATATAAGTTCTCCTTGTCTATCAGATCTTGAGCATTTGCTTCTCATACCAGATTCATTTTCAACTTTAGCCTTGAATAGATTGAATCTACCAAAAGCTTTTGATTTCTCCCTTAAACATAAAACCTACACCATTCCTATATAATAATCAATAAAAAGAATGGGGTAACTTTCACCATATAATATTCTTGTCTTTCTAGGTCCACACAAATCTATATGAACAATCTCCAATTTCTCTAAAGTTGTAAATATCTTGTTAGGAAATGAAATCTTCTTCTATTTAGCAATAAAATATTCCTTGCACACTATGTTAGAGGGTTTCTCAATCTTTGGTAGATCTCTTACTGCAATAGTATTACTCACCTTCACAATATTATCAAAGTTTATATGAAAAAATCTTTTATGCCATAACTAGTTGTCATCAAATTTAGCAACCAAGAAACTTATCTCACTAGGATTTAACTAAAAAACATTACCTTTGGTTTTTGCGCCTATACCAATCAAGTTCCCATGCTTGTCCTTGATTGTACATGCTTTCTTAGTGAATTGCACATGATATCCCTTATCAACAAGTTGTCCAAGAGGGAAATCAGGTTCCCATGCTTGTCCTTGATTGTACATGTTTTCTCAGTGAATTGCACATGATATCCCTTAGCGATGAGGAGGAGGATGTATAGATGAAAGAGGAGGAAATGGAAATGTAGGAGGATAATAAGGATGATCGGGGAGGGAAGAAACGCAAGAGGGAGGGTCTGGAGGATGAAATTATACAACAAGAATAGGACATGTCTTTGCTGCCTCTTTCACCTATCCATATTCATGCACAACCTTAGGAACACAATTTGGATTCTGAGATCGAGGGCGGGGAGGTGTAGGTAAATAACAAGAGGAAAGCTTGGAAAAATTTCAAAGTAAGGACCTAAAAAATGGGCATTTTTAGAGAGGCCATGATCCCGCAGGTCCTCGTGGATAACCAAGAAGAGATGAGGCTTGAAGAACTCATAGACCTGGCGATTGTGGCTATTTCAGATAAAGCTAGGGAAACTGGGCTTAATCTCTTGAACAATGCCCGCAATAGCATGATTGATAACTTTAGATCAATCAAGTGGCTTTTCCATGAGCTGGAGGAGGTCAAAGAGTAGGTGGATCATATGGAGGATAATAGAAATGGAGTGGACTCTGATAAAAGAGATGGAAATGGTGAGAGGCTTAGTCTGGCGGAGAGAAGGATTAACAACCTTGAAATCTACAATCATAATCTTGCGAATCAGATGATTTCGATGCTTAGCTCCATTAATAGCAACATCATATCTTTGACGGGCTGGATCAAAGACAGAGCTATGAAGGATGACGAGGATGGTAAAGACAAGGAAGAAGCCAGAATGGGGGTTGCCACTAAAAAAGACAACATCAACAATGGTCAGGACCAAGAGGATCAAAGGGTGCAACAGCAAGAGGCTGAGGAGAACAAGATGGCATATGAGGCAACTTAGGTCATGCAAGACCTAGAGAGAAAGAACGAAGACTAATCCTCTACTTGTTCTTTTGTTTCTTCCTGTGCCTTTTTTTGGCTTTTTGTAAGGGCTTTTTCCCTAGTCGTTTCTTGTTATTTCTGTTCCTGGTCTTTTCTTTGGCTTTTGTCTGTAGGCTGGGCCTTGTGCTTATTATCAGCCTTTGAACTGGAACTTTTTTGGTTGGGCTTTTCACACTTATTATCAGCCTTGTTTATGTTTTAACTCTTGGGTTTCAGGGTCCATGTAAAACTTGTTTATCTAATAAAAAACAAGTTATCCAAGACTTAACAAATTATGTTTTAATCCATCAACAAAATATACATCCTCAATGTTAGTTTTATCATCGAGTGTAATGAACCTCTTTCCCTTAATAAGAAATGGAGAATTATTTTCAACTCTGACTACACCACCATCATAATTGTTAAATTCAACAAATTTATCTATGTCACATGTCATGTGATGTGAGCATCTATTATCTATTATCCAATTGGATTTATTTTTCTCAACATGTGATACAAGTGATTTTTCTTTTATAGAAGGAATTTCTTCCTTAATAACAACACCACCTATCTCATCTTCATCACCACTATCTCAGAAAATTTATCTCTTTGAATTTTGTTTCATCATCACCACTATATAAACATTGCTTTGGAATCTTTGACTTGTAAGGTGTCCTAGGCTTAACTTCTAGTTCTCTCTAAAGACACTTGTAATAAAAATGACCAAACTCTTTGCGATGCAAAAAAACATAAGCTTTCTTACCTTTAGGTTCTCTCTTTATAATCAATGAAACAAGTTTAAAAATTTTCCTTTCTTCTCCCTCCATTTATGCCTAATCTCTAGCATAATCACCACTTGTGCTTGCACTTTTTAGTAACTCCCTTTCATCATTATGTACACTGGCTTTGAAAGAAGATTCAACTTTGGGCAATTTATCTTTTACCTTACTAGATTCAAATGCTTGCAAATTTTCAATCAAAGTCTCTCCATTAATGTCACAAATAAGTGGAGTAACTTCTATTATAATCACTTTAATGTCATAAGGAGTTAAAGATCTCGATCTCAAAATTTTGTAGCATACCTCATCTTCTGATATTGTTCCTTCATATTATTTTATACCTATAACAACCTCACTGATCCTTTGAACATATGACTTGACGAATCCATCTTCTCACATTTTGACACTTTCAAGCATAGATTTCCAATTTTGTAACCTAGTAGATTCTTTGTACGTATCACCTTAATAAAGTCTTTCTAATCTATCCCAAATTTCGTAAGCAAATTCAAGAGTTTTTACCTCAACAAGTTCTATTTCTGGAAGTGTAGAGATTAATGCTTTTCTTGCACATGCATGTTACACATAAAGACCTTCTTTTCTTCATTAGTACATATGAGCAGATCACTTTCCATCTTTAGTATAATTTTAGTCCTTGTAATCAACCAATAATCAATCCCGGTGCATATCAAATGAGTTCACATCTTATCCTTCCAAATGCCTTAGTTGCTTCTATCAAATTATGGACTTTCCCCCTTGAATGCCATGGATCTCCTCAAGTTGCTAAGCTTCCTTATCAAAAGGACCTGTTGCTCTAATAAGTTTCCTTAACACAATTAGTTGCCAATAAACATATCACATGTCTCACTTTAGTGACCTCTATAGAATGATCTTTAAGACTTACTTCCATGAACATAGCTTCACAAACATATCTTCAACCATGATCCAAGTTCACTGACCTTAATTCCATCTCGTTGATAAGATACAACCAATCTACAATCAACTAGATCTTCCTGCACACTGGTCTGCTACTAGTCTTCAGAACTGTAACTCATCGAATACTCAAAATAAATGTAAGCGAACATAGATGTAGCATCTATACAAGATTACAGACATAATCCTAAGCTCACATAGCTTAAACTATTGTGTGCAAACTTCGTTGACTAAACAATCCTCTACGATGTATACAATTTGTGTCTATAATTAATTGAAAAACATATGCTGTCATAAATAACAAACCTGTCATCAATACAACACATAATCAACATATCCAAGTGTCAATCATATTATATTCTTATTAGAAATGTGTTTGGGAACATCTTTTAGTTATCTATCATTCAATAGAAAAAAAGAAAAGAAAGAGAAAATGATTCGACAAAGTCACATCAATGAAATAAGTGACATGCAATTACCCGACTCCAAAGAATGAAAAGAAAGATTGGGTTGTAATCATAGCAAGATCAAACCTCTTAAAAATCCTATCAAAACCAACTCTAAAATTGAAACAAGTATGCAAACCCCACTCGAACTTTATTTGAGGACAATTAACATTAGAATCATAAGAACTGAACTTATTGAAATCAATCATTTATTTTATTAAATTAAATATACAAGATACTATATATTCAAAGGACCACCAAACTCATAAATTTAGAACTTTAGACTATTAAATCTAGATTTTGAAATTAATTAATAAATAGAGATGTCTAAACCTATTTGAAATGTATAAATTTTGTTTATAAATTTCATTATGTATGGATTTTAACATAAAATTTCAATTAGAAAGATAGATTTCCACAATCAATTGAAATTATTGGTATGATTTTTGAATTAAATTGTGTTCAACTTTTTACCATCGATGTTTCAAAAGACTTGGTTTTGCAGCTTGTGCTCTCTTGTAGTGATGATGAATCATATAGTATGATT
Source organism: Cupressus sempervirens (assembly GCA_028749045.1). NCBI lineage: Eukaryota > Viridiplantae > Streptophyta > Pinopsida > Cupressales > Cupressaceae > Cupressus > Cupressus sempervirens. The sequence continues at coordinate 262,235,520 of CM053787.1, read as the reverse complement.
CAAAACATAGATAGTAAAAAATTAAACACAATCTAATCCAGAAATCATACCAATAATAAAATCTCAATCTATCATTACAAAAGTATTCACTTAAAATACTATAAAAAAAATCTCTCGTGACAAGAATTGCAAACCCTATTATTATCGAAGCAATCTTGTTTTCCTCTTCCCCGCCTAGTTTATGTAAGGACTTAGTTTACCGAGTTGTTTTATCAGGACATGAGTTTTTCTGTTGAATCTCTTCTGCATTTCAGGGCAAGCAATCATGCAGGCACATTGTCACTCCCCAAATGCATTGTTTTGCCCCTCGGATTTTCAGTATCAAGGCCGTCTGCATGCCTTATTTCCTCCAAACATTCATTACTCTCTTCCTCAATATCGTTGCATCATCCGACATTCCCAACCCAATCTTTCCCACAAGAAGAAGAAAACAGCAGACAGCTCTTCAACGATGACTTTACCGAGTTCCTAGTCAAGGAGTGCGGGGTTTATAACTCTCAACTGCCATCAATCCACAGAAGGATGAAGGTACCTCGGTCACTACAAAAATTCCTTCATAGAGCTCGACAGGTACTACAACTCTTCAGAGACTTGGGGTTCACTCCACACCAGGTAAGGACTGTCATAAGGAAACGCCCAATGGTCCTTCAATCCAACGTGGATCTTCTGAAGTCCAAGATAGATATTCTCACCACAGTAGGCCTTACTACAGAAGACATGGCAATAGTTATCGCCCGAAATCCTAGATTCCTTAGTTTAAGTTCTGAGGAAAACATTAATCCTAAAATTCGATTTCTTGCAAACTTCTTTGGCTCGGAAGCCCATCTGTCCCAAGCTATTAAGAAGGCTCCAATGATTCTGTCAAGCGGTCGCGATGTGAGTAGTAATGTGGCAAAGAAGTTGAAGCTGATGAAAAGTATTGGTTTCCTTGAAGATGAAATCAAAAATATATTTATTAAGTGTCCGCGCATACTATGTGTAAACACAGAAACTCTTGACAAGAGGTTGAAGCATGCGGCGAATCTCGGTCTCACTGATGAGGAGATGAAGCAAGTAATGGCGAACCGTCCTTCGATGCTGCTTCTGTCTTGCGATAAAATACAGAAGAACATGCATTTCTTGACTCATACTGCTGGATTTGAACCAAACATTGTTTGCGCCTATTCTACCTTCCTTTTCTACAGCGTAGAGAAGAGGTTAAAGCCTCGTTATATGTTATATAACCATTTAAACCAATCTTCGGAGCTTCTTAGTATTAGTCTGGCTAGTATGTTTGCTCAAAGCGATGAAGAATTTTTCTGCAGGTTTCTAAGTGATCTTCAGACATTTAAGTTATATTTAAGTTACGTGAGGGAATCATCTGATACTGCACTTTCGGGATAACGATTTGGAGACAATACCCGTCCTTACCACATCAGGTAATATTTTGAGAGAAATAAAACAACTGTTGCCATGGAGGATTTGTAGCATATCATGTTTGTCTATAATATACGAACCTCTTCTGAAAACCTTTTTCGTAAATTTGTCAGCCAATTGCAGGTGTTCTTCGTTTTACTTTAAATATAAGCATAGCAACAGAGATTTTAGTTTAACAAATCATGAACAAGGTAGGTGCTGCATAATTTTTTTTCGAATTTGCTAGAAATCTCTAAATACTGCTTGAAGATTAAACATATTCATGGTTTTGTTGTCCTTTTCATTATTATGGCCATGTTTAGAAGGCAATAGTCAAGTTTGGGGGCGCACATTTATTTGTTTGGTAACACTTATATACCACGTCCGTACTAAGGAAGCGGCAATGTGGTTCTTGAAAGTAAGCAGGTCAGTCGTATTAACTTAGAATTTCTTGAACAAAGAGAGGGCATCAAATTTTTGTTTTTTTAAGCACACCACAGTAGCATGATAATCATCAATTAAGTTTGATGATTGGTTTGAATCTTTCACTTACGATAGTTGCAACGAAATGATTTGCGTTCACTACTTGTAGGAAAATAATCAACAAATGCAAGCAGAAATATTTATATAGTTACTAGACAGAGTACCTTTTATGGTCTGCACTGTGGTTCCGCTACAATAAACGCCATCTCACCAAATTAAGATTCCCCTTACTCTGTTCTTTCACATGCAATTAGCCCAAATATTTTGTATATGCAAAATCTATAAACATGAGAATCCTTACATGCTTCGCCTTGCATTGTGGGGCATGCTAAAAAATTGTATGAAGTTCAAATATAGGTATTTGTAAACAAAATTATTAATTTTTCTTGAGAGATCATTTTACATCAACAATAGCAGTTCTTGACTTATTGGATATACCACAGTGCACACAATTTGTCATCTCAGTTGCTAAGTTATGTAAATACCAAGTGGCATCATTCTATGGGGAGTACACCTAGTAGTTCACAAGAACCCATCTCTTATGAGAATGAACAGAACACTCAACACTCGTTGCATTGTTGAGAGACCCAGAAAACTGAGAGGGGGGTTGAATCAGTTATAGATTTTTTTTAGCAATTTCACAAATCCGGTTCCAAGAACTTAAGACATTAATTGCTTAGCCATATCAAATTTAAACATTAACAAACACATTCATGAACCATACATGATGAACCCCAGATTTTTACATTGAAAACACAGGATGGGAAAACCAAGAAGCTAATTCTAATGAATAACAACACTGGTTAAGGTGATTTTTACATAGGGTGGCTCACTAGAAGAATGCTCATTACAGGTGAGCCCAGCCGACTGCCCCGAGAAAGAAGAGAGCAAAAGGAAATCGACCATTGTAATACAACAGCAGGAAGAAAACCTTAGCTCACCGTCTAAAGAAGAAAAATATGAATTGAGGAGATTGCATCTACATATGCATGAATTCAGTTCCAGTTAAGCTCTGATCTCAACATAATTGCTTGCATCAAATCTGGTTAAGAACCACTGCATCTTCTACTCTGCCTGTGCCAAATTGTCCACACCACTGCTTGCACATTTGCTAAACACACACCTTTATTTCTACATTACTGTCACTATACCTTTGCACATGTGTGTCTAGACTCTCTCTCTATATATATATCCAGTGTATATACTAATTTGGCCTCAAGAAACTTGGACAAAAAGAATATGTCTGTATTTCTATTCAAAGATCTTCCAATGGATGAAATCACATGACACGATCCTTGGAGCAGACCAAAGTCGGCCATCAACAAGATCCATAATTTGAAATATGTCCATGCAAAACATTCGAGTGGAGAGATGAAATGTAAAGTGGACCATATGTTATCAAAACTCTGCAATCACCGTAGCCCAAAAAGATGATACAATTTACAACCATGCCTTCCGACTATATCAACTCATTGCTGATCTGAATATCAAATGATAAAGTAATGAATAGCACTAAATCAAACTGTCAACACCCTATCTGGAATAGCAGATAATTCTGGACCTCTGTTAGATGTAATACTGCAAGTATCACTGGATCACTTATTCTAGAGCACCAACAAATAACTGGATCAACAAAAAGAAGCTGTTTCAACTGTACACACCTCCGGAACACTTGCCACAAACCATTCACCATTTATGTCAAGGTTATGACTTGGTTGCCCACTTGAAAGTGCAAAGCACAGTAATCCTCAAGTCTGTAATCATTGCCATCATTACTGCACAAACATTGGGAACACATCAAAAGCTCAACTATTGAGAGAATCAATTGCTCCCACCTAAAAGGTATATCTATAATTCTGTAACTCAACCGCTTGTTCCTTAGCTTCTACTGTCTTGACAACAATTGTCCTTCACATCGATCCTCAAGGCTGACACCAATTATCACTGCACCGTGATCTAACTGGATTACCAGATTTGACATCAGTTACAACCAAAGGCACAAGTTTAACAGGCATCAAGTAGATGCAATGAGTGCTAAATGTTCTATTCATTCTCATGAGAGATGGGTTCTTGTGAACCACTACTTATGAAACATGGGTCAATGAGTTTGACTCAATAACTAGACAGCTGAATCCTTATAGCAATATCACAATAGGAAATTTTATTTATGTTGCAGTTCTATATGTGCATTGTGAAAGGGATCATTTTATTTGACAATGGCTTGTCTTATGTCTTGAGATTGATCTTTGTGGAGATGATTGCAATAGATATTGAGAAGTAGCCAGATGGGAATACAAGGTCACTGGTGGAATGAATGTTTTAACCGTGTACCTAAGAATACGATCATTGGTGTTGAGTTCTGTGTACCTAAGAATAAGATCACCAATGGCTGAAGCGGTCCTTGAATATTGATTACTTAGTAAAAAACTTAAATATGATTACGTCTAGATGAAGCTAGATTATAACTTTACAATTTACAATCGACTAGTCCAATTCCATTAATATGTTTCCAAGATACTACAGGAGTAAACATCAATGGACACATCCTCTACTTTTGGAGATTGATACTATAAATTACCATTTGATGATTGGTTGGCAATAATCTAGCTGACAATGCATTGTTGCCAGCAAATTAGGTGTTTGGACATTATGGGTTGCAACTTAGAATTGCAGAGCATGAATGTTTTACCTGCATCTTGAAGAGTGGTTTTATAATATGAGCTTATCTAGCTAATGCTAGATTCTATGATTATGTGCACATGCAGAGAGCAAACATGCTTGTTGTCGTGCTCTCAAGGATTAACTATCTAAAGTAGTTAAACTCTGAAAATTCAAGTTCAAATATATAAAAATAAGAAAGTTACAGAAAAACAAGGCAGCATTAGTGTGATCCCGATTTGAATCCTTGTACAATGTAGTTTAGGTAAAATGAAAATGGTTCAAAACCACCATTTTTGTGGGAATAGCTTTCATCATATCATCTTCAAATGTCCTAAATCATATGAACTGCACAGTGCATAAAAAGAATAAAAACAATCAGTTTGATGTCCAGCAGAGGATCTAAGATCAGCAAATACAAGTCTTCTTGGTAGGATGTGCTTAGGAGTTCATCCCTTATCTTCTTCATCTATGATGTTGCCAACCAGAACCAGTCCTTATGCGGAAATGGGGTATATCACTTGAACTGTTGATTCGAGGTTCCTTAAGCATATTTATCCTGACAGCTATCCACCCATTCCTTTGTGGAAATTTTGACAAGCTCTTGAAGTATATGATCACTATTCTCCATATCTTTATCCCATTCTCAAGTGACTAAAGCCTCCATTTTTTTCCATGTGAGGTTATAACTCAGCTATGCCTCCCTATTGATGACTGGAGAAGAGCAAACAGTGGTTTTATTGCTAGAAGGATTTGGTTATTTGCCTGCAGAATTTGGAGGGTTTAGAGATTCTTTGTTTGCTTTAATTTCAGTCAGGAGACACAGACAAATAAATTTCATGCATTCATAGGGAGATTTGAATGCGTCAGTGGCCTCATGGATTTAAGCTCTTTCATGGTTGCATCCATCAATGAGGGAAAGTTTGCCAAAATATTTTCCATTGTATATATTTATGATATACAATTTGAAGTGGCAAAGTTCTCTCTAGAAGCTTGCAAGGCAGCAGGCTGCTTTTGAGAGGTGGATTCTTTTGGGATTTCATCGGATGTTGTCTAGAAAAGAAGATTTTGAATGGTAGCTGTGAAGGGCTAGTGGCAGGAGGGAATGGTTGTAGGCATATATGTGGTCTTTTATTTGAGCAGTATGGGCAGAGGTTTTGTCGAGGAGAAACATTGATGCGGAGCTTTGGCTTAATGGATTGCATAGGATGACAACCAGAGGATGGATTGGGACACTATTATTAGGGAGATTTTGCTATTACTGAGGTGAAAGACTAGACCTTATCAGATTCCGTGATTGAAAGGCATGCAGTTGATGGGATTGGGTTTTTGCATTGTTTGTATTGAGCATTAGCTAGGCAGGTTTGATAATCTTTTGTTGGATTTTGTGTTCCTTTTCACATGCTTGAGGTCTTAGTTTTTCTCAGGCTGGTATTTTATTGTTTCTTTAGAACCCTCTTTTTTAATGGCCTGATTTCATTTTGTCATCTTAGATTGTAATTAAGTTTTAAGGAGTTATGGACGTATGAAGCTTTAGCTTTATTTCTATGTCTACAACCCTCTTATCATGGGAAGAGTGTTAAGGGAGAGATTGGCCTTAGTGACTAATTATTTGAGAGGATAGAGCATATGCAGTTAGACATTAAATTTGTGATTATGTAGTCAATTTTCATAATTACACTCTCAAGTGCATTGGGATTTTGGCAGAAACTTTTTTTTCAAGTTTGGAGAAAAACCTTAATCCAAAAATTTGGTTTCTTGCAAACCTGTTTGGCTCGGAATCATATCTGCCCAAAGCTATCAAGAGGGTTCTAGGGATTCTTTTAAGTGACAGCATTGTGGCTGGTAATGTGGCAAAGAAAGTGAAGCAGATGAAAAGCATTGGTCTCCTAGAAGATGAAATCAAAGATATGTTTAAGAAGGATTCTGTGTACTATGTGTAACCATAGGAACTCTTGACGAGGTTGAAGCATGTGGCGAATCTTGGTCTCACAGATAGAGCATATGTAGTTAGACATTAAATTTGTGATTTTGTAGTCAATTTTCTTAATTACACTCTCAAGCAAGGTCACCGGGAGACGGGGAGACTTTGAGGTCTCCTGTACTGGTACTGGTACCGGTACGGCAATTTTTCAAATAGGAGACGGGGGTACTTGGAGACGGCAATTTTTTTTTTTTTAAAAAAATAAAATTTTAATAGTTTAAACTTAAAGAGTCTAATACTAAAAGTAAATACAAGATTTCAAAATTTCAAAATAGTAATACTGTAAGACTAAAAGACTAAAGTAAATAATAAATTAATAATACTAGTGTTGTCACAAAAAAAATTAAAATAGATTCATAGAGTCAAACTGTCAAAGATTATAATAATAATAAGCGGTTAGATACAGAAGTACATTACTGAAATAGATTTTAAAACCTGACAAATTGGCATTGCTACAAAAAATTTGTGAAAATTATTGAATTATTCAACATTGATGCATGCATAGAGACACACTTAGGATTTCTATTTTCTAACTAAGAGTTAGGATTGCTTAGTTTAAAAGGGAGTAAATCATTTTGTAATAGTGTTTTTTTTCCAGTTACACAGATTCAACTAACAAAGATTCCTATATTGGTACTAGGATATTGCCAACAGCAGATAAACAGGTACGAATAACAAATACGACTTATACATCAAACTGAAACATGGTATCCTCTTGAAAAAACAGAAATATGGGACCAAATACATTCATGTTAACATACATAAAACCTCTAGTCTATCACTGTTATTGCTGAGTCTTTATCAGCAAATAGATGCTTGGTTTTCATGAGGAATAATACTATTATCAAGCATTTGCATATCAGATTTCTGTAACATACGTAATACTATCTTCTAATGCACTAACAACAGTTTTTGCACCCTAATTCCTCAGCCGCATAAATTTATGTGATTTGGGATCTTTACTGCAATCCTGTACAGCTTCCAATATGTTGTCTTAGACTTGTATCGTGTTCCTATAGGTGACGTACATCACCAAGCAGTTGTTACGGAATTCATATAGTACCTTAGATTTTTGCATTAAAAACATTTAAATGAGGGCTAAAATATATAGAAAATTATTTAATATTATATTTTACATTTATATTTTATCAGGAGACTTTGGGGAGACTTCACTTTTTGGATTAGGAGATGGGGAGACTTCAGGAGACTTCGTCATGAAGTCTCCAACCTTTTTTGAGGTCTCCGGAGACGTGAAAAGTCTCCGAGACACCACTTTTAGGGGGGAGACGGGTCTCCTGGTAACCATGCTCTCAAGTGCATTGGATTTTTGGCAGAAACTTTTTCTTCAAGTTTGGAGAAAAACCTTAATCTAAAAATTTGGTTTCTTGCAAACCTGTTTGGCTCGGAATCATATCTGCCCAAAGCTATCAAGAGGGTTCCAGGGATTCTGTTAAGCGACAGCATTGTGGCTGGTAATGTGACAGAGAAAGTGAAGCAGATGGAAATCATTGGTCTCCTAGAAGATGAAATCAAAGATATGTTTAAGAAGGATTCTGTGTACTTACAAAGCTTCTTCCAATGTGTCTGTGGATAAGATGCAGAGGAACATGGGTTTCTTGATTCATATTGCTGGCTTTGAACCAAACATTTTTTGTGTTTATCCTATGTTCCCTATGTACAGTGTAGAGTAAAGGTTAAAGCCTCGCACTATGTTATACAAGTATTTAAAGCAATCTCCAGAGTCTCTTATTATTAGTCTCTCTACTATGCTTAATATGTGCGATGAAGAATTTTCCTGCAGGTTCCTAAGTGATCTCAAGACATTTAAGTTATACGAAAGTTACGTGAGGGAATTGTATGATTCTGCACTTTTGGGATAATGATTTGGAGACAATACCCATTCCTACCACATCCAGTAATGTTTTCAGAGAACTACAACAACCGTTGTTATGTAGGATGCGTAGTATATACTATATCATGCTTGCCTTTAATCACTAATTTTTAAACCTCTTCCAAAATCCTTTGTTCTAAATTTTTTAGGCTTTTGCAGTTGTTCTTCATATGAACATAAATATACACACAGCAAGAGTTTTTTAATTTTAATGTATCATGAATGAGGTAAAGTAAAAGAATTGTTTGAGTTTGCTAGAAATTGCCAATTATTGCTTGAGGATTAAACACATTCATGATTTTGTTATCCTTTTTCTTATTATGTTCATGTTCAGAAGGCAATGCTCAAGTTTTCGGTGCGAACTGTGTTGTTCGATGATAACACTTTTTTTGTCAATATTATATCCTTACTAAGGAGGAAGTAATCTGTTTCTAAAGATTAAACAGGTCAGTCACATTAACTAGAGTCTCTTGAACAGAGAAAGAACATTAAATTTCTATTCTTAATGTGCATCACAGTAGCATGATAATCATGGATTAAGTTTGAGGATTAGTTTGGATCTTTCACTTACAATAGATTTATAACTGTATTAGACTTTAGTTGTAACAGAAAGATATGCATTCACTGATTGCAGGAAAATAATTTACAAATGCAAGCAGAAATATCTTATATATTTATTAATACTTGGCAGAGTACCTTTTACGGGGTTCCCCATTGTTCTGCTACCACAAATACCATCTCACAAAATTAAGATTCTCCTTACTATGTTCTTTTGCATGCTCAGCCTAATAGTATTAGGGAAACAACCCATGTTTAGTTGAGTTAGACATTACTATGGATGGAACAATCTCATATATTTGTAAAATGCCAAAACCTATACACGCGAGAATCCCCACATGCTTGGCCTTGTATCATGAGGTGCGCTTCTTGACTTGTTGATATAGTGCTCTGCTCACACGTTGTGATCTCAGTTGCTAGGTTCTAGGAATTTCAAATATCTTGTCGTATCATTCTTTAGGCAGTTTGAGAGAGGCAATTTCATTACTGTTGCAGTTGTAGATGATGCGCATTGTGAAGGGAATCTTGCTATTTGACAATGACCTGTACCACATGTTGAGATTGTACTTCATGGAGATGATTGCAAAATTTGAGAAGTAGCTAGATGGGAAACACAAGATCACTGGTGGCATGAATGTTTTGACACTATCGGTTGTGTGTTAGTAGTATATCTAAGAGTCCCAATGGTTGTTTTGTTCCTTGAATATTGATCCCATAGTTAGATATCATCAGATCTAGTCAAAAGTAGATTGTAATTTCACAATGCACAAGAACCTAGTCCAATTCTATTGATGTGTTTCACTGTCAGAGTAAACAACGAGAAATCCATCTTCTATTGTTGAAGACTGATAAATATATCATAGCAGAATGGAAAATTGCTAAGTTACTGATGCGTTTGGCCTGGAGGGGGATGTGGATGCAAATGCGGGAGGTTGCCTCGGGGTGCTGTTAGGAAGCATCATCTTCTCCTGCAAATGCGCGCGGGGTGCTCCGGAGAGCATCCAGTTGTTTTCAGCGGCCAGTCACTTAAGTCACTTAATAGAACATGTGCTTTAAATGTTTTTTATTGTTTCTCTCCTATTTGCCTCACAACCCTAAAATGGCCCTAAAAGAGTCCATTCATTGCCCATTCTTCTCATTTTGTTTGTAGCTAGGCTCTCTTCTCATTTGGTCTCCATTGTGGCATTCTGAAAGCAAGGTCATTAGTTTTGAAGAGGATCATTCATAGGGTGTCTATTGAGCTTCCACAAAGGACAATTAAGCATCTAAGGTAAACGTTCGATTCATTTCATGAACTTTTTTAGTGATTTTTTTAAGATCTTCATGAATTTTGCAAGTTTTAGAAGAATTTATTCAAGATATTTCATTTTTTTTTGTAAAGAAATGAAGGAATAAATGTAGCCATATTTTTTTAGTCTTCTTGTATTGTATATTTGCACTTTTATGTTTCATGTTCATAGTTTTTTTAAACATTTCTAAGTTATTTTTTTTCAGTTTTCTTATTAGATTCATAGTTTCTATTGTGCAAGAATGGCCACTACTAATAGTCAAAGTTCAGCAGTAGGGCAAGAACGAAGTGATAACTTCAATATTGATGTGGCATCTCCATTATGGAGACACACCACAAGATCATTATAGGTTTCCAGAGGTGCGTCATACATTTGGAGATGCAATATATGTCATAGTAAACCATTCGACAACTCATTCTCGGGTCAAAGCTCATTTTGTGGGCCCTACTAGTAAAGAAATATCATTGTGCAAGGGAAGTAAAGATGGAAAAAGGTTGAGTGATGCACAGTTAGCCGGATTCATAAAAGAACAAGAGTCTACTGATCATTTAGTGAGCAAATCAAAAACAAGTTTGTACAAACCTTCATCGACCAAGAGCAAAGTGAATGTGCTCACTGATCATGTTGCATTCTCCAAACATCCATTCTTGGAAGTGGGAGAGGAGGATGATGAAGTAGAAGTTATTACCCGCAAAAGAGGTTCGTTGGATCAAGCATTCAAAATGGAGGCAAGAGAGATTGCTGATGAAGCAATTGTACATTGCCTTTATACCAATGGTCTTTCTTTCAAATTGGTAAGATCACCATATTGGAAGGAAATGGTTGCAGTCATCCTTAGAGCACCAACTGATTACATTAGCCCCGGGTATGAAAAGGTGCATACTACTCTTTTGCAAAAAGAAAAGATTTCTATAGACAAAGCTCTTCAACCAATTAGGACATCTTGGAAAACTTCTTGCATAACTATATTGTGTTTGATGGATGAAAAGACACAAGAAGCTGACCATTGATAAATGTGATTGCAATGTCACCCAAAGGGGCAATGTTTTTGAGGGCTATTGGTTGTGAAGGACAAGTTAAGGATTCACAATTCATTTCTAGAATTCTCATTGAGGCAATAGAGATGGTGGGTAGTGAGATTGTGGTCCAAGTGGTCACAGATAATGCCACGAATTGTAGGGGTGCAGGGGCTTAGGTTGAGTCTCGATACGACTATATTTTTTGGACACCATGCACCGTACACTCTCTCAACTTGGTCGTGCAACAAATTGGCACCCAAATAGATTGGGTGAAGCAAAGATACCAAGAGAGAGAGGAGATACAAATGTTTGTGACAAACTGCCACATGTCACAATCTATATTCAGATCATTCTCCAAGTTGGAGTTGTTGAAAGGTAGATTAAAATTTGTAATTACTTAGTTTCATTTCTTTTGAATAAGTTTTATTTATATTCATGTTCAATATCAAATTTCTCGTTTATAACTTCATTTTATATTTGATGTCATATTGTCAACTTACTTATAGGTTGTTGAGACTAGATTTGCATCTCATACTGTTGTTCTAAAACAACTCCTCAAGGTGCAATCAGCATTGGGCCAAATGGTTATTTGTAACCAATGGGCTATATGGAAGGCTTCAAATTCAAAGACAGCCTTGAAGGTCAGGGGTATGATCTTGGATGAGCATTGGTGGGCTAATGTGCAATTTGTATTGGATTTCATCGAGCCTATCATGATTATGCTACGCTTTGCCAATACAGATGCACCTTGCTTGGGGGATGTGTACGATGGCATGGACACCATGATAGAAAAGGTAAAGTTTTCCATACAAGCACATGAGACTAACCCCACAGAATGTGAAGCCTTGTGCAAAAGGGTGGAGGATATCATTCATCATTGTTGGGAGAGGAAGACTAGTGACGCAGTGCAAGGTTGGAGAATCCCCAAAGGAGATGTCCAAACTCTTTGCAAATAACCACACAATAGAAACACAACAACAATGCTTCAATAATACAAGATCTAATACCAATTTAATACTCTTTATTCATAGATAACTGATTACATGCAATATGCTCGACTATAAGGCCTTTCGGGTTAGGGCCAAATACAAACAACAATTACAATATCAATTTGCAAGATCCCATAAGATCCAACTTACAATCTTAGTCCCAGCTAGTCTAGATCCACAATTGGATAAGAACACCAAGAAGAATCCACACTTGCACTCTTAGGTCCACCAAACAATCCTCTGGTTCTTAAGCCGCAGCCCTAGCTCTTCAAAATTTGCATCCTCTTCTCCCAGACGAATGATCACACTTCTCTTCTATCTTCTCTTATTGACTAAAGACTTCACAAACCCCTTACTTATACCCAACTAAGCCACAAGTCGGTCGAGTTCATTGCAAATTAAATTAAATCCCTTACATTAAATATATGTTGAGCCACAAGTCGGCTACAACACAAATTAAATACCCATACATAAATTAAATGCCAAAATTGGCTCACAAACAACTCAACACCAACAGAAACCAAGACCAAGCTGAGCGTTAGCAAAACCAAGCCGAGCACTAGTAAATTCACAAGCATTGCCGAGCTTCCAGTGCATGCTGAGCACTAAAGACCATGCCAAGCTCCCAAGCATTGCCCAGTATTAGAGTGTATGCCGAGCTCCCAGGCATAAACTAAGCCCAATAGCGAACAAGCACCACAACACTTAGCCCAACCATGCAGGATTGCAAGAAAGCCTAGGATGCTCCCACATCAGACACCCTAGTTTGGAAAAGATGTTCTAATAGCTGGAAGAACATCTTCTGGGATTCAACACATAAATCCCAAATTGGTTCTTCACATACATATCCTCCAAGTGTTCAACTTGTACACTCTTTCCCTTGTTCTTCTTCTGTTTCTTCACATCCATCCTTGGTGTGCTACAAGTTTGCTTTCCATGCTGATCTCCAAATTTCTTAGAATTTGGCAACTTAATACAAATGCCAATACTCAAGTTCCTCCTACCGAGCTCTTTATTCTGCAAAGGAATCAAGGAAAACTTCTTGTCACCTTTCTCAACAGTAAACACATTCTTGACACAATCATGCACAACCCTGCAATCATACTGCCAAGGTCTACCAAGCAACACATGACAATTGTTTATGTCCATAATATCACACAACACTTGATCCTTATACTGCCCAACCTGGAAATCAACAAGGCATTGCTTCCTCACTTCCAAAGCATGTTTACCTTACAACCAACCAATCTTATAAGGATAAGGATGTCTCACCCTCGTCAAACCAAGTTTCTGAACCATTTCATTAGCAACAAGGTTATCAGTACTACCACCATCCACAATCACCTTGCAGACTATACCACCAAACTTACAACAAGTCCTGAACAAACTAGTCCTCTAACAAGAATCCAATGTCCTCTGACTAACCAGTACTTGCCGAGCTAACAAACTCTCTCCTTGATCAGGCTGACTATCCTAGACTGCAACCTCATTCACAACAACAATTGTCCTACCATGCAGACATTCAAAAGATCTATGCCCTTCTTGACCACATTTGAAACAATTACCTCTAAACCCACCTCCACCTGTCCTTTTCTTCTGATTAACAGGTTTTGTTTCACCTTCTACACTCGTTTAGCTTGTGTTGAGTTATCCTGCTTCTCCTTCCCTCTAGCATTATCGTAACTTTTTCTCTTCAACTTATCCTGCTCTAAGAACACCAAGAAGAATCCACACTTGTACCCTCAGGTCCATTAAGCAATCCTTTGGTTCTCAAACCGCAGCCCTAGCTCTTCAAAATTTGCATCCTCTTCTCCCAGTCAAATGATCACACTTCTCTTCTAGCTTCTCATATTGACTAAAGACTCCACAAATCCCTTTATTATACCCAACTAAGCCACAAGTCGGCCCAGTTCATTACAAACTAAATTAAATCCCTTACATTAAATATGTGTCGTGCCACAAGTTGGCTACAACACAAATTAAATGCCCCAACATAAATTAAAATACCAAAAGTCGGCTCACAAACAATTTGGCACCAACTAGAACCAAGACCAAGCTGAGCGTTAGCAAAACCAAGCCGAGCACTAGTAAATTCCCAAGTATTGCCGAGCTCCAACACCTTGGTGAGCATCAAGACCTTGCCGAGCACCATAGTGCATGCTAAGCTTCCAGGTATAAACTATGCTCAACAACGACCGAGCACCACTTCTTTGGTGACCAAATCCACAACCACAAACCCGAACTCCTCCAACATGCATGATTGCAAGAAAGCCTAGGATGCTCCTGCATCAGAGAATGTGAAGCCTTGTGCAAAAAGGTGGAGGATATCATTCATCATCGTTGGGAGAGGATGACTACTCCATTGCACTTCCTTGCATATGCCTTATCTCCAAGGTACTATAGCTAGGAAATACTTGCTACACTGGATAGAATTGCACCCAAGGTCACCGGGAGACGGGGAGACTTTGAGGTCTCCGGTACTGGTACTGGTACCAGTACAACAATTTTTCAAATAGGAGACAGGGGTACTTGGAGACGGCAAATTTTTTTTTTAAAAATATTTTTTAATAGTTTAAAGAGTCTAATAATAAAAGTAAATACAAAATTTGAAAATAGTAATACTGTAAGACTAAAGTAAATAATAATAGTAATGTCACATTAAAAATTAAAATAAACTCATAGAGTCAAAGATTTCAAAACTCACGTGATCACAATATTGTATCTCATAGACATATTTGTTTTTCAAATATTGCATATGATCACCATCATATCAGATTGATAATCGCTGAGATTATCATTACATATTCAAATTTTAAATTCAAAAAAGTATAGTTTGATGCTTGAATTGCTGATATGCAAACAAAAATGAACACTTTGTACAATAAACAAAAAACAGAAATATATCTAGTATTAGTATGTCGATGGTACTATCATCTACTCCACAAGGTTGTGATCATCCATCTCAAGGTCTTCAGCTATCATACTCTCCAAAAATATTTTAAATGATTTAATCATTTAAATTGTTGAATAAAAATAATTTTTTAAAAGTGTTTCTAATGTTTTTAAAGTTATTAATTTATTAAATAAAATATTTTAAATGATTTAATCATTTAAATTGTCAGTGGTCTTAATTTTTGTATTAAAAACATTAAAATGAGGGCTTAAATATATAAAATTATTTAATATTATATTTTACATTTATATTTTACCAGGAGACTTTGTCATGAAGTCTCCAACCTTTTTTGAGGTCTCCGGAGACGCGAAAAGTCTTCGAGACACGACTTTTAGGGGGGAGATGGGTCTCCCGGTAACCATGATTGCACCATATGTAGATGAAGACGTTGCTACTAGGTGCTACATTGCATTTGCAAGACTCTTCCTAGGTGATGAAATGCACAAAAAGGTGAGGCAAGAATTTGTTTTATTTGCTTTAGGACCAAAACTTACTCCATATGACATGGGAGCTATCACATGGTGGTACATGTATGGTCAACCATTCAAGCATCTGCAACCTCTTTCAATCAAGATCCTCTCACAAGTAAGTTTTCATTTATTTATTTATTTAGCAATTGTATTCTACACTTTAGTGTTTAACATTCTCTAATTTGATTTTCATTTCACATTTGTATGTTTAATTTTAAAATTTTAAATTTTTATGAACATTATTCAGGTTGCAAGTTCTTCTTCTGCTGAATGGAATTGGAGTACATACTCCTATATCCATTCAGTGAAGAGCAATTGGTTGGGCTCAAAGAAAGCTGAGGACTTGGTTTATATACATACCAACTTGCATCTTTTGTCACGTAAGGAGGATGGATACAAGGAAGGGTCAACCAAGCTTTGGGATGTAGCCCTTGAATTTGCAGGCTTGGATCCAACACTTAAGGATCTTACTGTGATGATGGATGATGATGTTGATAACATCATAGCACATGCATCTAGCACAATTGGAACCATGCATGGTTCAAATGAACTTGCAAGTGTTGCAGCAGGAGGAGATGATGAGAATGTGGATTTTTTTGAGAATCCTTATGATTCTGAATGACTGAATGTGATTTGTGAATCTTGAGCATTGACTCTTGATTGATCAACATTGAACCATGAACTATGTTTTGATTTTATAATTCGAATTGCATTGGAATCTTGAACTTGAGTAATTTACTAATTAGACATTACTGTTATTTCAATTTGATTATGATAATGATTCAATGAATTGTTTATTTTTGTATATTTAATATTTCTTGTATTTCTTTGCATACATAAATTATAATTGACAACTTTACACACACACACACACATATATATATATATATGGATGCACCCAAACGCATCCAAAATCCCCCCGCCGCCCAAAAAATTCTGTGCATCCACGCATCAGCACCCCGCACCTGCATCAGCATTAGAACCGGAATCGGTAACTTAGCAAATCGGCATTTGATCAGAGGTTGGTGATAAATAGCCGTCAATGCATTTTTGTCAACAGATTAGGTGTTTTGATATTATCTTTTGCCACCTAGAATTGTAGAGCATCAATGTTTGATCTGCACCTTGAAGATTGTATGCATAATATGATCCCATCTGGCTAAGGCTAGATTCAATGTTCATGTGCACATGCAGATACTGAACATGCTTGTGGTCATGCTCTTAAGCATTAATCATCTAAAGTAGTTAAAATTCCTACAGTTCTGAAAATTCAAGTTCAAATATATAGAAATGAGAAAGTTGTAGAAAAACAAGACTGCATTAACATAATCCAGATTTGAATCCTTGCATGGTATAGTAGTTAGGTTAAATGAAAGTAGTTCCAAAAAATGATAGTTGTGGGAATTAGCTTCCACCATATCATCTTAAAATATCCTCAATTATAAGATTCACAGATTGCATAAAAGAGTAAAAATAGTCAACCTAATGCTCAGCAGAGGATTCCCAATCACCAAATAAATATCTTCTTGGTAGGATGTGCTTAGGACTTTCTTATCTTCTTCATCTACGATGTTTTCACACAGAATCAATCATTATGTGGCTGTTAGGCAGAACCAGTCCTCATGTGGTTGCAGTGCAGATCACTTAGACTTGTTGGTTGCAAACTTACAGGTATCCACCTGTTCCTTTGTGGAAACTTTGGCAAGCGCTTGGAGCATAGGATCACTGTCTCCATGCCTATGACTCATTCTCGAGTGACTAAAGCCCCCTATTTTTGCTATGTGTACCAATAACTCAGCTATGTATAAGTCAGTTATGACTGCCTACTGATGACGGGAAAGTAGCAATTACTGGTTGTCATTGGCTAGAAGGATTTGGTTTTTGCTAGGAAATTTTGGAGGGTTTGAGATTTTTGTTTAATTTGCTTCCATTTCATGGTTAATAGAAAGATTGAGTGCATTAGTGCCCATCATGTATTTAAGCTCTTTCATGGTTGCATCTATTATTGAGATAAACTTTGCTAAAATAGCGACAACTGGTTGTCATTGGCTAGAAGGATTTGGTTTGTTGCTAGGAAATTTTGGAGGTTTTGAGATTTTTGTTTATTTGTTCATGCATTAATAGGAAGATTGAGTGCATTAGTGCCCATCATGGATTTAAGCTCTTTCGTGGTTGCATCTACTAATGAGAAAAACTTTGCTAAAATATTTTCACTTGTATATAACTATGAGTTGCAATTTGAGGTAGCAAAGTCTCTTCTAGAAGTTTGGAAGGCTGGTTTGGAGAATGGGTACCTATGCAGTTGGACATTAAAATTTGAGATTTTGTAGTGAATCTTGATAAATTACACTTCCACACCTTCGGGTTTTTTGGGGGAAATTTTTGTTTCCTATCATAAGGAGAGGAGTGTTAATTACTATTTGTGTCCTTCATGTCCAACTATAAGTGTGGTGCTCGAGAATGAAGATGCCATTCTATAGGTCTGGATCTACAAAGTGAGGGGTGAGGAAGAGCTATGATATATATTGAAGGGCTGGTGAAAATGGTGACTATGGGTAACTTGAGGTCAAATTGAATTGTGGATGGTAACAAAACAGTTGAGAAAATGGAAGAATGGTAATGGGGATTGAATTGGTATGAAAGTTTTGTTTTTGTTCACTGATATAGTAGGTAGCAAGGTTAAGTTTTGGGAGGGCAGGATCAATATTCATCAGTGTGGATTCACTAGAACATATGTTTGGGAAATTGGAAGGGTTGCATTGGGATGAAGTGGGCTTAGGATTATATACATATAAGATGTGAGTTAGGTGGTAGAGGGGGTTTGTCTTTAAAATTACGATTGAGAAATCAAAGAGTTAAGCCACATAAAGGAAGTGAGTAAGGGAGGGTGCAACTAACCACAGCTGAAGGATAAACATGAGGGTATGTGGCTTGATTGAGCTTGTAAAGAGTACTTACTTTTACCCCATTTGGATTAATTGTGGAGTTGTTTGAATGGATGACCTCACTTTGTATTATTTATGGCTTCCTTGTTGGGAGTATCGTCCCTAGGATGACTTTGAGCTTCATTGTCCATCAATCTCATGAAGAAATTGAGGCTGCATATTGTGAGAGAATTGAAAAATGTGGAGAACCTTGTTTGGCATGTAGGTATAAATTTGCTCACCATGTCAACTATTTTGTTCTTTTCCCATTTTTCATGGAATCAACTAGTTTGGGCTTGACTGAGAGTCTTGAGAGTACTCAAAATACGATTATGTTTATCCCACAGATACTAGAGTGTAATGTCCCTTTTTGGGATTTACCTTAATTTAGTCCTCGGATACTTTTTAGCGAGCAGCATTAGGTGAATGTATCAATATGATGGTTATATTAACATAACCTTCCTCATGTGTAGAATGATAAGCATAACTGATATGATATACACCACTAATAGACTGTTAGATTATCTTCAATTATCATCAGTGTTATAACCCTTACTAATATCAATATGGCTTAGTCTATGATATGCAGTGTAATTGTACACAGTTTAAAGATGGGAGGTTTTTGCTGATCAAATGAAAGAATAGCGCTTCTGATCCAACCATCAACTGTGTAAGAGAGAATATTAGACCTGAAGATTAAGATGATGTTTTAATAATAATGGTGCTAAACTCTGATTATATGTGGAATGATGTCTGATATAACTTCTGACGCATCCTGAACAATGCCTGGTCTGAATTTGGATATAGATTCTGAATCTTTCTGATTACCTGTGGAAGAGAGAATATAATCTTTATTGCTACCTCTGATTACTGTCCTGAAAAACCATTGAATTAATGGCATTATGGGATCACTGTTACAGAATATAAGCCTGCTGATCAGGCAGTCTCCATAAGTTTCTAGATATAAAAGATTTGAAGTCCATCCCATGCTAAATAAAATGGATCTTGCTTTTAGACTCATCAGGCCTCTTATGGAAAGGAAGTAATTCACCCAAAGAGGGGTGACTTGTCCCAGGGGACATGACTTCTAAAGGGAGTCGGTCTCTTCTGATTCTCAGTAATTTAACTCATTCCAGCATTGACTTTTATTTCAACATGGGTTGATTTGATCCTTGTTAATAAGCTTTTGACATAGGTGCCACTTAGAGAGGTTAGTCAGGGTTTATTATATTTAGTTTTAGCTTTCCTTACACTTGTTGGCCAGCATGAAACTTAAATAACTTTGTCTAGGGCGCCAAGCATGGGTCGGTAGAAATTAAATTTATTTTCCATGAAATGAGTTGCCACAATAAATGGAAATTTGCCTTTTTAAAATCTTCAAAGGAAGTTGGCCATATATTATTTTAATCTCTCTTCATGTCTTAATACAAATGTTCATCTATTACTCTTCTTATAACATATAAACTGCTATCATTTAGATTCTAAATACTGCTTCCAAATAGTTTTCAACGGATACCTTTGATTGTTGCCCTGATAATTGCTGTGTATTTGCTGCAATATCAATGTCATTGCTGTGTATTTACTGAAGAAGTCAAAAGACTTAATAAAGAAATCACTGCTTCTCCTCTTATCAAACTAGTTGTTGCTTGCCTTATTCATTCTTTATGCTTAATGAAACACTGTTTTAATTAAATTGCTTCTGTTTAGCATTTTTGGTCACTATGGTTTCTTTGCTGCTACAATCAAGGATTTCTCCCCAAAATATTTGTTCTCAATCAATGATTGAATGATCATGGAGACCTATCCGCACCAGCTTATATTATCACATATATTATCCTTTAATTTGAGTGTGAATTATGATTGAGAGTAGAAAGTTGGCAAAGCTTAAGTTATTTTTTTTCTCATTTTCTGGAGAAAAGGATAAAAGCCATCTCATAATACACGAGAATGCAAAGTATACACACACATGCATTAAGACACCGAGCACAAACTATGTAGGGACATGAATGCATGAAGGTGCAAAGCATACACAGATTAGAGACATGAATATATCCAGACATAAAGCATACACGTTAATATATATGTAGATGCAATTCACTTGGCTGACAAGAGGTAGGAATGTCCAATTATGACTACATCCTTCTCTTGGAGTGTTGTCCCCTTTTTTGCACCCATGGTTAAAATGCCTTTAATTAAACTTTCTCATCTTTAGAAACCTCCCTATTTTGGTCATTTTCATTGTAGTCGAGATTTTGGGATTAAAGTGTGGTTCAGGAATTGTGCCTTCGTCCATTCCCTTGGTCTTCTAAGTTGGTCTTATCCTTGGTCCTTAAAGTTAAAATGTTTTGTTCCTCAAAAGGTAAGCATTGATGTTAACAAGCACTTCAAGAATCACCATCGAAGCTTGGAGTGAGAAGTATCCAAAGAGAAATTAAAGGAAAATGGAACAATTCATGAAAGACTATTCATTTAGGAAGAGAACTAAGTTCTAGAATGGTCACTGGAGTTCAAATGTGCAAATAGAATTGAGCGGAAAGAAATAAAGCTCAAAGAACTAGAAAAAGTCAAAGAAAACAGCCAAGGTACTCTTAAGATTTAAAAGACAAGCAAAGATTGGGGTCTAGAAGTATGCTCAGGATCCAAAAGACAAAGTGGAACTTCTAACTATAGATGGAAGTTATGTTGTAAACATAGTCCCAATATGATGATCGAAGTGTGAAGAAGGAACTAGAACATTAAATAGAAGTTGTGAAATTTGGAAAAGCGGAGAAAAAACAAGTGTTCAAAAGTATTCTTGGAGCCTGAGGCTCATATTCTAACAAATATATACAAAGAGGACATTCCTTTCCAAGAAAGATAAAGAAGCATAGCGAAGAACTTAACGAATCATTGTCAAGGCTCGAAGTCTAGGATGTAACTTAGATTTTAAAAAGGATAAAGTGGCAAATTCAAAAAGTGTGGTGTTTCCTAACATCTAAATGAAGACAAAACATTAATTGCCGATTGGATTGCCATTAATGACCACTTGATGATCAATAAAAGAAGGTTTTTTATAAGATTAAAGGCATCTTTTAAATTATTTTGTGCAATTTGAAGTTGGAAACGAACGTGGAACTAGGGCATCACCAATTTTCGTTTGCATCGGCTAGTGGCTAAGAATCAATGAGTTGATCATCTTCATGTTACAATTTTTTTCCCAATTTTTTATTGAGCTACATGATTGCAAATTTGAAAGTCACAATGAAGTATATGCATCCTAGTTATGATTTATTTAAATGGATTGGAAAGCTTTCTATGTGGAATTGGAGATACAAAGCCAAGGCAAGCAAATTTGGGAGAAGTTTGGGGTAGAGTGAACAATCCTAACGAACACCCCATTACTCAAAGATTGGCAGAGATTGGTTTGCTAGGAGCGACAAGATTTCTCGTTGTCATGTAGTGCACAAATTTAATCATGGAGTGCATTAAACATTATAATCCAGATGCTAGGCAAATTTAAACACAAAATGAGGAGGTTCTCATTGCCCTAAATTGGGAAATAACTTAGATATCATTTCGACTACTAGTGAGACAATAGTTTACACATTGGGACTTCACCTCTTCACAAATAGAGTTTAGTGTTAAGAAAGGGGTATACAAAATGGAAATTGCCAAAACCTGTGTCCACCCTCCTTGGAAAGGATAATCAAAATTACCTAAAACCATTTAGCATACATATGTCAAAGGAGAAATTGTGAATATCTTCGTACTTTTACATAGGATAACAAGAGTCAAAGAACACAATTTGTCTTTATGAATGAGTGTTCTTTGTGCAAACAATCTGCATAGGGTTTAGGTACACTTGATTGGGCCAATATAATTAGTGATCATATTCGCCAATTAATCAACCGTTTCTACTCAACAAGTTCTTCTACATGTCCTCATACATAATCTATGCCCTAGCTTGCATGCAACATTTGCCCGACTTGGAGCATGTAGAAGAGTTTGAAGATGATATTTAGATTTATGACTTTTATCCTATCTTGTAATTGAATAGGAGTTTTCCAATTTCGGTAGGGAGTGATATGTATACTATGAAATTGGTTCAGAATCAAAAGGATGTCTTGAAAGGAGAGTTTCCCTTGAAGCAATTGTTGTAGTTTTGGAATATGCTAGCTATTTTTTCCAATTTTCAATGTTTAAATAAAAATCAGAATCAATGCTTTTGATGGTTTCCCATGGAAGTTACCCAGATATGTGGATGATAAAATTATTATTGTAGAATTGTGTAGACAAATTTTAAGGTGAATAAAAGATGTGTAGAAAAGCATAAAACCACTTTTCACTTTTCAATTTCATTTGAAGCATACTCATGTTCTTCCTCAAATGCAATCAATGTCACCAAGGTTGCCATTTCAATTCAAGCAATTATGTGAAAAATAATGCGTAGTTAGGTCCTTCATATCACCATGTGCCTACAATTGATGATTTTTGGGCTAATTGTGTTGATTATTTTGAAGTAAGGCCAAGGTCCTGGTCCAGACTCATTGTTAATCAAATTCAAGAATGCTTCAACTAATATCCAAATACTTGTATAAGATGGGTCTAATTTGGTAGATCATAAGTATTATGAAAAGATTCAAGGTATTCTACTAGATTAGATTAATTGGGAAGCCATGTATCTCAATGATATCAATGTAAGAACAACTCTTGGTTTAAGGAGAACCAAAACTTGGATTGCAAAGAAGAAAGGTGAAGAAAAGGGAACTATACCATCACAAACCCCTACTACTCCCAGGTAGAATACACTGCCTACTACAATGTGAGGTGCAACAGTCTCCCAAGTTCCTACAGGGAATTCATCAAATGTTGTTGGGGGAGGGGATGGACCATCACTAGAGAAGGGTAGGGATATCAACATGACATTTAGATATGGTTCCGTGCTCAATATTGATTTGACAAAGGAAGAAGTCAAATAAAAGAACATGAAAGTAACAGAAGGTCAAGTAGTTTAAGAAGAGGGAGTAGGCATACTTTAGAGTGATGTTGATAAAGGAACAAAGACAATGTAAGACTCTTAGCAACCAGCCTCAAAATTTGGTAAGGTGTCTTGAAATTTTGTTTTACCAATGCATCTCAAACTTCCTTTCCTCTTGTTAAAAGAATTCTGTTAGTTGCACATCCCTGCAAAGTGCTACTCAAGTACTTCCCACCACATCATTGTTACAAACAACGTTGGAAAAGAAAAGGAAGAGAATCAGAAAAACAAATCATCTAAGAATGCAATTGTACAACATTTACAAGCTTCACCAACCCCAAAAGACAAGAAGCTAAGGGCTACTTCACATTTCTTTGAGGATGAACAAACATGGCATGTTATATTTAAAATGTCCGAACCAAAGATTTAAAAAGATCCTAGCATAGCTACATCAACTGATTTCCATTTGACAAGAATAGAAATGGGCGAATTGTCTTCTTTGAAATGGCTCAACCAAAGTTTTTAAGGTGGAAAAAGTTGAGAACAGACTTGAAATTCAGTTCCACGCATCACCCACAAACTAACGGCCAAACATAAGTGGTAAACAGAAGTCTGGGCAATTTGCTGAGATGTTTAGTTGGGGATAAGCCCAAGGATGGGATTTGATTCTACCACAAGCAGAGTTTGCTTACAATAACTCTGTAAATAGGAGTACTGGAAAATCACCATTCCAAATTGTATATGGGAATAGCCCAAGGACTACACTAGAATTGAGGAAGATAGAGCAAGGGGAGAGGACAAGTGCTGAAGTGGAAGAATTTGCTGAACATATCAAGCGTCTACATGAGGAGGTTCAAGCACACATTACCAAGATGAATCAAGAGTATAAAGCTAGGGCTGATCAAAGGAGAAGACATAAGGAATTCCAAGTAGGGGATCTAGTCATGGTGCACTTACGAAAAGAAAGATTTCCAGCCGGTACTTACAACAAGCTGAAAATGAAGAAATCTGGCCCTGCAAAGTTTTGAAGAAACATGACTCAGGAAATGAATATGAGGTGGAGCTGCCAGATGGTATTCACATTTCTCCCATTTTCAACATTGCAGATTTAACAAAGTATCATGATGATGGTGCAGATGAGGAGCTAGTGTTAGAGCCATGTCCAATTCCTGTTTCTTAGAAGGAGGAGATAGAAGACATTCTAGATCATCGTGTGGGTAGGAGTACCAAAAACAGGTAGTATGAAGAGTATTTGGTCAAATTGAAAGGATGACCAATCGAGGACTCAACTTGGATTTCAGTAGCTGAGGTTTCCCATTTGGGATTTCCTCTACCATTCATAAAGTGATAGGGTCACTTTTCAATCTACCTTGGGTGTCTGATGCAAGAGCATCTAGAGGTATAAGGGCAATCTTATGTCACCCAAAAAAATGTAATTAGACTTAGTTTGTGTTTCATGTGTTTTAATTTTTGGATACCCGTTTGGGTCAAATAAAGGTTCCAACTCTCACAGTTCCACTATCAGTGTGCTAGAAAATCTCAAAAAAATTGGAGCATGCAATTGGGCCATTATTTTGGTGAACTAGGAGGTGTGAATTGGCCAGATGAATGTAATTGTGATTTAGAGCATTCCAAAAAAATAATCAGGTCAAAAGGCCCCACAGTTTGAAAGTTATTGCAGTTTTTTGAGTTTTGGAGACCTCCTAAGAATGCTTCAAAGTCAAGTTAGGGGCATTAAATGACCTCGAAAAGGGCCAAAAAATGGGGGACGATCAAAGCTAGTCCATAGGGCTATAGAGCACTTTGAGAGCTTTTCGAAAATGTAAACGGTTCGTCAATCAGAGCTATAGTTCAAAAGTTATGCCTCCTGAAAGTTCGGTTACCATTTCTGAATTCTTCTAGATTTGCACCAACTTCTAACGCAGCTTCTGGAACCTTCTATTTGGTCGGTGGATGCCTACTAGCACTTTCTAGAATGTACTCCTAGTCCTTAACCCTCCAGGGTCTATTTAAGGAGATTTCTGGCATTGTAAAAAGTAGTTCGAAGTGGAGTTTGAGAGGAGGTACTAAGGGGAAAAATTATCTCCAGATTTATGCTATTGTAAGCCCTTAGGGCATGTTTTGAAGTTTATTTTCTCTGTACTAAATGTACTAGCTTATTTTTTTCAGTTAATACAATTTCCCTTTTCTGTTGTGTCCAATTGGTATGATAACTCTCTTGCCTTGAGCCATAAATGAATTCAGAGAAATTCTAATTTATCATCTCACATATTTGGATATATGTGGATAAAGAAAAATATCAAGCTTTTATGCATAAATCAGTGTCATATTATCACAAAGGAAAATGATAGACTGTATAAAGCAATGTCATATTATTTCAAAAGGAAATTGACAGACTTTGAAAAAGGGAAATGATAAACTTTATGCTTAAATCAGTGTCATATCATCACATGTTATTTCTAAGGGAGTCGATGATCAGAAATAATAGTTTAAGGAATGAACTCTATGATAAAACTTAACAAGAAAAAGAGTGAAAAAGGGGTTCACAAGTTGTAACAAATGCCTTACATGACTCTACCCCAAATGTTTGCAAAGAGCCTTGTGTTTGGAATGAATCTACCAACCTACTTTGAGACCTGTGGTAAGATGAAATTCATTTGATTAGCACAATAAGTTATTGGGTTGACTCTACAAATTACGAGGATACCTAGCAAGGAGTTTGAATGCTCAAAAGAATATGAAAGTCGAAGGAGAAAGAATGCTAATAGTCGATTAAGGAATCCATAATATAGAATAAGACAGACTCTATGCCTTCCTTCAGTTACAAGATTATATTCTAAAGTCATTCAAATCGACTTGAAAGAAAATAAAGGAGAGAAAAAGTAAGAAAGAGAGAAGATGAAAGGTTTTTTTTTTTTAAATTATAATTATTTTATTATTGTTATATTTTCTCATCTATGCTTATGTGTATGTAATGATAGGTTGGCATCATTGGATTATTATTTATAATGTAATCGTGTCATTTTATTATTATTTACATATGATCATATTTGAGAATGGAAAATAATAATTAAATAATAGTAATATTTGATAATTCTTTAAATGTAAGAATTTATGTTTATTTTACATTATTTATTATAATGTTCCACTTATAGCTCATGCGGTTCCACCATGAAATATGTTGCCAAGTCCTAGTAACCTTGCCAAGATAGTTTTAGGTCAAATTTGTCAATTCTAATGACTAAACTATTCGACCATCCCCTTCCAATGACCCTGTTTAGCAATGTTTCCCCTCTCTCTTCAGTATTCTTCCTGTAATCATTCCAAAAAAACATTCTTGGCAAGTCATCAATTCAAGATTTATAAATTGCTAATTCAAAATCATCAAGTGACTGTTAGGGATTTCAACAATGTCAAAGTAACTAACTTTATATGCTCATCATATATGTACAATAGCTACAATTAACTAACTTACTTTCACATGATCATGAATAGATTGATACAACTGCTATAATTAACTAACTCACTTTCATATAATAATTAAATCGATGCAATGACTATAATTAACTAACTCAATTTCACATGATCATGGAGGAATAAACAACGACTATAATTAGTTTAAAATTTTAGGGCAAAATTAGGGATGTAACATACCCACTCCCTTACATTTTTCATCATCCTCAATGAAGATAATAACAAATTTTAAATAGTACTTAATCAATTAAAAATAAAAGCAATAAAGTATTCAGTTTTCAACTTCAAAGAAAAGGTAGGGATATCTTTGAAAAATATCATCATAATCTTCCCAGGTGGCAATATCTTTTGTGTATTGGTCCCACTAGACCTTGCACTGTGTTACTTCTCAATTTTCTAAGCGTAGCTTATGTACCTTGAGTATTCTGAGTGGTTTTACCTATACCACTCTTGACTCTCACACCTGGAGTAATTTCCAATCAATCATATGCTCATGGTGACTAATAAATTTTTTAAGGTAAGACACATGGAAGATGTCATGCATCCTGGCAAGGGCTGGTGGTAAAGCAATCTTGTAAGCTACAGGGTTAACAACCTCCAAAACTTCAAAGGGTCCTACATATCTTGGAGCTAACTTAGCATTCTTGCCAAACTTGATAGTACTTTTCCGAGGTTTAACCCTTAGTAAAACCTTGTCCCCTATGGAGAATTCTCTGGGTGTTCATTTAGCATCAGCATAACTCTTTTGTCTATCGTTTGCTTCCTTCAATCTTTGACAAATTTGAAGTACTTGCTCTTACATTTCCTGAAGCATTTCAGGCCTGACAATGACCCTATCTTCCAATCGATCCCAACTTATTGGAGTTCTACACTTACAACCATAAAAAGCCTCAAAAGGAGCCATTTTAATTGAAGAGTGGTAAGAGTTATTATATGCAAATTCTACCAAAGGTAAATATGTTTCCCATTGATACTATCAATCCATACAATATAATCTTAGGAGATCCTCTAATACTTGATTTACTCATTTGGTTTGACCATCTATCTTAGGATGATAGGCTGAACTAATGTTCAATTTAGTGCACAAAGCTGAAAATAATGTTTGCCAAAATCTAGAAGTTATCCTAGCATCCCTATCTAAAATAATTTTCTCTGGAATCCCGTGTAACCTGCAAATTTCTTTTATGAACTTATGAGCAATTTGAGGTGCTCCATCAGATAAATTCCTTGGTATGAAATGAGAAACCTTAGTCAATCTGTTAACTACAACCACACTAGTGTTGTGCCAATTCCGAGTCATAGGTAGCCCTTATAGAAAATCCATGGATATTACTTGCCACTTCTACTCAGGTACCTCATTTGGATGCAACAAACCTATTGGGTACTGATGTTCTTCCTTCACTCTCTGACATTCTAAATAACCTACTACAAACTCGACTGTTTCCCTTTTCATTCCCTTCTAGAAATATAAAGGTTTTATATCAGATAACATTTTCATTGCTCCTGGATGTCCTAAGTATGGAGTTGAGTGATATTCACCTAAAATCAATCTTCGGAGTTTAGGGTCATTTGGCACATAGATTCTGTGGCGATATCTTAACAATCCATCTTCCTCTAGGCTAAACTCTGAATACTTGAGATCCTGCAGATCTCTAATAAGTGTCATGTTGATTTCTGTATAAAACTCATCATGTTCTAAATGCTATAAAATTTGGTCTCTCAATCTGAAATTTACCATAGTCATTACCAAGATGTGTCTTCTCTGGCTTAGGGCATCAACCACCTTGTTTTCCTTTCCTTTGATGTAGCTTATGTCAAACTCATAATCTACTAAAAATTCCAGTCATCTTCTTTGTCTAGCATTAAGATTCTATTGGGTGAAAATATATTTTAAACTTTGGTGATCAGATCTAAGCTCAAAAGTTTTTCCAATTAAATAATGTCTCCACATTTGCAATGTATGCACTATTGCCGCTAGTTCCAAATCATGGGGTATGTAGTTTTTTTCATAATTTTTTAGTTTCCTAGACTCATAAGCAATGACTTGTTCTTCCTGCATTAATACACCCCCTAAGCTTTCACCTGATGCATTAGTAATAACCACAAACTGTTTCTATGGATCAAGTACCCTCAAGATAGGTGCAGTAGTCATTTTTTCTTTTAGAAACTCAAAAGTTGATTGACATTTTTTCGACCAAACAAATTTCTTTCCCTTCCTCTAGAGTGAAGTGATTGGATAGGTTATCCTCAAGAAATTTCTAACAAATTTTCTGTAGAATCTAGTTAATCCCATGAAGCTCTTGACTTCAGATACTTTTCTAGGTATGGCCCACTCCTTAATTGCTTTTATCTTAGATGGATCTACTACTATACCCTATGCTAAAATAATATGCCCTAAGTATTGAATTTCCTTCTAGTAAAAAGCACACTTATATAATTTCCCATATAACTTGTGTTCTCTTAGTCTTTGCAAAAATATCTCTAAGTGTCTCTGATATTCCTCTTCATTCTTGGAGTATATTAAAATGTCATCTATAAAGACTAATACAAATTTGTCCAATTAATCTTGAAATATAATGTTCACTAAATTCATGAAAACTGTGGGGGCATTAGTTAATCCAAATGGCAATATTGTAAACTCATAATGTCCATATCTAGTTCTGAAGGTAGTTTTATGTATATCTTCATCTTTAATTTGTAATTGATGGTATCCTGACCTTAAATCAATTTTTGAAAATATAGTTGCCCCCTTCATTTGATCAAAGAGATCATCTATCCTTGGCAATGGGTACTAATTTTTGATGGTGACTTTATTAAGCATCCTATAATATACATAGTCTCATGGTTCCATCCTTCTTTGTACAAATAACACTAGGGCTCCCCATCATGAGACACTAGGTCAAATCATCTTCTTATCCAACATATCTTGTAGTTGAATCTGTAACTCCATTAACTCTATGGTGGTCATTCTATATGGGGCCTTGGATATGGGTTCCACTCCTGGTATCAAGCCTATGGTAAAATCAAATGCCCGAGAAGGAGGTAATCTAGGAAGTTCCTCAGGAAACACATCTTGATAATTCTTCAAATAGGGATATTTTTCTTCGAAAGATTCCTTTAGCTTTTTCTGGATTCCTCCATCTTCATAAATGTAATCATCCCCATATCTGGATTCACTTATATCTTCAATCCTAACTATGAATATTTCACAGCCTTTCCTTCCATATCTCTTAAGTTGCATCGCAGAAATGTGTTGTGATCTAATTTCATGTTTGATCCCTGAAATACTTGTGGGTCTACCTTGATCATCCACAAAATTTATAGTTTTCTCAAGACAATCTACCTTAGCCTTATGTTCACTAAGCCAATTGATTCCAATGATAATGTCATATGACCCTAGCGGAGCTACATATAACTTCAATTCTGCAGAGAAATTAGGGAAATCAACTTGAGCTTCAAACAGGCATTGCTCTACCTTGGCCCTTGACTAGTTTGCATACTTGACCGTCCATGGTTTTTCCATAAAAAAACATATTTTTGGGAATCTACTTAACAATCTAGGCAAAATAAAGCATTCAATTGCTCTAGTATCAATTAATATGGACACAGGGTTTCCATAGATCTTACCTAGAGTTTCAATGGGACCTATTTGTTGCTCCACTTGCCTATTATCCAAGGCTGAATGAATCCTCTGGTGGAAGACCTATTGTTGTTGCGGCAAAGATGGGCACTATGACTGGTTGAAGTTAGGCCTCTGCTTCTTATAATGATTTCCTCCGTAGATAAAACATCCTCCCGGTGATCTTTTCTTCTTATTATTTCTATCATTTTTGTTCACATAAAAATTACCTTTGATATCTCTTGTTCCACCGCTTTTATTTTTAGGTTTTTAATTCTTATAATCCTTAAATTATTTTTTCAGCAATCCAAAATCAATGCCTTCTAAATTCTAGGTAGTCTTTCTTTTTTGGTCCCAGATGGATTCATCCTTTTTAATCTTATGCTCTTGCTGGATAGCCTTTTCCAAAACCTCTTCCATGGTTTGAGGTGTAAGAATATCTATAGCTCCTCCTATCCTATTATTCAATCCCATGATAAACTTTCTCACCTTTAGGTTGGTGTCTTGCTAATAAGGTGGTACGTATTTAAGTAACCGAGTAAACTTCTCCCAATACTTATGCACTGACAAATCTCCTTGTGTTAAGTTCTAAAAATCCAAGAGTTTTGTTATCATAAAAATTCTAAGGTAGCCAACGTCTCTTAAATATGCTTACAAATTTTTCCCAAGTGATATCAATAGTTCTAATGTTTTGCTTGAACTGAGTGTTTCCCCACCAAGTTGCAGCTTCTCTGATGACATGATATATTCCCCATACTGCCTTTGAGGTCTCAAAGAAGTTCCTGATCTCAAAATATTTCTCTGTTTTAGTCAACCATGCCTCCGCTTCCTCTTCGTAT
Source organism: Cupressus sempervirens (assembly GCA_028749045.1). Taxonomy (NCBI): domain Eukaryota; kingdom Viridiplantae; phylum Streptophyta; class Pinopsida; order Cupressales; family Cupressaceae; genus Cupressus; species Cupressus sempervirens. The sequence continues at coordinate 262,204,018 of CM053787.1, read as the reverse complement.
TCAAAACTAAAAAACTTAGGTGGTTTAATTTTCTTTATATCTGTTGATAAATAAGCCACTATTTCCTTCTTCTTTTTCTTTTTTGATCATTTGAGAGAGGGGGTTTCGTTATGTTTAGAGACTTCTATCTCTGCCCTAGAAGTGGGTGTGGTTTGCACTTCTTCATGGTTTTGCCCCATTTGGGCTACTATTCACTCATCCTACTTGCCATGGTTTCTAGTTTTAATTGTGTTCCTTGCAAAATTTGGAGTAACAACTCATTAGAGGATTAAGGGTTCTCATGAACTATATCTTTGTTTTTTGCATTTTCCCTGTTATTCATTTTTATGTTTCAGGTCTCTCACCTGTTAATTTACAATTGTGTTAATGTGCGAAAAGAAAAATTTTACAAGAAAAAAGGCATTAGAACACATAATTTCAAATAATTCAACTAAGTAATTTGATTTACGTAATTTTAGTTTCATTGCTCAACTAAGCAAAATTTCATTTCCATTGCTCAAAATTTCATTTTCATTGCTTAACTAAGCAATCTTATTTACAAAATTCATTTTCATTGCTCGACTAACAAATCTTATTTACAAAATTCATTTTCATTGCTCAACTAAGAAATCTTTATTTACAAAATTCATTTCCATTGCTTGACTAAGCAATCTTTATTTGCAAAAATTTTCTCTATTGAGGAAGTCTACATTTACAAAGCATCTTTATTCTTGCTTTGCAGTATTACATTCTGGTTTAGATTGGTACATGTCTCGTACCATCAACGACCTATGAAAATGGAAAAGGGGGTTGCTCTGTTGAGCATTCTAGTTCTGTATTAGTTTGTTTCTATATGCCACCTTCTTGGCAAGAGTCCATCCAACTCTTTCCTTCTTCATCCACCGAATTGCTTGACTCAGGGTTTCATTATCTCGAGGTTCAAAATAGCAAGAGCAGTCATACTTAGTCATGTTTTTAATAAGATAGGGAATGATTAGATGCCAATTTTTCTTTTGGGGTGTTTTACGTACTAACATCCTGTAGTCATTTCAGATCTCCATTAAGTTTTTAAGAAGGTGATGTGCCTTAGGTTCAGTGTCGAACCCAACGCTCTAATACCATATGTAACATACTATTTTTTCTAATTACATTTTAATCTTGAATTAAACTAATTTCCTATTTCATTTCACATGACTATGATTTCCTTCAATGGTATAAACTTAATACAAACACTTTTCGATATACATTACATATTCTACCAAGTTTCCAAGAATACGAAATGAGATGTTAGAATTTAACTTCATAATCAACTAAAAGTAAATAACATAAGTTCTTGAAATAAAATATCTAAAAAATTACAATTTGAGATATTACATATTGTAATCATTTATCTACTTCTAATTATTCAACTGAAAATAAGTAATCGATGTTCTTGGAAAGAAATATCTATCAAATTACAAATATAGATATTTGCGAACATTTAACTCCTTTATCTAATTAAAATAATAACTAATTGAAAAGTAAGTAACTTTCATCTTGAAATAGCTAAACATTCAAAGGTTTAAGAAACATACAGTGAAATTTGTGATACTTCTTTTACTTGTTGTTCAAGCCTTGGCATTGGTGAGAGGAGAAGCATTAACATAGGCTTAACCTCCCAACCATGAACCATTACTTATTCCCACTTATTCTAATTTAATAGAATGGCCCTTCCTACCTCAAGGTTGAGCTTGGGATGTTCATAAGTCTAGCCATTAGAGTATTTAGGTGAGTTGAAGTCCCAACAGTTATTCGACTAAAGAACTGAAGCGTCTAGACAATCAACAAGATCACTTGTATGGCAAATCTACCTAATTCCACCCTAGCCAAGGATTTCAGAAATGTGGGTTGAAAAACTTGATCTCCACCACTCGGCTTGATAACATCCTTTATGAGTGGAACATTCATGAGCTAATGCATTATTTGTTTGATTCTGATGTCATTCTTGTTTTGCAGATTTCTCTACACCTCACCATTCTCAGGCCATCAAGCCAGTGATTCCTTGGTGCTTTCAGATTAAAAATCACAGTGATACTTTACACATTCTTCACCAGATACTGGAATTTTCGCTTGGTGAATTCCTTGGTGTTCTAATTTTAATATCTCACTCCTCAAATAAATATATATCTATGTCAAGATGCAATTTTTTTTAACTGGAATGATAACTCTCTTGCCTTGAGCCATAAATGAATTCAGAGAAATTCTAATTTATCATCTCACACACACACACACACACACACACACACACACACACATGGATAAAGAAAAATGACAAAAATTTATGCAAAAATCAGTGTCATATTACCACAAAGGAAAATGATAGATTCTATAAAGCAGTGTTATATTATTTCAAAAGGAAATCGACAGACTTTACAAAAGGGAAAAAAAAAACTTTATGATTAAATCAGTGTCATATCATCACATGCTATTTCTAAGGGAGTCGACAATCAGAAATGATGGCTTAAGGAATAAGCTCTATGATCAAACTTAACAGGAAAAAGAGTGAAAAAGGGGTTCACGGGTTGTAACAAATGCCTTACGTGACTGTGCCCGAAATGTCTGCAAAGAGCCTTGCATTTGGGATGAATCTGCCAGCTTTCTCTAAGACCTGCGGTAAGATGGAATTTAGTTGATTAGCACAATAAGTTATTGGGTTGACTTTGCAAATTACGAGGATACCTAGCAAGGATTTTGAATGCTCAAAAGAATATGAAAGTCAAAGGAGAAAGAATGCCAATAGTCAATTAAGGAATCCATAATATAGAATAAGCCAGACTCTATGGTTTCCTTCAATTACAAGATTCTATTCGAAAGTCATTCAAATCAACTTGAAAGAAAAGAAAGAAGATGAAAGGTTTTTTTTTTAAATTTATAATTATTTTATTATTGTTATATTTTATCATCTATGCTTATGTGTATGTAATGATAGGGTGACATCATTGGATTATTATTTATAATGTAATGGTGTCATTTTATTATTATTTACATATGATCATATTTGAGAATGTAAAATAATAATTAAATAATAGTAATATTTGATAATTCTTTAAAGGTAAGGATTTATGTTTATTTTACATTGTTTATTATAATGTTCCACTTATAGCTCATGTGGTTCCACCATGAAATATGTTGCCAAGTCCTAGTAACCTTGCCAAGATAGTTTTAGGTCAAACTTGTTGACTCTAATGATTGAACTATTCAACCATCCCCTTCTGATGACCTCGTTTAGTAATGCTTCCACTCTCTCTTTAGTCTTCTTCATAGAATCATTTTAAAACAACATTCTCGCCAAGATATCAATTAGAGATTTATAAATTTTTAATTCAAAGTCATCAAGTGACTATTAGGGATTTCATCAATGTCAGAGTAACTAACTTTACATGCTCATCATATATGTACAACGACTATAATTAGCTAACTTACTTGCACATAATCATGAATAGATTGATACAATGGCTATAATTAACTAACTCACTTTCATATGATAATTAAATTGATACAATGGCTATAATTAACTAACTCAATTTCACATGATCATGAAGGAATAAACAACGACTATAATCAGTTTAAAATTTTAGGGCAAAATTTGGGATGTAACATGGATCATTTACCATATAAACACTCTTCTTTTTGTTCCTACTTTGGATGCAACTTTCCATGTTCAATTTATCATCTCTTCAGGATTTGGTCTTTTATTCCATCTGTATCTTTGAGTTTAGTTATTTGCCTTCAGGAGCCTCCTAATTCGATGCAAATTATAGTCTTCTCTACCTAATCAGGTTCTATTTTAGTGGAGTTCTTCCGATCAATAGTTACCTTTGACAAAGCTTTGCATCTTCTACACACTTCAGTGGTGTTCTTCATAATCATCTTTTGTTTCTATTTTGTAGGACATTCCCTAGTTTAGAGGCTTCTTCAGTCCTTCACTAGTTCTTTTCAGCATTATTTCCATCTCTTTTTGGAGTAGGGTTTTTCTCATGTGATTTTCTCTATTTCTCCTCCTTTCATGTATTTGGTTGTGCTTTGGTACATCATTGGTCCTTATAGTTGTGACCTAAATTTACTTCCAGTAGTAGTTTCTATATTTTTAGCTACTTCCTAATTTTATCTTAAGGGGGGTGTTGGAGTAATTAGATACTTTCTAATTAATTAACTCTAGTTTTCTTAAGAAAAACTTTAGGCATCTAATAATTAAGTCTTTTATTAATTATTATGATGCAACCTAGGTTAGACCTTTTTTAAAGTTTCAATCTCATTTATAAGGAAGGTCTCTCATTGTAAAAATTAATTCACTTTTGATAATAATAATTTCTCTTTTTGCTCATCAAGAATGTCTCATCTAAGGATCTAGAAACTCAGCCTCCATAGCTTTTGCTTCTCTCTATGTGTGATAGGTCTTTGCACATAGGTGATTCTTGGGAGTTGTGGGGTTGATCTTTCATCAACTTCAACATGGTACTTTAATCTTAATAGTGTATGTACAATAAGGCACAAGATATGGTGAATTTCAAGAATACAATAATCTTTACGAGTGTCCTCAGATGACACTGCTCGAGTCAAAAGGCAAAACAAGGCAAAATAAATGAAACAAAAATACATATGGAATATGAAACTTTATCCTAGTGCATTTGCAAGAATGCATAAAGAGACATAAGGTTGATGACACGTCTGAGATTGATCACCTCAATACACACATATGTATTCTTTTGTGCATCTTGATCATGGTTCCTTGCTACATAGTTCTTTTGGCCCACTTTTCTAGTTGCCTATCACCTCACCCTTGTCCACATTAGAGGGGTTCTTCTATTATTTATCATGCTTCCTTGGTTTGATGAAGTGAGCCATGTATTTAGTTTTTGTTCCTATGTACTAAGCAGATGCATTGGTTGGGTGCCTATGCATTTTGGTGAGATGGATCATTTACTATGTAGATACTCTTCTTTTCATTCTTACTTTGGATGCAACCTTCCATGTCCAATTGATCAACTCTTCAGGCTTTGGTGTTTTATGCCATCTTTATCTTTGAGTTCAAGTGTTTGCCTTTGTGAGCCTCTTGATTTGATGCATAATATAGTCTTCTCTACCTGGTTAGGTTCTATTTTTAGTGGAGATTCTTTGGATCAACAATTACTTTAGAAAGAGATTTGTAGCTTCTACATGCTTCAATGGTGTTCTCCATGACCATCTTTTGTTTCTATTTTATGTTAAGATTAATCTCAGACAAAAATAACAATTACATGCAAATATAACCAATACTAGAAAATAATAGATCTCACAGAAGAGAACACAAGACACCAAGATTCAACATAGTTCACCCAATACTTGGGCTATGTCCACCAATAGCAAGCCCAATAATATTATTATCCAATGATTACAATCCACATCCCCTTATAGCTCAATACCACCGCAAGAAGCTACAATATCACCATTACATTATGAAATCCCTAACCCTAAGCTTTTTTATACAAGATTTTTCTTCTTACAAAATTAGGGCTAGAATAAGTTATCTAATAGGAAAAATAACATCTGACATCTTTTACAATATAAGGGCATTTTTGGCTTTAGAGGCACTGCCCCCCAAAACCCTCATGGGGGCATTGCCCCTTGACTTCACCCTATACTAAGGACCCTACAAGGGCACTACCCCTCAACCTCATCTTGGGGGCACTGCTCACAAACCCCTGTAGAAATAATATGGGGAGAGAACTACACTGAATAAACCTTTAAGTCTAATCAGGCTCCACATCACAACATTTTCTTGGACATCCCTAGTTTGGAGGCTTCTCCAGTTCTTCACTAGTTCTTTTCAACATTATTTTTATCTCTTTTTGGAGTAGGGTTTTTCCCATGTGGTTTTCTCTATTTTTCCTCTTTTCAGATATTTGGTTGTGCACTGGTACCTCATCAGGCCTTGTTTTCGAGACCCAAATTTACTTTCAGTAGTAGTTTCTAGGTTTTTAGCTACTTTCTAAGTTTATCTTAAGGGGAGGTGTTAAAGTAATTAGATATTTCCTAATTAACTCTGGTTTGCTTCAGCTAAACTTTAGGCATCTAATAATTAATCCTTTTATTGATTATTATGATGCAACCTAGGTTAGACCTTTTTTAGGGTTTTGATCTCCTTTATAAGGATTCTCTCTCTTTGTAATTATTGATTGATTCACTTTTGATTATAACAATATCTTTTTTGGCTCATCAAGAATGTGTCTTCTGTGGATTTGAGAATTCTAGCCCCTAGATAGCTTCTTGCTTCTCTCTTTTTGTGAAAGGTGTTTTCATGTAGGTGATTCTTGGGAGTTGTGGAGTTGATCTTTTATCAACTTCAACATTTAAATTGTTCTACTTTGTTTCATTAGTTGAATTATTATTTTTTAATCCAAAAAAATTGTATACAAGGGAGATTGGGTATTTCATTTTGGTATCATGTACACACTTAAGAATATCATATGCAAACAAATGATATCTATAATAACATCAAGAACTAAAGATCTCAAGCATTCATCAAGTGCAAGTCTACTTGTATTCTTCCTTCTTGCATTAAGCTTCTTCCATCAAGGTGTTAGCAGAGTTTTACTTTTCAGGAGAAGATCTTCCAATCTTACATATAAGTTCTTTAATTCTTCATCAAGGAAAATTGAAAGCATTCACATTCATGAGGTTTCGACTTACATAGTTTCATTTTGGTTTCTTTGTATTGATTCAATACTATTACATTATATGCTTGAATACATACTTAATACAATTGCATCTACATTGATAGTTATATTTTCTATTGTTAGATCTATTTCTATGACTTTCTAGGATTTCCTTTACCATTTACATTTTAATTTCAATATTGATTTGTCAATGTGGGGCTTGACCAAGCTAGGTCCTCCCCAACAAATAAAACCATTTCTCTCTTTTATGTAGGTTTAGGATTAGAATTTTGGATACAGATTTGAGTACCCATTTTAGAGAGAATTTTGAATCCATATAATTTTGGGAGCTAGGTATAGGTCTACAGGGTTGACCTATACCCCAAAAATTGATTTATATTAGTATGGGTTGTGGAAGTCAATTTGTACATGGTAAAAATCAAATATTGACCCAATTTAGTTTTTTAAGTGTTGTATTTGACAACACAAGAGTTTATCTATTTCAAAAACTATAGATGGTGGAAAATCAACATTCTTCTCCATCTATCTAATTTCCCCTCTTAATATATGTATTTTTTCCAACTCTTATTTTCAGATATGATCTTACCACTTATGCTTCTTGAAATCTCAATTAATCTAATCAGTTTATTCTTATCAATTTACCTTCACATTAAAAATCTAAGGTGAATGGAGATTGTATGAAAGACAATTTTTTTAAAATAAAAATGCGACAAAGAGCTTATATTTTATTGTATGAAAGAGGACTTTCTTGTGTACTTCCTTGATATAATTTGGGTTTGGTGTTTCCATCCCTTCATCTCACTTGGGTTGTGTTAATATTACTTGGGTTATATATTTTTGGAAGCCCCTCTTTCTCTTGTACTAAATGACTTGGGATAAATATGTTTAATTAATGAATTCATCTCATCTAGTTTCTATTACAAAATTGTTTTAATATGAAATGAAATATATTTATTAAATTACTCTATTTAGAGACACTAACTTGTAATGATCTTATAATCATATTGATTGTATATAATTATTTTGAAAAATTATATAAAGCTTTATATTAAATCCATATAAGATATCATTGTGTGTAAAATTGTACCATAGTATAATGTATGATATTTTTGAGATCTATGTAGTAGATATGCTTCTGAGTCTAAGGTGATGCAAGCCTAGAATATGTTGAGGATTGAAAAAAGAGATAATACTCTATATGTGATTATAAAATATTAAAAAGTGATAATGTATAAGCTAGTAAAGTACATTGTTAGTGAGTTTCATTTCTAGAGAAGCACTTTCTTTCCTAGTAAGACATTCCAAAATCTATCAGTGAGACAATGTTTCTTATTATACATATCAAAGACTTAAACACTATAAATAGAATAATTTAGTTAAGACAAATAGGAAACTTCAAATGGTTTTATTCCCTAGAGGGTTTCCACTCAAGAAAAATTCTTGTGTCATATTATTTTGTACATTTTATGTCCATTCTAATTTAGTATCATATTACATATTTAAGTTAAATTTAAAAAGTAGTTTTGTTGCATAAACATTGATTCAACCCCCTCTTATTGTTCATTGTACTCCAACACCAAAAAATAGACCTCAAATCAAGATATCACTAGTTGTGTATCTAGGAGGTAGATATTCACTAATGTGCATTATGCAAATGGTTATGTAAAATATGAATTTATAGTAGTACCATTTGATTTGATGAATGATTCATCTATTTTCATGAACTTGATATATAGAGAATTCCTCTCATATCTAGATTATTTTCTTGGTGTCTTCTTGTATGACATTTTGATATTTTTGAGGCCCATGGATGAAAATGAAGAGAAATAATGCTAACTATTGTAGTGTCCACAAGATAATTACTTGTATGCCATCTTAGAAAAGTATAACTTCTTCTAGAAATAAGTAAAATAATTGGGTCGTGTGATTTTTGAAGAATGTATATCTATGGATTCCTCAAAGATTCAGGCAGCTATGAAATAGTCAATACCCACTAATGTGTCTGAGGTTCATAGTTTTAGGAGGTTATAAGATGGATATTGTAGTGGAATTGCCAACAATTTTTCTTAGGTAGCACAACCTATCACTTCTCTTTAGAGGAAAGGGAAGAAACTCATTTAGTTAAAAAAAAATGTGAGGAGGCTTTCTAGAACCCTCAAGAAAAATTTACAAGTGCACATATCTTAGTGGTTCCTATTCCAAAGGGTAATTTTATTGTATATATTGATGCTTCCTAAGAATAAATTGGGATAGTCCTTATGCAGGAAGGACACATGATCAATTACAAGTCTTCCAATATTAAGGATCATAAGTTGAATTGCCCCATGCATGACCTCAAGTTAGCAGCCATGGTCCATGCATTAGCCAGATGGAGACACTTCTTGTTGGGACACTAATTTGAAATGATTAATGATGATTGGAGTCTATAGTACATTTTCACTCAATATAATCTAAATATCAGATAGAGGAAATGAATGGAATTCATTAGTGAGTATGATTTTGAAGTCAAATATATTTAGGGCAAAGAAAATGTGTTAGTTGATGCTTTATAGAAGACATGAGATATGATCACTAACTCTTAACTTATATTTTTTTAGCCAAATCCTTTGGGAACTTCCAAAAGACATTTGGTACTAGAAGGTGAGACCAAAAATTGTTTCTAGGAGACCTTTGGAGGGTAGATTCTTAGGATATATGTTAGAAACAAATGGTTTATTGCAATATTTGAGCCATATTTATGTTCCACCTTTAGAGGGCCTCTATACCTTGATATTATCTAAGGATCATTGTGCTTGTTCAACATACCTTGGTGTTTATAAGGTGCATGTAAATCTCCAAGAATTTTACCATTGGTCAGATATGAAATGTGACATCACATATCTTTTGGCAAGGTGTTTAGTATATTAGAGGATTAAGGTAGAACATGAATGTCTAGTAGGGATCTTACAACCAAATCTTATTCTAGAATAGAATTCAGACATCATATTGATGGAATTCCTCCCATATTTTCATGTTTCCCTTATATACATAACACCATCATGGTCACCATGCATTGGTTGACCAAGGTGGCACACTTTTCTCCCATGTGATTATCCTATACAATGGATTTAGTAGATTGAGTCTTCATGGAAGATATTTTTAGGTTATATGGAATTACACATAGGATTATCTTAAAACAAGATGTTGTATTCACTTTAATATTGTAGACTTAATTATAACATGTTTTAGGAGCTCAAATGAACATTAGTTCAACATACCATCCAAAGACCAATAGATAGATAAATTGGGTCAATCTAGTATTTAAGGACATGTTGCAAATGTATGTCATGGATCAAGATATCTATTGAGTTATCTTATTATAATTTTTATCATAGCTAAATTGGCATGTCACATTTCACATATTACATGGTCATTCTTATCATACCCAATTAAGCTAGGACCAATTAGAGAGACCAAGTTCTTCTGAGTCTTGAGATGGTCTAAGACACAGAGCAATATGTAGAGTGTCTCCAAGATAATCTAGTAGTAGTATATGAATGAATGAATAATTGTATGGGTACTCTTAGAGTAGACATACAATTCTTAGCTGTTGGCTAGGTATTCTTGAGGTCATATCCACAAAATAGTTTAATATTTATTGGAAATGGTTTAAAATAAATACCTTGTTTTTTTGACCCATTTGAGATCCTAGAGAGGATTAGAAAAGATACTTACCACCTTGCATTGTTACCCAAACTAGCTTGCATATATGATATTTTCTATGTATCTATACTTACACAATATATCCCATATGTACTTGATTGGAATGCATCATATGTAGATGATTTCCAATAGGCTTTGGAGCTCATTTGTAAACTTCAACAATTAGGACTGACCCTAATGGGTCATACCATATAGCAAGAAAGGGTCCAATAGGACCCAAATGACATGTTTTTAGTGACTTGGAAGGACACTTAAATATTGAGGGAGTTATATCTCCATTCATTTGTAGGGGGGTGGGAGGAGTAATGTCGACCCACATGTTTTTATTTCCTTTTATGTGGCTAAACATGTTTAAGGCCCATTTTATATATGTGTGTAATACTTTTACTATACTTTGGATGATACATTTACATGAGTATTTCTTGGATTATGTCATGATTACATTAGATGGTTCTTACTTATTCATTTTAGGACATATGATGAGGTTTTTTTTTTCTTATGATATCATTGAGTTACTAACCCATTATAGTTACACGTAAATTGATTATGGATATGTTATATTTCTTCCTAATGTTTTTGTATGACGAGGGATGAAGTTGTAGTCACTTGTTTATGATATCTATAGAATGTACCAATCCCCGTCATTATTTGTTATGATTACATAAATGTATACACATTCTTAGCTTTGTGATGCAGGTTTGCAAGTATTTGACATCAACTTCACCTAAATTAGCAGGTCAGAGCATGCTCTTACAAACAAATGAATGGTGAGTGAGGGGAGGTAACACTGAGGCCCAAAACTATACCCTAACCATAATCCATTATCCTATGTAAGGTCACACATCTTGTAATCCACCCGTTTTGGATTTATCAAGGATATGTGAATCACATCACCTTACTACACACGTATTTATTTTGTTTTCTTATTGATTATTTTGGGGTTTTGTGTAAATAATTTCATGTAGGTTTTTTAATGTATTCATATAGTAGCATCATTATAATATTGAGACAACTAAGAAAAGTGAAGCTAGATACTATTTTATGTAAAAATGCTACAAAGAAGAAGCATAAACAACTATACTACTTCCTACATCATTACATACACCTCAAAATATGGAAGTAAACATGCAAACAATGATGACATGAAATAACAAGAGCTTAATCTACTAATGCAAACCTCATGAAATCACCAAGTGGATGATGATTTCATTGTTATTGGGATGTGGTTGCTCACAATTCCCGCAACATAACAATGAGGTAGATAGTGCTTCACGGAAATGAGGAGAGGGCTCTCATTTTATAGGAAATGAGATGAAATAGATAGTTGAGATTCAATGCAAGATTGAAGGGCTAGGATTTCTCAGGATCAATGAGGTGTCCATGAGGTGGAGGCCAAATAGACTCCATGTGGATTAGGGTTTTGACCATTCAAAAGGGGCAAGATGCTCACACATGTGTGAGAAACCTTTGATGGTGACATGTCTGTGACAAGTGCAAGAGGTGTGGGAAGCATGGCTTCTCACACATGTGTGAGACAACTTGATTCTCATGCAAGAGGACAAGTGTGCAAGAGGCATGGAAGGCATGAAGGGTGTGGGAAGTGTGAACATCTCTCACACATGTGTGAGCACACACTTAGGATTCAAAGTGGATTAGCAAGGTGATTAGGAAAAGTAAATGTGATTAAGGAAGTGGGTAGTTTTAGAATGATGGTTTAGGTGAGGGTTAAAGTTAGGAGTCATGTGCTCAAATAAGATTAAATGTAATATTTAATTCCAAGTGGGATTAGGAAAGGATTAATTAAGTAAATGAAGTACTTTACTTAATTAAAGTGAATGGATTAGGATGCAAGTGGAAAGGATAGGATTTAAATAAAACTAAGTTTATTTAAATCAAGGAAAGGAGAATATAATTAAATAAATGTAAATTTATTTAATTAAACGTAAGGTAATTAAATAAATAATAAATATTTATTTAATTGGTCATGAAATGAGTATTTAGACAATTTTAGGTGTCTATAGATACATATTAAATAAAGTTATATGTGGCCATAACCGACAAACAATGATTATTTCATTCATAAGTAAGTAATAGACTGTTAAGGTTTTGGGAATAATATATCACAATCAAATATATATACATATATTGATATCATATTATAATTAATAAATAATATTAATTTAATAAATAATGACATATAATTGTAATTATAATAATTTCGTTTAGACATCGATATCAAATTTTAAATCATTATATATAAGTGCCTCATTCTAATTATGCCTTTTTGGAATTTTTGAATATTATTTTATTTAATCTTAAAGATTTTTTTGGTTGGTAATAATGGTATTTTTTAATTAATAATCAAAGTTTACATAATAGTAAAGTATAGCTTTATGCTTTCACATATGCATGCCTACATATCCATTACATCATCCTTATTACATGCATTAATAGACTATATAATAATTTCTCTCTACACTAGTTCTAAACATTAGTACATTTTACATAGTCTATAATCTATTGAATGCATCCACATTTGTTTCCTTCCAACTATGCTATTGTTTCCATCATCGAACAACCTCCAATTTTCCAACATGAAAATGATTGTTGTCCCTATTTTCTAGATTTCCTAGTGCTATATTTTTATAGGAAAAACAAACCCAAAAAACATCCCTTCTTCTCGTCACTAGCATCTCACAAGTCCATGCCTTCATTTCTACATTCACAAAGCCAAAAAAAAGGCCAGTTTGTGAAAAAATTTCCTCCCTCACATCATTCATAAAAAAAAAGGAATTAATTCAACCCTTTTTACTCCATTATCATAACACCAACACTCCTTCCTCAATGGTTCCTTCTCTTGTGAGTTACTGGAAGAGATAAAGCCCTAACCACACCCCACTAGATCCTTTATAGGAACTCCATATCATTCTTCACTCTCTTCCATGCCTCCATCACCCTTCACATCATCAAGGGTTTATCCACCTTTTACCTCCATTGCAAAAATGACACCTAACCAAAACCTTGAGCGTTGTCTTCAGTCTCAAAGAGTTCACATAGATCTGACCCTATCCCTAGAATGACTCATTCTAGTATGGATTCAAGTTCTCCCAACATATCCTCCTCAAACATGGCACATGTTATTTGATGTACCTCCTTCACACTTTCCCTTATCTCTAGACCCTAGGCCACAAACATTGAAATGATATCCAAATTAACTCGATGTTTAATCCAATTTTCCTGAAACTGAGAACCCAACACTATAATCACTACATTGATCATTGCTTCTAGCTTCATTTTGAGAAAACCTTTGACCCTCTATCTACTGGAAGGGCCTTTAAATTATTTTTGTTTCTTATCCCTATCAATAGAAAATTTTGCTTCCATGGCTTTCACAACCTTAACTCACCAGCTCACAAAAAATAGAAACTCCAAATTTCTTGCACCCAACCATTTCACCTCACTTCATTGGAAATAACACCTTGTTCACATTAAATAATATTTTGCTAAACTTGGCTTCCCTTGTTAGCATTCTATTACATGCACCAAACATTACATAAAAGATCACTCAAATATGTTACAATCTCATATTTATGAGATAGTTTACATGATAGTTGTCCTTTTACCAATTTTCCTTAAAAACACATCATTTTTCCATACAATATACCAAGCACTCATCCTTTTATAATTAACTACCACTCACTCATAATTACACAATCTTTAAATAGTTACAAATCCATCATTCACTTTCTAGAAAGTCCTAACCCAATTAATTTCTCCTCTTTAATGACATATATTTACAACATCTTTTCTCAAATCCTCATACACCAACTCTCTTTAATCTATGTAAGTGATGTTTCCCAATTCATGAGTCTATCTGTGTATTTATTTCCCTCTCGCAAGGTATGACTTGATTTGAAAGTTTTATACTTTGTTAACTCTTCAATGACATCCCTAGGTATACTTTGAATATACCATGATTATGTTTTACCAAATTTTAATGCATCCACAATTATTTTTTATTCTCCTTCGATATGAATTTTATCCATTCCAAAAAGCTTCCTTAAAAGAATTGCTAGAAGAGTTGTCTGAGCTTTTGCCTAATTATTCAACTCGTCCCAAATCCTTTTAGCTACCAAAGCCAAAACATCACCATTAGAGTTTCTTTTAATTACTCATACTCTTAAAATACCTATGTTACCTTGTAAAGATCCATCAAAGTTCATTTTAATCCACCCATGTTTAGGTGGAGCCCAAACTACGTCATCCCATTTCATTTGGTTGCTAGATTTTCCTTGAATGTCAATCCTATATCTCACTCTAATCCATGACCAATACTTATGAACCAAACTATTCCAAGATGAAAGATTTGTAATGGGTCACATTCTATTGATTTTCACATTCATGACTTCCTCAATAGCCTAATTAATCCTTCGTATAACCCTCTCTTTAGATTCCATTTTATCCTAAAAAATCTTTGATTTCTCTCTTTCTAGATCTCCCATATCAATAAAGATGACCTAATTATCCAAATTTTAGACATAGTGGTTTTGTTTACTTGAGTTGACAAACACCTAAAAAAATCTAATAATTTGTTTGGGAGTGGGCATATTAAATTCAATCTTGATCTTTACAACTTCTAACAATTCTAAGAAAACCCACATTGAACCAAAATATGATCCACATCCTCTTAAAAATTTATACATGTCAAACATAAGGATGGTCCTATAAATTGATACTTCTTCATTCTTTCACCTATCTATATCATCCCTTGGATAGCCAATTATGCAAAGGTCCCAACTTTCTATAAACAATCTTTATCCTAGCATAATTTGAAATGCTAGTACACCTTAATGTCTTCCATTTCCAACAAACTATATCCAAGTTTTATAGAGTGCATTCCACTTTTTGTTGCACACCATATTAATCTGTCTTTACATCCATTTAAGGTAATAACACTCTCCTTTTAAAAGATTTATTTGATTAACTCTTTATTGGCTTCACTTAGACCAATTGAAGAAACCTCCTTCCATTCTCATTGGTCACCAAAAGGACATGGGTACAACTCTAATTTATCATTCACTTTGATTACCCACACATTCACCATCACTTCCTATAGTTCTTGCACATTCTACCTCTCTGCTAAAATTTATCCTCCATTCCATGGGGGCTCCCAAATGGAGGCATCTTCCCCATCTCCAATTTGCCAAAATAGATGATTTGCTACCACTAATCTATATCCCAATATGAACTTCCACATTGTTGATCCTTTAAGAGGATATCTAATTGTAAAATTTCTTCTATTATCCTCCAAATTTAAATATTTTTCTTTCATAATTCTCACCCATAGTATTGATAGATTATCATAAATATTCCACACCGATTTCGCTCCCAACACTTTATTAATCAAATGCCACTTCCTTAAACCTACTCCACCATTTCTTTTTGACCTGTAAATATTTTCCCATGGCACCAAGGGGATTTTTTCATCATCATGTTCTCTATTCCAAAAAAAAATAAAAATCATTTCTTGTTCTATGTATCTTAAAACTTTTATTGGGATTTTTAACCAACTTGTTGAAAAAATAGGGATGGTTGAAATTATAGATTGGAGCATGAGAATCCTACTTTCATACAAAATCCACTTCTCTTTCCATATTTCCAATCTCTTCACACAAATATCAATTAAATTCTTCCACAAAGTAGCCTTACTAGTAACTACAAAAAGCGTAATCCCTAGATATTTATTAGGAAGTTTGCTGATTTTAATTCCTAGAATCTTGCAAATATGTTCTTGCACTAGTTCTGACACATTGAAAAAGAAGGCCTTAGATTTAGCCCAATTTATATACTACCCAGACATATTACTATAAGCATCAAGGGTGGATTTAATAGTTTAAGCCTCCTATGTTGAAGTTTCACCCATAAGGTAGGTATTATCTACAAATTGTAGGTATGTTACTAGATCAATACCCCTAGAAACTTTTATTCCTTTCCAAGAACCATTTCTTCTTGCTTTTTAAATAGATATTCCTAAAACCTCTATGAGAATAATAAATAGGAAAGGGGATTGTGGGTCACCGTGTCTGATACCCATGGTGGTTGCAAGAAAACCTATAGGGCTTCCATTTACTAGGATTGAAGACCTTGACATTGAGATATAACTATAAATCCAATCACACCAACATTTATTAAACCCAAACCTTCCTATAAAATCCATAAGGAAATTTTTGTTTACATTATCATAGGCCTTTTTGACATCTATTTTGATCATCATTCCTCATTTGTTTCTAACTTGATAGAATGGATCACTATTGACACAAAATTTTGCACCCTCGCTTGAGGTATAACCCTCAATCGACCTTATGTAAAATGGAAACAATCTCCAAGTACATGACTTGTGCTTTGAGACTAAATCTCTAGAGAAGGTTGACTTAATCACTATCAGAGTGCACCTAAACTACTACTGGAGAGGAAAAGGGAGAAGAAATGCATAAACTAAATACTAAAAGGAAAAGGGAAGTGATGCACTGAGATAGAATTGGGGTTATAACTCTGTTTCCAATTGTACAACACATCAATGAAAAACCAAAGTATACTAGTCTTGACTCTATTCTATTTCCCAAGGAATCACATGCAGGTTTGGAGTTGATTGAAGTGTTGAAAGGAAAGATATTTCACTATGCAAAAATTGCTAGCAGACTTAACACAACATATTAATGAAAAAAAAGAAGAAAAGAAACATTCACCACAAGGCACATACATGCACTAGATAGAAAAAATGAAAGAGAAGGTAATGACCATAGATTTCATTAATGAAAAGGCAAAGTTGCAAGGCATAATGCCTTTAGAAAAATACAGACAAAGAAGAACTGAGAAGAAACTATATTTACAACTACCTTTTAAAGAGTATAGGCATAACTCTGATTAATTATAGAGTTCAAATCCCAACCAGGTGGATTTGAGTTTCAGAGGAGAGAAATAAATGAGAACCAGAATGAAATCTGATCATGAAGTGCAATTGCTACTAGAAGTGGTAGGAAGAGCAAGAAACAAGGCATCTAACCCCAAGAGATCAAATCACTGAAATCTATTCATTTTATACATTAAAGAGGCATGGAGTGCACTAGCACTATGTAAAAAATGCTTGAGATGATGCTTGAAATTGAAGAACTTTGCCCAGTTATCATGTCATGGCCCCAAGAAGCTAATTTACACTGCTGTTAGAAAACTATGAGAAAGGATAATAGGACGTGTTATCTACTTGCAACATGTAGGGTTGATCGTTGAGGGGGAATTTGATTTCAAAGAAAAAAAATGCTGGTCGTCGATGAAGATACTCCCCATGAGATGAGCGGCCCAGATGCAAATAGAATCTCTCCCTATGACAGATTAAGTCACCACCATTAATGTAGATCCTCTTAATTTCTAGCAGACAACTAAGATGAAATGAGGAGATCCTCCAAGATGTGTTAGATCCAATGGTTGTTGCACAATTCTAGGCTTTAGAGCCTCACTAAGACTTCACACTATGAAGAAACACAAAAATGGTGACACTTGGTAGCTTCTTACACTTTCGTAAGACGAGAAGGCCATCTCGCAAAGATACGTGGGTTGTTGATGTGCTTTTCTATTTGATATAATGGACGATGATCTTTTGATTAATCTTCCATTAAAACTTTGTTATCTATCTGTGCATGTGTATATTGGGTTGACTTAACCAAGAGATGGGACCCTCCACCAAATGGTGCAATTCTAGGTTTTTGAGCCTTGAGAAAGCATTACAGTATGAGGAAGTGTCAGAATAGTGATATGTGGTAGTATCTCATGCAATTCTGAGCTTCGATGCATTGAAGGAACAATGTAGCATGAGGAAACATTGGAATGCCGATGCGTGAAAGCATCTAACACTTTCAAGAAGATGAGAAGATAGCTCACAAAAACACGAGAGTTGTCAGATCTTGTAACAAAGAATCCATCCCATAGAAGATCTCTCAAATCAAATATTAATGATGGGCTAAATGGGGGGTGAAAAATGACCAACATTCTAAGCGACTCAATAGGGATGCTTGCCTACTAAGCATGGATTAGTGGCCTTAAGAAATCCATTGGGCATGGAGTCACCAAAGAGAATGATACATTGTCCTACCTATAACTTTGCAAAAATTTGCCTCTATAACTAGCTAACACAAAATTTTCTATATCTAGGAGGGAATAGTTGTGCTCATGTACTTCTTAAAAAACACAAAAAACACTTACTCTAATATGTACAATCACTTACAAAATGGAAATTAAATGAAGCCATTAACTAGCTTGTTGAAGTAGTTGCCCTTCCTTACTAATTGATTTCTTATTCCATGTAGATGGGCAACTAGAAAGAACAAAAAGTATGACAAGCATATTGTTATATGGAACACCTTCTTCCCAATGTTGAAAACAATGAAGCTTTCTAGCACTGGGTTATTATCCTATTGAGAAAAAAAATGCTTGCTCTTTGTTGAACTCTCCCTCATGCTCAAGAGTAAGCATGATTAGGGGCAATATGCATGGTTGCAGAGCTAGATTCCTTATGAGGAATCCTCTTGATGGCACTTGGTCTAAGCAATCAACCTTGACCACATTTTGTTTCTCTACAATGGTAGTATCTTTCTGGTTTGGAAATGGATCTCCTCTTGTTGTTGCTATAGCATATGTTCCTCCTCAAGCTTGTGTAAATCCTTGTAAACAAGAGGTTGCACCTCATGCACTTGTTCAGACTCTTGTGATGTGGAAGAAATATTTGGATGTTCCTCCTTTGATGTCTCTATTGTAGTAGACAACATACTTATCAGCTTCACTTGTATTTCTTTCTCACACCTTTCTTTTTGTACAACCAACTCCCTCACAAGAATTGCCTCATACTATTGTTGTTGGGCTTCCAACTGCTTTGGAAGTTCCACCTCAAACTGCCTTCTTTGTACTTCTAGTTGCTGCAACAATATTTCTCTCTCTAGAGTATGTGTTGGATCATCAGTGGAAACTTCCTGCTGCACTTGGGGTCGCCTAGGCAATGTTTCTTTCCCCACCATATCATGGGATACTTCTTGCTGCAACACATGGTTTGGATTTTCTTCTTCTTACAGAAGGACCTTAGGTTTCACTATAGGCTCAAAAACTGAATTTTGTTCCTCAAGAATAGGAACAACCTCATTGTTCTTTTCCTCCTTGACCCCCTATTGTAACACATGTTCCTCAATTGGTAGTTTCTCTTCTAGAGTCTCTAAAGTGGGAAAAGATATATCAACTTCTTCATCATCAACAAAGAAGAGAGAGTAATCATTTGGGGGCTCATCATCATTGACATGTGGAGGTGTTTAAACAGTAAGCCAAGGCTCAAGGCAACTTGAAATTGAAATCTAAGGAGGGTTGCTTTGTCTAAAGCTACCAAACTTCCTCCTTGGAGCCTCTTGCACTTCAACCTCTTGCATTCGAGCAAGCTTGATTCTTGTCTCTTCCTCAAATTTCTTTTGTCTTAACTCTTCCTCTTGTCACAAACCTTGAAAGATTTGGAGAGCCTCATTAAAGATGTCAAATGCTTCAAACACCATGCCACAAACATAAGGGTCATGCTGCCACATCTCCCTATCATCATGCAACTCCTTAAGTCAAGAAGACATAAGGAACATAACATAGGAAAAATTCCCACAATTTGTTTCTAGGTATGAATTTTCAACATAGTTTAAAAACTTGGAGAGGTCAGAAAACCTGAATCCCAAACTACTTGAATGCTCCTAAAGCTCAAAAAGCTTTGAATTGAGGTTTGATTTGACCCTCTTCTCTTGCTACTTTTGGAACTCTTTGACTGTGATGAACTTGGAGGTGAAATTTTTAACATATTCATAGCGATATTTGATATGTTGGGTTGGATTAAAATTAGCCTCTTCATGATATGAGAAAAAGTGGGAAGAATCTCTATAAAGGGAACCCATGATAAAGTATTTAAGGAAACACCTTCATAGAAATCTTGAGGAAACATAAAAAACCAAAAACATACTAGCACTTGGTCTCTTGAAATCGGTAGATGCATAAAGTCACCATGGTGTTGAATGAGTGCCTCCAAAGGTTGACGACATTGAGAAAAACACCCAATTTCTTAGTGAATGGATCTTCAAACAGGCTAACCAATAGAGTTATGAATCTAAATCTTTCCCGTCGGGCATGCCAAAAACTGTTGACAAAAAAGTTTGCACCCTTGCTTGAGGTATGACGCTCGAGCAACCTTGTATAACATCAAAACAACCTCCAAGTATGGGACTTGCACTCTAAGACTGAATCTTTAGAGAAGGTTGACTTCCTCACTATCAAGGTACACCTAAACTACTATTGGAGAGGAAAAGGGAGCAGGAATGTAGATATTAAATGTTGAAAGGGAAAGGGAGGTGATGCACAAAGATAGAACTAGGGTTACAACTCTGCCCACAACTGCACAACACATCAATGAAATACCAAAATACACTAGTCTTGACTCTATTCTATTTCCTAAGGAATCACATGCATGCTTGGAGTTGATTGAAGCATTGAAAGGAAAGATATTTCACTATGCAACAACTACTAATAAACTTAACACACCATATGAATCAAGAAAAGCAGAAAAGAAACATTCACCACAAGGCACATAAATGCACTAGACAACAAAATGACAAGAGAAGGTAAGGTACAAAGATTTCATTAATGGAAAGGAAAAGTTGCAAGGCACAACATTGCTACAAAACTATAGACAGAGAAGAATCGAGAAGAAACCATATTTACAACTACCTTTTAAAGAGTTTAGGCATAACTCTGATTTAACTATAGAGTTCAAACCCCAACTAGGTGGATTTAAGTTGTAGAGGAGAGCAAATAAATGAGAATTAGAATGAAATATGATAATGAAGTGCAATTATTGCTAGAAGTGACAGGAAGAGCAAGAAATGAGGCATCCAACTACAAGAGATCAAATCATTGAAATCTAACCATTTCATGCATTAAAGAGGCATGAAGTGCATTAGTGTCATGGAAACAAGGCTCAAGAAGTCACTTGGCATTGAAGAATTGGCCTTGTGAGTGTGTCATGGCTGCAAGAAGTTGATTCGAGGGAAGAGATAAAAAGATGTGTTATCCACCCATAACATGCAAGGTTGACTACAGAGGAGAAATTTGATTTCCCCAAAAACAAATGCTGCTTGTTGATGAAGATACTCCCCATGAGATGAGCAGCCTAGATGTAGTGAGAATCTCACCCAATGAAAAATTAAGTCACCACCGTCAATGCAAATCCTCTTTATTTCCAATAGATGGTTGAGATACAATGAGGAGATCCTCCAAGATGTGTTAGATCCAACGATTGTTGCACAATTCAGAGCTTCAGAGCCTCGTGGAGACTCCATAATGTGAAGAATTACCAAAATGGTGACACTTGGTAGCATCTTGCACTTTTGTGAGACAAAAAGGCCATCTCGCAAAGACACACGGGCCATTGATGTGCTTTATTTTTCAACATAATGGATAATGATCTTTTAATCTTCCATTAAATCTCTGTTGTCGATCTGCAGATGTGTATATTGGGTTGACTTAAGCTAGAGATGGAACCCTCCACCACATGGCACAATTTTGGGTTTTGGATACTTGAGAAAGAATTACAGTATGAGGAAGCACTAAAATGGAAATGTATGGTAGCGTCTCACTCGATTATAGGATGCAGAGTGTTGAAGGAACAATGTAGTGTGAGGAAATGTCAAAATGACAATGCGTGGAAGCATCTCACACTTTTGGGAAGATGGACAGATAGCTCATGAAAAAATGAGAGTCGTCAGATCTCATAGCAAAGAATTCAACCCGTAGAAGATCTCTCGGATCAGATATCAGTGATGGGTTGAATGAGGGGCAAAAAAATGGCCAATACTCACCTCATGCACAATAATAATCCCTTCATAAATTGACCTGTTTGGAGCAAAAATACTTTGCTTTGATGATATAATTGATAAAAGCACATATTTTAACTGATTTACTATCACTTTGGAAATAACCCTGTGAATAGTATTGCATAGCCTAAAATCATCAAAGGAGTCCTTCTCACCTTTTTTGGGGATTAAAGACAAAAAAAGGTGTTATTGAAGTCTCTAAAAATAAAGCCTCCTCTTCTAGACTCTTCCACCACCTCACATATATATTTTCCAATACTATGGCAATTATTTTGAAAGAATAGAGTAGGGAAACCATCTAGATCTAGAGCCTTATCACTATCTAGGCTAAACAACGTAGTCTTGACTTCCTTCTCAGAAACAACCTTCATTAGCATGGATTTTCTCATTGGAGATACATCTAAAAAAGTTGCATCCACATTACTTCCTTCATATTCTTTTCAAAATTTGAGGAGAAATATCTAACAACTTTTGCATTTATTTGATCTACATCAGTCAACAAGTTTCCTTGTTGCTCCTTAATTGAAAAAGATCTTATTCAAAGAACATCTAACCTTGACTAAATTTTGAAATAATTTGGTATTTCTATCCCCTAATCTCAGCCTAAACTCCCTTGATTTTTGATTGTTTAAATCCTTTAACAATAAGAAAGTCTCTTCATCCATCCCACCCTTAAATATTTTTCATTCAACTCTTCCAATTCAGACTCTATTGTGAACTTTTCAACAAAGATATTTTTAAACACTTCTCTAGTCCACACCTTTAATTTTTCTTACAAGAATTGAAGTTTTTTTTAAAGAAAATATAAGATAGATTGCTTGACCTTCTCGGTGTTGAAATCCACCATTTCTCTATAAGTACAAGGAAGTTCTTATCTCTCAACCACATTTTCTCAAATCAAAAGGGTGTCCGATCAAGAGATGCAACATCATGTATCCTATAAATTAGTAAGTAGTTAGAATTAGTGATTGACAAGATTTTAGCTTGACACAACCAATTTATTTCAAACTAATCACCACCAAATAAAAAATGATCCAATTTCTTAACAATATTGAAAAATCCATGTCTTCAGTTTGTCCAAGTAAATTCCTCATTTTTCAATAGCACATCTTGGAGGCTATTCAGAGTTACAAAGTGACAAAAAAAATTATGGCTTTGATTGAGCCAACCTTTGCCAACCATTTTTTTTGTTAGGGAGAGAATTTCATTGAATTCTCTTCCCAACTCAATGAAGTTGTCATGAATGTTGGACAACCTAGTGGAGAGATCATTCCATAGTTGTGTCTTCATAGAATTATTATGATGACCATAGAAATTAACTGCATAAAAATCCATAACCAATTGGAAGGAGGATATTTGATCATTTTCTAATTTGAATAACCTTCATCAAGGAATCCTTCCATAATTTACCTAATCCCCATGAAGCACCATCTGCCTCCTCATACAAACAACCCTAATTTTTTTTTTGTTCAAACAAATTCTTACTATTAACATTTAATTTTGTTTCTTGCAAAAAGACCACATCAATTTGAGTTTGATCACAAAATATCTTGTTCAAACATAATTTGTTAGGGGCATTTTAGCCCTTGAAATTCCATGAAAGGACTTTCATTGTGGCCAAGAAGATGCATAGTATCTTCTTGATCTCAACATTTTTTCCTAATCTGGTGCACTACTAGCTAAAACCCTTAATTTTTAAAACATAGAGACTATTGTTTCCAAACCTTACCAATCCTTCATCACATTCTTGCATTCTAATAAATTTTTAATATCAATAGTCATGTGATGTGAGAAACAACAATGTTTATCCAATCTCTATCGTGACTCGTACTGGAAATAATGCTTTCTAATCACCATAAAAGGAATCTTCTTTGATTGTCATTAAAAAATTCTCTTCTTCATCTCTTTCACCAGATTCATCATCAATAACACCTTATTTTACAAGATAGGATGTCTTCTTGTTGTTCTCCTTGGATTTTATTTATTTTTCGCTCTTTTCCTTGTAAGGGCATTTGGAAGCAAGATGTCCAATCTTCTTATGTGAAAAGCACTTCAAAGTTAGTTTTCCTTACATTCATCACTTCCTCTAGGTAACCTCGTGGAAAGAAATACTTCCAATTCCTCATGTTCTTTTTCACATCCTCTTCTTTAAAAGTGCCTCTAGCACCTCTAGCAACAACAAAAACATATTTGATCCTTTGACTACATTGTTCATGTTGATAGGTGTGGATCCTAATTAGTCCCCAAGTGGGAGATTGTTAGTTTGTGGTGACTAATCAAGGAAGTACTGTACATACTCCATAATTCCCTAACAGGGTTCGAGGCTATTTTATTAGCATTTTTGGGCCAACATGTTGTAACTAATTTTAACCCTAAAGTAGCAAAAATACTTGTATAAAATATCTAAGGGTTAGGTGTTTTATAATAGTGTGATGCAATAATTGCTTCTTGTGGTAGCATTGAGTTGTAAGGGATTACAAATTGTAATTAGGTTGTAATTACTGGATAATAATAATATTGGACTCACTATTTGGTGGATGTAGCCCAGGGATTGGGTGAACCTCATTAAATCTTGATATCTTGTGTTCTCTTTTATGTGATTTATTATTTTATGATATTGGTTATATTTACATGTAATTTTTTTTTAGTTATCTTCTATAGGAAAGTCTCACGATTGAGTGGGAGTGATGGCGTAAAAGGGTGAGCTGAAGGTTGAGAAGTTTAAAGGGCAGAAATTTCAGTTATAGAAAATGCAAATGGAGGACTATCTATATCAGAAGGATTTATGGAATCCATTAGAAGGAAAAGCCAAGAAATAGGGAACTATGATAGATGAGGACTAGGAGATTTTAGATAGAAAGGCACTTGAAAGCATTCATTTATGCTTGGCACCATCGGTGATATTTAATATTACAAAAGCGAAGATAATAGAAGAGTTGATACAAACCCTACCAAAGATGTATGAAAAGCCCTCCACTTCAAAAAAGGTATTTCTCATGAAGCATTTATTTAAAGGTGGATCTATTGTAGATCATTTAAATGAGTTTAATAAAGTAACTGGTCAATTATCTTTCATGATTGCCAATTTTGATGAAGAAATTAGGGCTCTCTTGATTTTGTGTTCTTTGCCTGAAAGCTAGAATGGCTTAGTAATGGATGTGAGTAATTCTATTTTTGGATCTAATACCCTAAAATTTGATGATGATATTAGTGTTATTCTGAGTAAGGAAACTCATAGGAAAACCTTAGGTGGATCTACATTAGGAAGCACTTTGAAAGCACAAAGTAGAGGAAGAATGACTGAGAGAGAAAGTAATTTTACAAATCATGGGAAATCAAGAGGAAAATCAAAGGGGAAGAGGTCTCAATCTAGAGGATCTAGATATTGTTGGTACTGTGGGAAATCAAGGCATAAGAATAAATATTTTTGGACTCGAAAGAACAATAAAGGAGATAAACCAAAAGGGAACAAGGAGGAAAATGTGGTAAGTAACAAATCTGAAGAGGATGCTTTGCTTCTTTCTTTAGAAAGTGTTGATGATTCTTGGGTTCTAGATCCAAGGGCTTTATTTCATGCTACACCCCATAGAAGTTATTTTATTGATTATGGCCAAGAGGAATTTGGGCTTGTTATTTAGGGGATAATGAACCCTATTAGATTGTTGGAAAGGGAAAAGTTAAGATTAAGTTGTGGAATGGGAATCATTAGCTACTACATGAGGTAAGACATGTTCCAATGCTGAGTAGGAATTTAATTTCAGTAAGGAAACTCGGTGATGAGGGTTGCATAGTTACTTTTAATGATAAAAATTGGAAGGATTCAAAAGGTTCCCTTGTAGTAGCAAAAAGTGTGAAAGTAGACACCTTATATCTTTGTACAGGTCATCCCATTCCTTCTACTTTAATTTTTTTAGAAAAAAATGAATGTTCAGGAATAGTTGTTGCAGTTGAGCAAGGAGAACAAGTAGTTGTTGTAGATTCTGATACAACACTATGGCACAACAAAGTTGGGCACATGAGTGAGAAAGATATGAAATTACTTTATTCAAAGAAAGTTTTACCAGGTCTGATATGTTTCAATATAGATTTCTGTGAAAGTTGTGGATATGGAAAAAAAGAGAGAGTGATTTTTGTGAAGAGTGGAAAGGAAATGAAAAATGAGAAATTAAAGGTTGTACATACAAATTTATGGGGACCAACTCAAGTATCTTCCCCTGGTGGCTCTCATTATTATGTTACATTCATTGATGATGCAACTAAAAAAGTATGGGTGTATTTCCTTAGACATAAACCTGATGTATTTCAAACTTTTAAAAAATGGAAATTGTTGGTTGAAAATGAGACTGGTTAAGAGATTAAAATGTCTCAAATTTTGATAATGGTCGTAAGTATTGCAGTAATGAATTTGAAGATTTTTGCTCCACTAATGGTATTTGTAGACATATTTTTTTTCCAATGACTCCACAGGAAAATGGAGTGGCTAAACACATGAACAGGACAATAATGGAGCATGCAAGGAGCATGAGGTTACATGTTGGGCTGCCCTTAAACATGTGGGTGGAGGCTGTCAATATTTTTTTTTATCTTTGATTAAGATAGGTCCCTCTACTCCTTTGGGTTGTGGTATTCTAGAGGAAGCATGGATTGGAAAGAAGGTGAGTTATTCTTTTCTCAAAACCTTCAGTTGTGAAGCATTTGCACATATAGATTTTGAAAATAGAACCAAGCTGGAAGCTAAGTTGAAGGAATGTATATTTTTCAGATATGGCATTGATGAATTTGGTTATAGGCTTTGAGATTTTGAAAATCATTAAATTGTAAGTAGGGATACCATATTCAATGAGAAAGTATTGTACAAAGATCTATTGCAGCAAAATGAGAAGAAAGAAAATGATTATGTAGTGCTAGATGCTACTCCAAAAGATGATGTTCTAGCAGTTCCTCATGATCTGCAAAAACCACAACAACAAATACCACACACCCCAAAAAATGTTAGATGGTAAAAAAGGCTAAGTAGACCTCTATAAAGATTTTCTTTTTCTTTGTACTCTATTTTACTAACTGATGCTGGTGAACCTAAATTTTATGATGAAGTTGTGCAGATGAATATTAATATCTAATGGGAGTCTGTGATGATAGAAGAAATGAACTATTTGTTGAAAAATAAGACTTAGGATTTATGTAAGTTGCCTATAGGTAAAAGGGTTTACAAAATAAATGGGTTTATAAGTTGAAAGAAGATGATGGAGGTAAGAAAATATTTAAAGCCAAGTTAGTTGTAAAAGGATTTTTAGAAAAAAAAAAAAAGGGCATTGATTTTGATGAGATATTCTCTCCTATTGTTAAAATGACTTCTATTCACATTGTTTTAAGTATTGTGGCTATTGAAGATTTACACTTAGATCAGCTTGATGTTAAAACAACCTTGTTCATGGTGATTTAGATGAAGAGATATATATGGCATAGCCACACTGATTTGAGGTCAAAGGCAAGGAGAATCTAGTGTGCAGATTGAAAAAGTTTATATGGCTTGAAGCAAGCACCTTAGGAATGGTATTTGAAATTTGACAATTTTATGCATGAGCATGGTTACACTAGGTGTCATTCAGATCATTGTGTTTATTTTAAGAGAATGGATGATGACGACTACATTATTTTATGTTTATATGTCAATGATACACTTGTAGTTGGGTCTAACATGGATCACATTAAAGGGTTAAAACAACAATTAGCACATTCATTTGCTATGAAGGATTTGGGGGCAACAAAAAAAATCCTTGGTATGAAGATTTGCAAAGATGGGAAAAACAAAGAATTGAAATTATCTCAGGTTGATTATATTGAAAAGGTGTTGTAGTGTTTCTCTATGGAGAATGCTAAAGCTGTCATCACATCTTTACCTAGTCATTTAAATTTGACTAAGGAGATGTGTCCAAAGATACAAGAAGAGGAGGATAATATGTCCAAGGTACCTTATGCTTCAATTGTAGGAAGCTTGATGTATGCTATGGTATGTACAAGGCCAGATATTGCATATACAGTGGGATTTGTTACTAGGTATATGAGTCATCCAAGGCTTGAGCATTGGAATGCAGTCAAATGGATTCTCATATATTTGAGAGGAACGTCCAATAAATATTTACATTTTGGGGGTTCTACTACTAATTTATAGAGATATGTTGACTTAGATTTGACAGGGGACATGATACCAGGTGAAGTACTATAGGTTATGTATTTACTATTGGTGGGGCAATAATGAGTTGGGTTTCTTGGTTACATAAGGTGAATGCTTTATCCACTATAGAGGTAGAGTATGTTGTAGATACAGAGGTAGCCAAGGAGATGATATGGCTTCAGTTCTTCATGGAAGAATCGGGACACCCACATAGGGATAATTATTTGTTTATGGATAGCCAGAGTGTTATTCATCTTGCAAAGGTTTTTGACATCATTTAGATCTAACCAAATGAGTGACTATAACTTTGTCTCTAGTCATACAAAAATGTCACAAACATAACCAAACACACACATGTAAGTATCCAAAATATATCTAGAATATCAAAAGCAAAATAAAAAATGTAAGGGCTAGAATATAATCTTATTTCATATCAATGGATACATAAATATTAGTATGCTCATGGGTTAGTCCAAAAGATCAATCATTTCGGATATCTTTAAATCATATTCTAAAAAGGTAATGTGGATTGAAAAATATTCATCTATCAATCATAACATAAATATCAAAGTTTCAACACCAATCCTAAGATCTCACCATTGTAAATAGTTTATCTAAGAGTAATCATGGTCATTGAGAACACAAAATAGTCACATAGATATGCTAGGTGATCACCCTAATGCATAATATCAAGGTCTTGAAATATCATCAACACATAAGAAGATATATAAACAATAAATGTATCTATAATTAATACATCTAAAAGCATCAACATGTTTATTATCAATAAATACTAGATTATGAAGTTATTACTAAAAAAATGGATTAGACAAGTATGCACTTTAGTATTAGATAGAATCATACTTATGTTAGCAATTAGAGAGACATGAAGGTTCCTAAAACATTCCCTAAAATTCAAAAAGCAATGTTAAAGACATGATAGGGTTAGAGGGGTATAACACTTTGGTTGTATTATCTAGTCTTCCATTTGTGCACAATCATTTGAGGATTGTCATGGTATTTTTTCCTATGCTTGTGTTCAATTTTTTTCCCTTGTTATGATGTTTATATCTTATTGTTTTAAATAAAATATTTAGTGCTTAACTAACCCTATGTTCCTAAGGGTTCCTTTGCAAGACATTAGACAAGCTATTGACGCCTAAAATTTGAGTGTATGCTTGTCTCTTAGTCTATTGGAGATTTGTTGGTCTTTAATGTTTATCACTTGAGGATAAACCTTGGTTTCTATCAAGGTTTGCTAATAATGTTCAAGTCTCATTGTTGTGAGTTTGAAGATGGCGACTTCTTAGTTTTCAATGTGGTTGTGTTGGAATCTGTCGATACTTCTGGTTTTTGTTTTGTTTTTTCAATTGGTATGTCCATTTTAACTAGTAAGGGTGTGATGTTCTTATTTTTTCTAGTGACCAGTCATTAAGGGCTCATTTCGGTCCATGGTTGTTTTTGGTTTAGGATTGGTGTAGGTTTTAGAGCTACTTGTTAATATTGAGGTGGGGCATTACCTCATTGTTATGGGGAGGATGACACATTTTGTTTGCTTCTTCCTTTTTCATGGTTCCTATGGAGGTGGAAGCATCCCCAATGGAAGGGGTGACTTGCTTCATGAAAGAGGTTGTGTGTTACTTTATGAGGTCTAGTCTTCTCTATGGCTACTTGGACATAGGTTGGAATCGTGATAGGCTCTCTATTTTGATGGTCTCTTCCCTTTCCACCCCTCTAAAGGTGAGCTCCTTTTTTGTTGAGATGGAAAGGAGATATGCAGATGGGGTGTGGATCTTTTGTTGGGTAATGCCATGTTTTTTTATTGTTGGATGGCTTTGGGTGTCATTTTTTTAAGGTTGAGCGGGCATTAAAAAACCCCTTTGTAAGTTTTTCCTAATTCATAGGTTGTTGGCTATGTGTTGTTAATGACCTTTTTTGGCCCAAGTGTTCTAAGAGGCAAGTTCTGATGTCTTGTTCTTTAAGTAGTCTTTTTTTGAAAGAATGTTTATTATGTTGACACTATATTGTTAATGACCTTCATTTATAATAGCCAACACTTTTATTCAAATGTGTTGTTGATCTCTTTACATTTTTTGATTGAAATTGTATAAGAATCAATCTCCTTATTAGATTGCCAAACTTAATAAAAAATATATTAATCATAATTATATATATAAACACATACATATATGTATATGTATACATATACATATCGATACACACACACACACACACACGTGTATATATATGTATGTACATGTATATATGTATTGTAATGCATGTATGTATATTTGTAATGTCCATATACATATATATGACCTTGGCTACTACTAATATGTATTTACTAATATATAAAGTTCATAAGAAAAATCTAAATTTATTAATTTATTTTAAAATCACATATTAGACCTTGACTACTACTAGTACATATTTGATAGTAGTACATATGTAATAGTATATAAAAATCATTACAAAAATCTTTCTCCAATTTTCTTTCCATATATATATGGACAAAATAATAAAATCTTATAACACCAACCACATAAATATAGAAACTAGCTTTTTAAGTTAATTCCTTTAAGAGAAACTTAAACTCACTTCCAAAATTATGATATTAATGACTTAAAATATTATTACTAGCACTTGCACCCCAAAAAAAGGTGCAAGGGATAGCCAATAGATGTTTGATTGGAAATCATAAATGAAGCTTCATATTATATAAAGAAGTCTATAAAATGGAAGGTCTTAAACAAATTTTTTTCCTCATGAATCATTCATTATAAATCTCCTTGAGCTCATCAATTGATAAGTAGTATATTTTTTCAATTAATAAGTAGAATATTTTTTCCATAGCAAGTCAAAATGTGAAATTTTTATCATGACTCAACTATGTAGGTTTTGACTCAAACTCATTGACCCATGTTTCATGAGTAGTGGTTCACAAGAACGAACACTTAGCAATTATTGCATGTCTAGGTGATGCTAACAAAGCCAAAACTTCCCATGAGCTCACACATCCAATATTAAGTAAAGTCAGATGAGATTTCCATGCACATTGAAACATGAAATATGTCAGTTGTATGATATTGAGATAACATATATTCCACTAAATTATACGATTAAGATTATTTTCAAAAAAATGGACTTTGAAAATAATTTATTAATAATAAAAGTTGTATATTTCATTAATAAGGTTAAATGTTTAACAATTAATATAGTTCATTAATTTTTTAAATAGTTTCTAATAAAAATTATAGAGATAAAAAATAACTTATGTTAAATCTTTTTATTATATTTATTGATAATTTAATTTTCTTAAATTTTATGAAGGAATAATTTTTTATTATTACCAAGGTAATTCTTTATATTTTATTATAAAAATTGTTAAGTTGAACAATGGAAAATAAGTCTAATTACTTAACTTACTTAAATAAATTTAAAAATAATAATTTAGTTTGAATCTTTGTATTATTTTGTTGATAATCTTAGAATTTTAAATTCTATGAAAGAATAAGAGATATTCTTCTTATTTTAAAAATATTTTTGTAATATCTATATTTTAATTTTTAAAAATGTTAAATTGAACTATCATAACATGTGAAAATAACTATAATTACTTGAACTCCCAAAAAAATGACTTATGAGATATACAAAAAGGTAAGCTACAAGAAAAGAATTGATGAAAATGGAAGTAAACTTAATAAAGAATAAACAACATAAATTATAAACTAAGAGCCCAAGCTATTCATGATAGTGACAATGAATAAGATAATTATTAAGATGTATGTAATGGGATTGAAACTTATTTACATGCGACTCCAAAATGATCAAAGGAAGTGATCTAGTAGACTAAATGGCTCAGAGAGATGTATTCGCAAAATGGATATGTTGAAAAGGCTTTGAAAATTTCAAGAAAATGCAATTGCCATATGTAAAACTAGATTGAACAACATTTCTTGTGATCGCCTCTACCTGTGCCAAAATGGGCTTGGGAATATGTACAAAATAAGCATCTACAATTACTTACCAGTACTCACTAACTTGGCTTGGGCACAATTACAAATACTTATAGAAACATGGATTACTCAACTGATAAAGTCCTAATACATAGAGCATTAAAATCTCTATCAAACACCATAGCTGAGTAAATGATAATTAGATACCTTGGTCACCTCTGTACAATCATATTGCTTCACCAACATTAATAGTTTCATCATACATGCCAAAGATAAGGGCACATATCTTTTTAATGTTAACATTCATTGATCAAAAGTTGAGAGAAATTACACAATAAGGTAATAGCAAAAAAATCTATAGTTTGATATAGAACATTTGATAAAATGGACATGAGATGCTATATTTTGACAATTAAACCCACAAAATACTACAACTCAAGAGAGACAAATGTTATTCAATTTACAACTCTACAAAAATATCTCAAAAAGTAGTTGTCAAAAAACTTGTCAATCTACATATCCATCGCTTCTCGGGGGATGGTGCAAGTAAAAGGTTGAGTTGAGTTCAGCTTGTTGGAAGTCAAAATAATGTCAAGGGGTTGATCAGAGAAGCAACGCTTGGACTAGATAAAGCCATTTTGAGAGCTTTTCGATCTTCAGCTATAATTAAGGGTTCAAACTTGGTTTCGCCCATAAGCCATTCCTTGTCACCAATAGCTTGGGCTCTTAACAATACTTACAAAATAGAAAGCAAAAAAAAAATTGAATCTGCGGTGCTGGTATGAATCTTAACACCATTACCCTATTGAAAAAGAAGAATGATCCAATAAATGACACTAAATCTTAATGAATTGTTATCTCAAATAGAATCCTTGTTTTTTCTCTCAATCCAAATCCCTATATGTGATTAATTCCCTAAATGGTAACTTTCAATTGAGTGAAAAAATCGAACACATAAAACCTAGTATGAGCCCTAAAAATCAGTTGCTCTGCATCCGTTCCATAATCCACCATGAAAAAATTCACCTTGGCCAAAATATGTGAACTATTGTAGTTCTAAATAGCCTGCACAAAGGCTTGAACCCTAGTTGTTGGATTGGGAGCCCCAAAATAGATGAATCATTGAAAACCCCATTTCACCCAATTTGCATTATATTGGCAGCATCGGTAGAATGCCAATCTCGTTGGGTAGAGAGTAGAGAGTGACATGAAAGATCAATGGATCTGATGAACTGTAGAAGAGATATAGAAAAATTCTACTGATCACACCTTCTAGAATTAAAAACTGGAAATATTTTAAATGTCCAAAAAAAGTAGAAGAATCCACTAAGTCTATTTAAATTTTATCTAGGTTGTCAATGGTCACAATCTCATCATAATAACCTATTTGTAAAGAAGATTTCTTAAGATTTTCTCCATTATGATGGGTGGGAGAAGTTAGAAGTTTATAGCCAGTATTTAGGTCTAATTCAATGCATTTTGACTCAAGTGACATGTTTGAATACATTTTGATTTAAGTGCTATGCCTGTAAAATTTGATTTGATAAAGAAACCATTTTATAGTACCTTGTTTTATGGTGTGAGACAATTTCTGGTTACTTGCAACTTCATAGGGAAAGACTACTGGCTAATTATTTATTAAAATAAATGCATTACTAAAAAGTTACATTTGGCAATTTGAACATTTGTTTTAAATAATTTTTAAATATTTAAAAAACTAATTGAAATTTAATTTTTTTAAAGGTTGGTAATTGAAATATAAATGAGGGTATAAGTAAATTTATTCATATTATATAAATAATTTAAAAATGTCTTTTTACAACACTCAAGTGAGACCATAAAGAATGAGGCAAAAATTGTGCCTTGGATATATATTTTATATTTTAAATAAATTTGTTTGATTTAGAAAAAAGTTAAATGTACCAAAATTTCTAAAAATTTGATTATCATTTTTGTTTTAATTTTTTCTTACACTTCATTTTTATTTATTTACTTTTCTTTTTATAATGTTTCGGGGAGTGGAGATAATAAAAATGAACTATTAATCATTTTGAAGTGTAGTGGATAAATTGTCAAAATTAAAGTAATTTCAGATATTGGAATATTCTTCTTATTTTGAGAATAAAAATTTGATAGACTAATATAATTATAAGATAGCTTTGTAAACCACAAAAATACAATTGTTCCATAATATATAGTGTAAAATAGATGCAACTAAAACACATTTCTTTTACATGCTTCTTGTTAATCGATTAGGACACAACAATTTTCAGGAGAGGATAACTAGTTGTGTATGAGCATACCCAATGAGATCTCTATTAAAAGAAAATAATCAAGTAGTCTTAAAATTAAAAAAATCCCATATTGTACATTAGTATGTTTCAAACAATTAATAAGAAATAACTAAAATAATATATTTTTTAATAATGATTTCTAAAAAATAAACATTGAAATTGAAGTTCGAATTAGATTAAACAATGTAAATGACATTTAAAAATAATCATATATGATTAAATCCTATATCATTGATAGTTGCATACACAATCTTTATTTCAAACATCATTTAAATCTCTTGTAACTAATTTAATTTTAATTTAATTTGGAGACTGGAAAAGGAGAGTTTTGACAAGGCTACCCTCACACATCAGAGTACAAATTACTGGAGACCCCCTCGAGCTAACCATCAAGTAGCACAACATTGATGGACAATGAGAAGAAGAGATCACAAGATGGGTAGGTGGTTGAGAAGGGCCAAATGTTTGTGTGCAACGACACAAAGGCAGTGAAGGTGACACCAAAACCCAGGCACAGAAGGTGGAACCTATAGCCCTGAGCCATCCAATCCTCATGCATAGTCCAACAATTTTTTTTATTTTATTGAAATGACTGGATTTTGTATCAAATTATTCATCTAAATAGTACATGTAAAATAGAAAAACACGTGAGTAAAAAATGATCTTCTCTTTTCAGCCACAACGACCTTTGGTTTTGGCAGAAACAGAACACAAACAGAACACAACTTTGAATCCCAAAAAAGTGTAGAGTAAAGCTATAATTTGAAAGTTATGGCACTGGTAGAAGAACATCATGCAAATGCCATTGCCATCGCAAACTCTGGAGTCAATTTCTCAGAATGCAACACCAGTAACGGGGCTCGCTGTTCAATTAAGTTGCTCATATTGACTGGGCATTATTTATAACAGTCAGACTAGCTGGATGGCGGAGTGCAGACAGAGTGGACGATGTATTGGGTGATCAGTGTGCTGGACGGTGAGTGCATGCTAACGGCTAAGTCTGGACTTTCAATGGCATTGGAAGTGAAGACATTAACAAATTCTCACACATTTATAACACCAGCTTGGTGCTTAAAGATGGAGGGGAGCAACATCTCCTATTGTCAGAAATGTTGCCAGTTTTGCTACTTTTGAAGACATTTAGGGGTCAACAGGTGGAAAATCCAGAGCTTTCGCTGGTAAGGCCAGTGGGAAGACATGGTGATGTCGTTTCTTTTATACATGAGAACGTCTGTAGCCGCGCCCATGTTTTCCAGTCTGTTAGAGAATTTGGAATCAAATGTCTTGAGAATGGCAGTAGTGGCCTCCTGAGAGAAAGCAATAATGGTCGAAGTAGTGCCCAGTTTACCAGTTATATTGTTTTCGCTCAAGCTCAGCGACTGTAGATTTTGAAGCACGAGAATCTGTCGTGGCATCTCTCCGGGAAGATGGTTGTTTCCCAAATGCATTTCTTGCAAACTACTGAGATTGCCCAACTCGGCAGGAATGGTTCGGGAGAAATGATTGACTTCTGGTTGGAACGCATTCAGCCTGCACTTGCCTTTACCAACCACTCACCTTTACGATGTGCGTCTTCTTTCCGACTGTCTGAAATCAATTACCGACAACATTTTCCGACGTGAGACAATTCCCGATTGCGAGCAATCTCATAGGAAAAGCCTATCGGCTAATTAAATTCTCGCCAGGACGGTGCGCCCACTGAAATGCTTGGGAAATCCTCTAGTATGATTAGAGGCGACGCAGAATCGAAATATCTACGGATTTAGTGGAAGGATTTTGCGTAAGGATTTTGTTCAACGAGTTGTGATTACCAGGCCGTAAGGATTATCTCTTTTTTATTTCTGGGCATATGAGTTTTTCTGTTAAACCTCTTTTGCATTTCAGGGCAAGCAAACATGCTATTATCAGGACTTCGTCACAGACCAAATGTATTGTTTTGCCCCTTAGATTTTCAGTATCACGGCCGTCTGCATGCCTTATTTCCTCCAAACATTCATTACTCTCTACTTCAATATCATTGCATCATGCGACATCCCCGACCCAATCTTTCCCACAAGAAGAAGAAAAATGCAGAAAGCTCTTCAACGACGACTTTAGTGAATTCCTAGTAAAGGAGTGCGGGCTTTTTAACTCTCAATTGCCAACAATTCACCGAAAGATCAAGGGACCACTGTCACTACAAAAATTCCTTCACAGGGCCCGACAGGTTCTACAACTCTTCAGAGACTTGGGATTCACTCCACACCAGGTAAGGACTGTCATAAGAAAACGCCCAAATCTGCTTTTATCTGAAGTGGATCATCTGAAGCCCAAAATCGATCATCTCATCGCATTAGGCCTTACGAGAGAAGACCTGGCAATGGTTATAACCCGAATGCCTAAAATTCTTTCCTTAAGTTTAGAGAAAAACCTGGATCCGAAAAGTCGATTTCTTGCAAACCTGTTTGGTTCCGAAGCCCATCTGCGCCAAGTTATCAAGAAGGCTCCAAATATTCTTTTATGTGATAGCATTGTGACTTGTGATGTGATAAGGAAGGTGAAGCGGATGAAAGAAATTGGTTTCCGGGAAGATAAAATCGAGTATATTTTCAAGAAGGACCCGCGCTTACTATGTGTAACCATAGAAACTCTTGACAAGAGGTTGAAGCATGTGGCGAATCTCGGTCTTACTGATGAGGAGATCAAGCAAGTAATTGTGAGGCGTCCTTCGATACTGCTTCTGTCTGTGGTTAAGATGCAGAAGAACATGGATTTCTTGATTAATATTGCTAAATTTGAACCAAACATTATTTGCAGTTATTCTATGTTCCTCATCTACAGCTTAGAGAAGAGGTTAAAGCCTCGTTTTATGTTATATAAGTATTTAAACCGATCTTCGGAGCCTCTCAGTATTAGTCTGGCTACTATGTTTGCTCTACGCGATGAAGAATTTTCCTGCAGGTTCCTAAGTGACCTTCAGACATTTAAGTTATATGAAAGTTACGTGAGGAAATCATCTGATACTGCACTTTCGGCATAACGGTTTGGAGACAATACCCATTCCTACCACGCCAGGTAATATTTTCAGAGAACAAAAATAACCGTTCTTATAGACGATTTGTAGCATATCATGCTTATCTGTAATTTCCAAATCTCTTTTTTCCTAAATTTGTTAGGCATTTGCAGATGCAAGTCATTTTACCGTAAATATAAACATAGCAACATACAGATTTTAAATTTAACAAATTGTGAACGAGGTAGCTGCTGTAAAAGAATTCTTTGCATTTGCTTGAAATCCCCAAATATTGATCGAAGATTAAACATATATATGGTTTGGTTGTCCTTTTTCTTATTATGTCCGTGTTCAGAAGGCAATGCTTAAGTCTTGGGTGCGATCTTATGTACTTGAATGGTAACCCTTTTTCTTCTTCTGAATATAATATCCTTATTGAGGAAGCAATATGGTTCTTGAAAGTAAACATGTCTGTCATACTAACCTAGAATTTCTTACTTCAACAAACAAACAAAAAAACATAACTTAGAATCTCTTGAACAAAGCGAAGACATCCAATTCCTGTTCTTTATGTGCATCACAGTAGCATGATAATCACCATTGAAGTTTGAGGGTTAGTTTGGATCTTTCACTTACAGTGGATATATACCTGTGTCAGCTGTGACAAAAAGATTTGCGTTCACTAATTGCTGGAAAATAATTTACAAATGGACGCAGAAATATCTAATTTATTTCTAATTACTAGACACAGTAACTTTTATGGTCTTCACAATGGTTCTGCTACCACAAACACCACCTCACAAAATTAAGATTCCTTTTACTCTGGTCTTTTGCATGCAATCAACCCAAATAGTTTTACGGAAACAATCCATGTATGGTTGTGTTATAAATTAGTGTGGATAAAACAAGCTCATTTATATGCAAAATGCCAAAACCTATACTAGTGAGAATCCCCACATGCTTGGCCTTGCATTATGGGACATGCTAATAAAATCTTCTAACTTCAAACACATGTATCTGTAAACAAAAATATATTTTTGCTAGGGAAGGTCATATTTCTTAAACAACAGCACTTCTTGACTTATTGTTTACAGTGAAGTGCCCACACTTTGGCATCTCAGTTGCTAAGATCTAGAAATATCTTGTGGCATCATTCTGTGGGCAGTTTGAGAGAGTTAATCTCATTTATGTTGCAGTTCTATATGTGTGCATTGTGAAGGGAATCTTGTTATTTGACAAAGGTTTGTCCCATGTGTTGAGAATCCTCTTCGTGGAGATGATTGCAACAAATATTAAGTAGTTAGATGGGAAATACAAGATCATTGCTGCCATGGATGTTTTGACACTATTGGTTGTGTTAGTAGTGTACCTAACAGCTCCAATTGCTGGTCTGATCCTTACAAATTTATCAGAGTTAGGCATGATCAGATCTATGCATCTAGACGAAGCTAGATTGTAATCTCATAATGTACTAGCAACTAGTCCGATTGCATTTATATGTTTCCAAGCTGCTGTTGGAATAAACATTTAAAAATCCACCTTCAACTGTTGAAGGTTGATAGATATTGAAATAGATTATAGCAGAATGGTGAATTGTCATTTGATCAAGAGTTGGCGATAATCTAGCTGGCAATGCATGTGAGCAATTTAGGTGTTTGGACATAATCGATTGCCACTTAGAATTGTGGAGCCTCAATGTGTGATCTGCACCTTGAAGATTGGATGTATAATATTATCCTATTTGGCTAAAGCTAGATTCTATGTTCATGTGCACATGCAGATAGTGAACATGCTTGTTGTCATGGTCTAAGCATTAATCATCGATAGTAGTTACATTTTTTACAACTATGAAAATTCTGTTAAGATTATAGCTACAGTTGGATTGATTTAATCTTAAGATGCAATGTTGATAAATACCAAAGTAACGAGAATCGGAATCGGATCGGAATCGGCAAGGCCGAATCAAATCGTGAACCGGCCATGAATCACCAATGAATCGGCAAATTTGAAAAAACCCTTTAAATTTAGATATTTTAACAATTTAAAACTTATTTCATGCACCCTTTATTGAATATAACTTAAACACACTATAACATCATCAAATAGAAGTTAAAACTTAACATACATAAACATAGAAGTTTGGAACATAAAATCCATCACATACGTAACTATGTTATGTAAAATGTAAATTGTAGGCTAGCTGAAGTAAATAGAAATCAAATGATCATAATGATTCAAATCATAGAATGTGTGTAAGATGAAGATCCATAAGACATCAAATCATAAATGTATGTAAGAATCTAAGATGAAGATCCATGAAAGTTTGAAACGTATGTCTATCAGTGGTTCAGTATCAATATCTGTAAACAAAATATAAAAACAAGGCTCCAGCTCAAGTCTCATCATCATCCTCATCATTAAGCTCAAGCTCGGCCGCAACCTTAGCCTCAGCCTCTGAGTGTTCAGTTTGCCTACAAGAAAAGCGTCTAAGGTAGGTCCTAGAGGACCGCGGAGCCATATCCCCCGCATGTAAGATGGGCTCACGAACAATGTCTCTAGGGCCTGTGTCTGTGCACGCGTGCGTGCATCTACCAGTGCTTGAATGTGCTCTAGCTGCCTCCTCTGCCATGGCCACAACCTTAGCCTCTATATCCACTTGGTGAACCCACGCACGGTCTTCCTCAGTGAAGATTGGATCCACAACCTCTGTGAGCCACTCTGATTTTGGATCAATCTCCTCTAGAATGATCGTAGAGGAGTCAGCGCCCAAAATTTGTTTGATCCTAAGATGAAGGTTGTAATGAACAAAGACAAGATCATTCAACCTCTGCACAGTCAACCTATTTCTCCTCTGCACAGTCAACCTATTTCTCCTCTTCGAGTGGATGTGCTTGAACATGAACCAACTGCGCTCACATCCAGAAGCGCTGCTTGGCTAACTCAAAATACGAATGGCAATTTTTTGAAGTTTTGGGGTTGTGGCCCCAAACATTTGCCACCATCTATCTGAAATAAGGGAAAACAAAAATAGTTAGTCTCATTTACAAATTATAACTCTAAAATTACATAATCAACGATTAAAATTTAGAATGCACAACTTATAACTATAAGTCTATAAGTCATAAACTTTAAGTTTAGATTTATGAACATTGAATATATTATTTAATTTTTACCTGGCTATATTGTTGCCCGAGCATCTATGGCCATCCTGCTAGAGAGAAGTGGCCCTTCTTTATTATTGAACTTGTCGAGCTCAATGATTGCAGTTACACTATCCTCATCACTGCTCAACCTTTGGATCACTGTATATAAGCCAATGAGGACCTCCTCATCCAAAGTCGGTGAGAACCTCCTCATCCGCCTTGAAGTCAAGACGAAAACAAAATGCCAGATTCAAAAAGTAAGCTACTCCATGGATGGGTCGGTGGAGCTGATTCTGCCATCTCCTATCAATGATATCCCAAATAGGGGCATACTTCTCCTGCACTCCTGCATACTGGGCTCTAATGGCCTCCTTGGCCCTATCCATGCCCTCATATATGTAGCTCATAGAAGGCTTCTCCCCATCAGCAGTTCATAAGAGAGATACAAGGGGCTCAGTGACCTATATATAAAGTAAAAAATTTCAGTCAAAACTTAAATATAAAATAATATAACTTAAAGTAAAACTAAATCATTAAACAATTAAATATTAAATATTAAATACTAAATAGTAAACTGTAAAATACTAAATGTTAAATTGCAATAAATTTACTTTAAGGATTTCTCTAGTAGGTTTCCAAAAACCATCATCAAATATGCAATCCACCACATCTACCCCTGCAGTGGTTGCAGCATAGGAAGATGAAATCCACTCCCACCCAACAAACATGCTCTTCAAATCGTCCCTTCATGTCAACAAGAACTGCAGTGTGATGAAATTCGAGGCAAATCTCATGATGCTTGGACGAGCTAACTCTTTGCCTCTTGTGTACTTCCTCATTGTGCTAAGGACAAATGAATGATTATAAATAAATTTGCATATATTTTTTGCCCTTTCGACACATGACTTGACTCACTCAAGCTTGTCAATTTCCTCCAACATGAGGTCAATGCAGTGTACCGCACAAGGGGACCAAAATATGGTGGGGTGCCTCTCCATCAAAAGTTTACCTACAACAATTTTAAGTTAATTAGAAATTCAAATTTCAAACATGTTAGAACTTAGGAAACTTAGAATTAGAAAAAGTTCAAAATTCAAATAAATTTATTTTCAAAACTTGAAAAGTTAAAAGTTTACTTGCAACAACATAACTTGCTGCATTATCTATCACCACCTGCGCTACATGTTGTTCCCCCACCTCTGCTATGACTTCCTCAATAACCTCACATAAGTATGTGGCATTTTTTACATGAGCGGAAGCACCAATGGATTTGAGAAACATGGTATATCCTACAAGTAACAAAACAACGAATTATAATGGATCATCAACAAATTAGCAATCAACAAATCAAAATTTGAAATAGTGAATCACGATTCACAATTATGTATGTAGGAAAGTAGAATGATCAATCACCTCCACAAGATACAAGAAAATTGAAGAGTGTTCTATTCCTCCTATCTGTCCAACCATCAATCATGATGGTGCAACCCTTTTCGATCCACTCTTTTCAGTTCTCCTCAAGCTCAACCCTCATATCCTCTACCATATCATCCAAGAGGTATCCACTCAACTCAGCCTCAGTTGGGGCTTTAAACTCCGGACCACAAATAACAACTGCATCTATCATGTTTTGCCAATAAGGAGCCCTGTCACAAATAGATAATGATTAGAAATTTAGATGTCAAAGACTCAAATCATAAAACAAGTAGATATAATTAAAGTTTTACTTTTACTTTTAACTTTAAAGAAAACAAAGAAAAAAGAATCAATTACCTGGTTGCAACAAATGGAATGTTGCAAAAGTACCAAAATTTGCAAATCTCTTTTTTGGCAGCATCATGAATCTCCTTGTTCAAACCCATGCCCTCTAGCGTGGGTTGGGAGCCAAGAGTAGTGCAGGGCACAAAGTAACTATCCATTCTAGGCTGCAATAGGTTGGTGTTGGACTCAGTCTCAGTATAAGACCGACTAGCGCTAGCACTCACATGAGCACTAGAACTAGGACGAAAAGGAGGCCTGGAAGAACCCTCTCCAACACAACCTACGGATGCAGAAGTTGATGCAGATGTAGATGCGGCTACAGGAACATGGGAGCCAATACCCCTTAACCCTTCAAGTTGCATTTTCTTATTCAATTTGTCTTGTTCAATTTTTTCTAATGCCACTAAACAAGTGCCTTTTGCCTCTGCAGTTTGTTGAGTGCAAATTGTAACATCATGTCCAGTTATAGCAGCAATGTGGTATTTCAATCTATAAATACCTCTAGAATTTATTTTTTCTTTACAAAATATACATTTTGTTTGAAATTTGGTTCTTCCAGGAAACTTTTCGTTATATTTCCAACATTCATCTTTTTTACCCGTTGCGGAAAATGAAAGCAAAGGACTGCTGCAATAAAAAAATTCATGTAAAATATCAAAGTTTGAAACTAATAAACAAAAGCTACAAAACAACAAATTGTAGTTTGCAATTTAGTAAAACTAAAAACCATTCAAGATTTGCAAATGAAAACTAAAAAAATTTAACAAAAAATGCATAATACACTAACATATAAAAAAAAAATCGGCACTTACCTCTTGCAAATG
Source organism: Cupressus sempervirens (assembly GCA_028749045.1). NCBI lineage: Eukaryota > Viridiplantae > Streptophyta > Pinopsida > Cupressales > Cupressaceae > Cupressus > Cupressus sempervirens. The sequence goes on along the minus strand of CM053787.1, from coordinate 262,160,561 downwards.
AGTTGAGGAGTCTTGATATTGACTCCTTAATACTCCCAATGCAATTTATGGCCTTCCCAAATGGACTTCTGATCTCTTGTGCTCTTCCTTCTTGCTGGTTGGAAACCTGTGGTTTTTTCTTTTCTCTTCTTCTCTCTCGCTTTTCCTTTCTTCTACTCATGCTTAACAATTAGAAGGCCCTTTAGGGTTATAACAAAGAGGAAAGGCTAAAAAGAAAAGAAAAGAAATATATATATATATTTTTTAAAATTCATTGCAACTTATTGGGCAGCTGCGGCCGATTCACGATGAAGATTCAGGCGATTTTTGGCATGAATCACCTGAATCGGCAATTCATGCCAAAAAATCGCTGATTGCGATTCACGCGATTTTATGACAATTTTCGGAACTATGATAAATACACATGCACACGTGCGCACACACACACACACATATAATATTATAATTTTACTACATATATATAAATCATATGTTATATTGTGGTTTATATTGTTAATATATATTAACTAATAATGATTAATCATAAAGACATGTCTCCTACTTTTATATTTATAAGAGTTTGGGATCTGCATTTGGAAAATATCGATTATAACGACAATATTTTCACATTTGCAGAGATCCTAGAAATTAACATGGTATTAGAGCCCAGTTACAAATGAATAGAATGAAATAGAAATCAAAGTGTGATTAATAGTGAGGAAAGATTAATGTGTAGGAGTGAGAGTAGTCAAATTAAAGAGGCACTTTATAGTTCTTAGAGTTTTATAATAAGAAGATGGTGTCCGGGGGATCTTGGATTCCTAGTTTGTTCTCCAGATCTAGATTGTCAAGGAGATGTTGTGTTCAACTTGCAAGAGTAGACAAGCTTTAGGAGTAGAGAAAGATTTTTTTGATGATTTGGTAATCACAATGCCATCAATTAGAAGAACATCTTCTTCTGATTGTTCTGGGGTGAATGTTGATAGCTTGAAGTGCAACACCAGTTTCTTCAATGGTGTGCTAAATTGAGAATTCGAAAAGTACAAAAGTGGCAATAAGTTTATTAACTTGTCAAAACTTTCGAGACTTGTCAAATTTGATCGACTGGCTATAGGAGGCTCAAGAGACTAGGGTTAATAATTATCAAATTGTACACTATTCTTGCTAGTGCATAAAATCCATGCATCAAGTTCCTCTGCTGCTTTGACATATTAAATGATCATCTACTTAAACTATTACAGAATTCAGAAACTTCAAACTCTCAGAAAGTTTAATTTCATCAGAATTGCCACATAAATATTTGTCACCCGGTTTCCAAATATTTAAAGCAATGGAGTAGTGGTGATTATTTTAAAGAGATAATCATAGAGACAAATAATAAACTATCTGCACTACCATATTATTGATCAACATCTAATCACTATTCATAAGGCATTCAATGGCATATTTTTTGGTCGGATTGGCATTACACCAGTGGTGATTTGTATTTTGAAGGGACACATTCTTATTGGGATTTATTCATTAATCATTATGAAGATGTAAAGCACACTTTCCCACTTCATCACATTAGACTGCAAGTCATCCTTGAAGCAGTCAATATAATCACCTTAGAATGTGAAGAGACAGGCATATACAAAGGGATAATATTCACACAGGTGGTTGACCACAAAGTTTGACAAATGGGTTGATGGCTCATGGATGGTGGATTTCTCATGCGCAAATCATGAATGATGAAAAATAATTTCAAACTATAGAAAATGCACTCGTTGAGGCCACCTCCATACATTAAATCATAGATAATTCTCAATATCTGATGACATAGTTATCAACTCAGCGAGATGATGGATGCCTAGTTTGATTCATAATTCGTCAAACATCACCATAAGTATCAAATATTGGATTAATTGAGTACTTATATAAATACAAATTTCTGTTGGTTTAACCTATGGTAGTAGCACTCCAGTTTTAGTCGAGCCACTCTTAGAACATAACTATTACTAGGTTTATTGAGAGGATGTAGTGAGAAGGCAAGAAGAGTTAACTAGCATCCACTATGCTTGGGGACACAATAAGAAGTATGTAGATAGAAGGGGATTGGAGGTAAATAATTTTTTCTCCATAAGAAATGAAGAGGTAGAGAGTTATAGGAAGGTGGCCACCATTTCTAGCTAAAAAGATGATTCTAAAACTTCTTTCTTGATTGTGCCATGATTGAAATAATTCACCACATCTACTCTATTAAAACATAGGAGTAAATAGTAATGGATGTGGGCATCCACCCTTATATCCTTCCTCACCCACATCGCTTCTAGTATTGGAATGCCATTTATTGCTAGGAAGCCTGATAACATTATTTGCAGAAACATATTTTCAACTCCCTCACATCTTGTCATGTGCAATTACACTATTTCACCGATTAATAAAGCCAAGTTGATCACTATCATGGTCACAGGGGGAATAAATAATATAGAATCCATCCCAAACTCAGAATTTCTTCCACAGAAGGCCCTCGTAAATGTTGGAAGAATCGAGGGTGATATTATCGAATAAGGAAAGGATCAGACAAGTAGGATTGAGTAAAATAAAGGAAGAGTAAAATAGAAGTTACTTATGGCATTCAATATTCCATATAACCAAGTCAAAAGGGTAGAGATAATTAAAATATATTGGATAGACAGTGCAAGGAAAGAATATGGAATTATAAAAGTATATTTGATATACGGACAAGAAAGTTTTTAACTCGGAAGATGATAGAATAATTTATATAAAGTAGAGGAAGTATTGATATTAGTATCAAGAGGGCGAATCAAGAAGTATAAAAGATTGCATCAAAGATGTGTATGTATAGGTAAATATTATATTATAATATATTATGTTAAGTTCCTAGCATAATTAATATGTTAGTATATTTGATAAATTATTTAAAGATGAAATAGAGGTATATGAAAGCCTATAAGAATAATACTTTAGATTCAATTATGAGACATTTTAAATGTAAAGATTAATTATAGGTAAAATAGCGTATGAGTATGATGGGGACACAACCCACACAGAATGGACACAACAGAAAAGGGGAAATTATATTAACTGAGAAAATAAGCTAGTACAAATAGTACAGAGAAAATAAACTTCAAAACATGCCCTAAGGGCTTACAATAGCATAAATGTGGAGATAATTTCTCCTTTCAGTACCTCCTCTTACCTCCTCTCAAACTCCACTCCGAACTGCCTTTTACAATGTCAAGAATCTCCTTAAATAGACCCCGGAGGGTTAAGGACTAGGAATACATTCTAGAAAGTGCTAGTAGGCATCCACCGACCAAATAGAAGGCTCCAGAAGCTGCGTTAGAAGTCGGTGCAAATCTAGAAGAATCCAGAAATGGTAACCGAACTTCCGGGAGGCATAACTTTTGAACCGTAACTCCGATTGACGAACCGTTTACATTTTCGAAAAGCTCTCGAAGCGCTCTATAGCCCTATGGACCAGCTTCACTCGTCTCCCATTTTTCGACCCTTTTCGAAGTCATTTAATGCCCCTAACTTGACTTTGAAGCATTCTTAGGAGGTCTTCAAAACTCGAAAAACTGCAATAACTTTCAAACCGTGGGGCCTTTTGACCAGATTCTTTTTCTGGAAGGTTCTAAATCACAATTACATTTATTTGGCCAATTCACACATTCTAGTTTACCAAAATGATGGCCCAATTACATGCTCCTATTTTTTCGGGATTTTCTAGCACACTGATAGTGGAACTGTGAGAGTTGGAACCTTTATTTGACCCAAATGGGTGTCCAAAAATGAAAACACATTAAACAAAAACTAAGTCTAAGTACATTTTTTTTGGGTGACAGGATTTCCCTTATACCTCTGGATGCTCCTGCATCAGACACCCAGGGTAGATTGAAAAGTGACCCTGTCACTTTATGAATGGTAGAGGAAATCCCAAATGGGAAACCTCACCTGCTGAAATCCAAGTTGAGTCCTCGATCAATCGTCCTTTCCATTTGACCAAATACTCTTCATACTGCTTGTTTCTGGTACTCCTACCCACACGATGATCTAGAATATCTTCTATCTCCTCCTTCTTAGAAACAAGAATTGAACATGGCTCTAACACCAGCTCCTCATCTGCACCATCATCATGATACTCTGTTAAATCTGCAATGTTGAAAATGGGAGAAATGTGAATACCATCTGACAGCTCTACTTCATATGCATTTCCTGAGTCATGTTTCTTCAAAATTTTGCAGGGGCCAAATTTCTTCATTTTCAGCTTGTTGTAAGTACCGGCTGGAAATCTTTCTTTTCGTAAGTGCACCATGACTAGATCCCCTACTTGGAATTCCTTATGTCTTCTCCTTTGATCAGCCCTAGCTTTATACTCTTGATTCATCTTGGTAATGTGTGCCTGAACCTCCTCATGTAGACGCTTGATATGTTCAGCAAATTCTTCCGCTTCAGCACTTGTCCTCTCCCCTTGCTCTATCTTTCTCAATTCTGGTGCAGTCCTTGGGCTATTCCCATATACAATTTGGAATGGTGATTTTCCAGTACTCCTATTTATAGAGTTATTGTAAGCAAACTCTGCTTGTGGTAGAATCAAATCCCATCCCTTGGGCTTATCCCCAACTAAACATCTCAGCAAATTGCCCAGACTTCTGTTTACCACTTTTGTTTGGCCGTCAGTTTGTGGGTGATGCGTGGAACTGAATTTCAAGTCTGTTCTCAACTTTTTCCACAATGTCCTCCAAAAATACCCCACAAATTTAGTATCTCTGTCAGAAACTATGCTCCTTGGAAGACCATGTAGTCTTACCACTTCTTTGAAAAACAAGTCTGCAATATGGACAGCATCATGAGTTTTGTGGCATGGAATGAAATGTGCCATTTTGGAGAACCTATCAACCACCGCTTTGTGTCCTTGGCAATCCAAGAACAAAATCCATACTTATGTCCTCCCATGGCCTTGATGGAACAGGCAATGGCTGATATAGGCCAGTATTGTGACTAAACCCCTTGGCAACTTGACAAACCTGGCAACTCTGTACAAACTTCTTCACATCCTGTGAAATTTGAGGCCAAAAATAATGTTCTCTAAGAATGGCAATGGTCTTATCTCGACCAAAATGTCCTGCCATCCCTCCATTGTGTTTCTCCTTAATCAGATTTTCCCTCATGGAACTCCTTAGAATGTACAATTGACTACCCTTGAACAACATGCCATCCTGAATCAAATAGTCTAACCACTTGGTTCTATCTACAGCAACAGGTTCTTTACAAGCTTTTCATGCTTCAGCAAAATAAGGATCCTCGGGGTACAAATTCTTGAATTCATCAAACCCAACTACTTCAACCTGCATTACTGTAAGCAACAACTGTCTCCTACTTAGTGCATCTGCAACCCTGTTAGATTTTCCACTTCTATGCTTCAACACAAATGTATAACTCTGCAAGAACTCTACCCACTTCATATGTCTCTGATTCAATTTACCTTGGCTATTTAGGTACTGTAATGCCTGATGATCAGTATACAAAACAAATTCCTTTGGCAATAAATAATGCCTCCATTTCTTTAAGGCCTGAACTATTGCATAGAACTCTTGATCATAAACAGAATACTTCTTCTTTGCATCATTCAGTTTTTCACTAAAATATGCAATAGGCTTACCTTCTTGGCTTAATACAGCCCCAATAGCACTGCCACTGGCATCACAATCCACCTGGAAAACCTTTCTAAAATCTGGAAGTGCCAACACAAGTTGTTCTGTTACCTTCTTCTTCAGCAATTCAAAACTTCTCGCAGCTGCTGTAGTCCATTTGAACTCTTTTCTATCCCCTCTTATTGTATCAGTTAGGGGTGCACATATGCCACTGAAATTCTTAATAAACTTCCTGTAAAAACTAACCAGACCATGAAATGATCTTACCTCAGTAGCAGACCTTGGAGTAGGCCATTCCAAGATGGCTTTTACCTTCTCTGGATCCATTTTGAGACCTTCGGGTGATATAACAAATCCCAAATAGACTAACTCCCTTTTTGCAAAGTTACACTTCTTCAGATTAATTAATAGTTTCTCTTCCCTTAGCCTTTCAAGGACACTACGAATATGCAGTAAATGTTCTTCCAAAGTCTTGCTAAAAATTAAAATATCATCCAAATAGACAATAAAATTTTTTCCCAAGAACTTCTTAAGTACCTCATTCATGAGCCACATGAAGGTGCTTGGGGCATTCGTCAATCCAAAGGGCATGACTAACCACTCATAAAGACCCTCCTTGGTCTTGAAGTCTGTTTTCCACTTATCTCCTTCTCAAATCCGTATCTGGTGATAACCACTCTTCAGATCTATCTTTGTGAAGTACTGAGCTCCACTCAAGCAGTCCATAATATCATCCATCCTTGGCAAAGGAAATCGGTACTTGATAGTTATCCTATTTATAGCTCGAGAATCTGTACACATCCTCCACTCTCCATCCTTCTTTGGTGCGAGTATTGCAGGTACTGCACATGGACTCAGGCTCTCTCGAATCAAGCCCTTCCTCAACAGCTCCTGAACCTGTCTATTTAGCTCCTCTGTTTCAGTAGGAGTCATCTTGTGAGCAGCCTTGTTAGGCAAACTAGCTCCTGGAATCAGATCTATCTGATGACTGATTTGCCTTACTGGTGGCAATCCATCTGGAACATTATCAGAGATAATATCTCCAAACTCCCCTAGTAAATCTGAAACTTCAAGTGGTATTTCACTACTACCTTCTTTATCTTCCTTAGGAATCAAAGCATAGCACATATGCTGATGTTTCATGCCATCTAAAAACTTCCTTTCATCAACAAGACAAATCCTAGCACTGCTACATACCTTTTCACCTTCCTATTTCATGGGCTTCAATTTGTGGCGAACTCCATCCTTTGTCAGAGAGTATGTGTTTGCATGCCCATCATGTACTGCATGTCTATCAAACTGCCATGGTCTACCCAACAATAGATGGCAAACATCCATCGAAATAACATCACAGAGAACTTCATCATGGTAACTCCCAATTTTGAATTTCACTAAACATTGTTCACTTACCAGGACCTTATGATCATCTTTTACCCAAGCAATTCGATAAGGCTGGGGATGTTTCTCCCTCTTAAGCTTCAGCTTAGAGACCATCTCTTCTGATACCAAGTTATCTGTGCTACCACCATCAATGATCACGTCACAACATTTATCCTCACACTTGCATATGGTACGGAACAAACTCCTCCGTTGTCCTGGTTCAATCTCACCACTTAGTAGGACTCTTTCATTTACCAAGGTCTCTCTTCTTTTTGCATCCTCTAAATGTGATGATTGTGCATCTTCATCCACATGAGCAACCCTAGCTTGGCCCTCAGCTCTCCTATCTGTCCTTCCTTGTCGTTGAGGGCATTCAAAGGCACGATGACCTTCTTCATTGCAATGGAAACAGGTACCATGGAAGCCTCCTCTTCCTTGTCCACATCCTCTACCTCTTCCTCTCTGATTTCCAAAGTCTTGATCATGAGAGCGGTTGAAACCCTCATTCCTTTGGTTCCTGCTAGTACCCACATCTTCATTTTTCTTTTAGGTTCCATTGCGGCCTCCAGTTGATCTATCGCTTCCCCTTCCTCCTTGACCGCGCCCTCTTTGTCTTCCTTCAAACCTTTTATTCAGCTTCTCTTCAACTCGTAGGGCAAACTGGTATGCCTCTTCAACGCTGGTCATTCTTACCAGACTTAATTCCTCCTGGATGCTAGGTCGCAACCCACTGATATAATGAGCAACCTTCTCCTTATTTGCTTCTGCATGCCCCGCTCTAATCAAGAGTCGGTAAAATTCCTCTGTATATTCTTGGACTGATCTTCTTGCTTGCTTTAACCCATGCATCTTCTTAAACAAATCAAGCTCGTAGTTCACAGGAATGAACTGCTTCTTCAATTTGTCCACCATGCGATCCCATCTTGTGATCTTCTCCTTTCCTCTTCTGTTTCTTTCCAATTGAACCTCTTGCCACCAGATTTTGGCATGGCCTTTCAGTTTGGCCTTTGCAAACTTAACCCTATTTGGGTCCCTGATATCCTCATACTCAAAGTATTCGTCCAGTTCATTGATCCAATCGATCAACTCATCTGGTTTCAGATTTCCTGAAAATACACCCACTTCAATTGTAGGTCTTTTCCCAAACTTAGTAATGGCCCTAAAAAGCCTTTCCTCTGCATGATTCAGAACTTCCCCGTCAAATTCCCCTTCTGGTCCCATTTCTTCTTCTTCATTGTCATCTTCACTGTCATCACCTGCGGCAACATTTGCTCCTCTACGGAGCTCCTCTTGCAATGCCTGTACCTGCCTTTGGAAGGCTCTAACCTCCTCAGGATTATTAGCTCTGGCCCTTCCGCCACGCTCTCTTCGTGGAGGCATCTTCTAACTCGAACCCACAACCACACAGTCCTGGTGCAAACTGCCTCACAGTCGGCGCTCTGTCTACACACTCAGGAAAACCAGCTCTGATACCACTTGATGGGGACACAACTCACACAGAATGGACACAACAGAAAAGGGGAAATTATATTAACTGAGAAAATAAGCTAGTACAAATAGTACAGAGAAAATAAACTTCAAAACATGCCCTAAGGGCTTACAATAGCATAAATGTGGAGATAATTTCTCCTTTTAGTACCTCCTCTCAAACTCCACTCCGAACTGCCTTTTACAATGCCAGGAATCTCCTTAAATAGACCCCGGAGGGTTAAGGACTAGGAATACATTCTAGAAAGTGCTAGTAGGCATCCACCGACCAAATAGAAGGCTCTAGAAGTCGCGTTAGAAGTCGGTGCAAATCTAGAAGAATCTAGAAATGGTAATCGAACTTCCGGGAGGCATAACTTTTGAACCGTAACTCTGATTGATGAACCGTTTACATTTTCAGAAAGCTCTCAAAGCGCTCTATAGCCCTATGGACCAGCTTCACTCATCCCCCATTTTTCGGCCCTTTTCGAAGTCATTTAATGCCCCTAACTTGACTTTGAAGCATTCTTAGGAGGTCTCCAAAACCCAAAAAACTGCAATAACTTTCAAACCGTGGGGGCCTTTTGATTTGATTCTTTTTCTGGAAGGTTCTAAATCACAATTACATTCATCTGACCAATTCACACCTTCTAGTTTACCAAAATGATGGCCCAATTACATGCTCCTATTTTTTCGGGATTTTCCAACACACTGATAGTGGAACTGTGAGAGTTGGAACCTTTATTTGACCCAAATGGGTGTCCAAAAATGAAAACACATTAAACACAAACTAAGTCTAAGTACATTTTTTTTGGGTGACACAGGATTGCCCTTATACCTCTGGATGCTCCTGCATCAGAGTATAATTTTAATTACTATGCATCCAAGAGATATGATGCAATAGAATGAATGAATCAATTTTATAACTTAGGGAAGGAACTAAATTTTATTCATTTAATAATTTGATATAATATTAATTGATTCCCTATAGAAATATGAAAGGTTCAGATTGAGTATTATGTTATCTTATTATTACTATTGGAAATATAAAGTAAACAATTATTTATGTGATTGTTAGTAATAAGTATGACATAAATTATTAACATCCTAACTAATGTTAATATTCTTATTAGTATCAAAAGAGCTATTTGCCTTGATCTTTTCCTCTGAGAATGTTATTGCAGGAAGAGGGAGATTGAGTTTCAGAGGGAGCCCGACATGTTATTAGAGGCAACCTTGTAAGAGAGGGAGAAGACTAAGGATGTTATTTAGTTGATCTTCAGTGATCTCAGCCTTATTGATTAAGAGGGAGTGAACAATGTTGAGATGGATTTCTTGAGTGATGAATAAATTGCCACTATCAAGAGGACTGTGATTCATACATTGTGACCATGTGATTTTAATGGGCCCACCCCCTGTACATCATGAGGAAGTGATGATTTCTAAATGATGTTACTTGTATTTGCAAAAGTTACTGTAAGGAAATTTGAGTTGTTTTGAGACGTTAATGAAGTTTTTAAGAATTCATTTGAACCAAATATGAGTCTCTCCTTGATGGATGAAACTTGACGTATGAGTTGTAGAGTCATTCATGTGGCACAATCATACTTAATCAAGATATTGGCGTATTGTGGACGAGTTTGATAAAATGGAAGGCCATGTTCACTTATACTATTAAACTAAATAAATGTTCGGACCTTCAATGGACGAAAAGAGCAAGTTGGAACTTAGAAAGGAGTTGTCATATTTGATACAAAATTGTTCAACAATATAAGAATGAGTGAAAATTTTACATTGTGGGGGAAATAATAGTCAATGTTCCATTCCCACTTGAACCATTTTTAGAGGGGAGATGTTCCATTCTCAAATAATCTAAGAAGACAATTCTTAATCTTCATGTATAGATAAGTATTCTTATTTTTTAGATTTATCTCTTTGTTATTTGTAATTCCATACATGCTATAAGGGTTATCTGCCTTGATCTTTCTTTTATGTTTGAGGATGTTCTTATAGGAAAAGAAGGTTGGTACTTTATACACGATACCAAATATGGTGCAGACTCAATCTAATGATAGTATCTCCAAAGATCCTGATGATCAAGATGGATGAAGTGAGGCTATTGAAGCAAACATCTTTGATGATTGAAATTATGAGATCCTTCTACATTAAGAGGGAGTATGACACTTCTTTTAAGGCAACACAGGAGCTTAGAAGATTGATTCTTAGAGGGAGTCTAGAAATACATGTGGGTGACTGCATGATGTTGATGGGCGCACTCCTATGTATATCATGAGGAAGGGATGACTTATCACTAGAAAATTAAAAACTTGATATCAAATTCATAGTGAGTTTGATGAGCATCCTTGGGTGAAGAGAGTTTCTGAGGAAGTAACTAGAGGACCAGACTTCCCAGGGTCGATGTTCAGAGGGAAATTTTTTGAGATGCAATCCTTTGTGAATGATATCTTCTCTATGAGGAGAAGTTCTAAGAGAAATTCTTTGTAATGCGCTCTCCTCTATGAGAGAGAAGTCTAAGGTGAAAACCCTTGTTCCACCCTCTAGTAGCAGCTATGGTGGATCCACCCTCTGACTTGGTTCATGGTGGGTATCATGTGAGTTACTACATGATGCTGTTGTGATTATTATGAAAGGTGACGATTTTTCATTGATGTATATATTTAGAGGGGAGCTATTGAAAGGTCACTATCTTATCAATATCTGGACCTGTTATTATAATAGACTACATTAAGTTGTAGCCTCAGAGTGCTAGCGGTTATGATAACGAACAGAAGGTAACTCTTGAAAAGTGACGATCTTATCAATAGTAGACATATCTCCTAACACCAAAATGTGTTGGAGCAAGTGTTATCATGGTTCTTCGAGCCGGATGTTTCCGAACACCATGAAAGTTGTTATGGTTCTTTGGGCCGGATCTTGCCAGACACCATAACTTAAATCTATCATAAACCCCATTTAAGGTGGTGTTCAAATCTTGTAATCAAATTGCTTTAGTTCTCTCTTTGTTAAAGAGGGAGTGTTGAGAAATTTAGCCTCATAGTGAATTGAAGCAAATTCCACATGTAATATATGTTAATATATGTGTGAGTTGATGGATTTTTGTTGATATCCATAAATATCACATTGAGATGATATATCTCCGTATGCTTGAGAGCATATTGTGTGCCATAACAAATCCTCCCTAGCTAAGAGGACGTGTTAAGATTATAGTTACAGTCGGATTGATTTAATCTTAAGATGCAATGTTGATATATATATATATATATATATATATATATATATATATATATTAGTGTTACTAGACTCGGACTCGGTCTTGACCAAAATAGACTCGGACTTGGACTCGGCGGCCGGACTCGACAAATTAAAAAAGCCCATGAAATTCAAAGATTTTAAAGGATTTTAAGTGTTTTTCATGCATTATTTAGCCACTTAACATCAAATACACAATAATTGAGATAAATAGAAACTACTTTGCACACATATACAACTTTTCATAGATCACCTAAGTATAAATGCGAATTTTTGAAAGAAATTACTTAAACTGAATAACATAATAGAAATTTGAAATATAATATAAAAGTTAATTGTCATATGTCTTCAATATGTCAATATTCATGGAATATGCAACTCATGGATTCAAAACTTCAAAACATATATCAAAAGAAAGGCTCATAGTAGCCTATGTCTTCTTATGAGTACGCCTAAGATAGGTCATGGAAGCCTCTAGAGCCATCCTCTCTCCTTGTGTTTGAGGTTGAACCTTAGTGACATGATCATCCTCATAATCCTTATCCTCATAATCTTCATCATCAGAGTCAGATCCATCACTCTCAGCCTCAGGGTCTTGCATTGGGTCTCCTCGTGCTCTAGAATCCTCCACTGCCTCTGCCTCTCGATCAAATTGATAAACCCACTCTAAGTTTTCATCACTGAAGAGAGGATCATCAACCTCTGTGTTCCACCCTGCTTGTATATCAACCTTCTCTAATACAATGGGAGATGTGTCACTGTCCAAAATTTGTTTGTGGCAGAAGCAAAGGTTGTAGTGAACAAAAACAAGATCATTCAATTTTTTTGTTGTGAACCTGTTGTGCCTCTTTGAGTGTATAAGCTCGAACATACTCCAATTGCGTTTGCATCCTGAAGCACTAGAGGGCTGGCTCAAAATACGAACTACAATGCTCTGTAGATTTGACACCTTATCGCCAGACATCTCCCACCATACATCTAAAACAACGAAATTTTAAATAAGGTTTATAAATTTGACTTCATCAATCTAGATTCTAGATTCTAAAGTGGTAATAAAATAGAATTTAGAATTTGGAATTATATATTTTACCAAGCATCAGTTCTGACCTGTTTTTCTTGCACAAGTCTCATGAAAATAGGTCTCCCAGTACTCTCTTATACATCTCTATCTCACGGACTATAACTGTTCCAACAGTTGCATCAGGTGACATTCTCTCTATAACATCATAGAGGCCACTCAACACCTCTTCATCAGCCTTAAAATTTGGGTTGAATTGGTATGCTGGATTAAGAAAGTGGGCAGCTACATGTATAGGCCTATGAAGTAGATTGTGCCATCGCTTATCAATGACATCCCATATGAGACCATATTTTTCATAATACCTTGCATAAAAAGTTTGAATGGCCTCTTTTGCACTATCCATGCCCTCATAAATGTAACACGTTGAGGGCTTCTCTTCATCAACAATTCGTAGGATAACAATAAGAGGCTCTATGAACTATAATTATTGTGAAAAACAAAACATTAAGCTTTAAGTTTTCTATTTAAAACTAAACAATGTGAATGTCAATAAACATAAACAAGTGTTTAAAACTTTAAACAAAAATAGTGAAATGAAATGGAAATGAGCACAAAAAAGAAAATTACCTCCACAATCTCCTTGGTGGGCTTCCAAAAGCCACTCTCATCAAAAACCCGATCAACCATCTCAACTACTGCATTGAGCTTTGAATATGATGAATTTGTCCACTCTTCACATACAAACATATATTTCAAACCAGCCTTTGCATTAAGAAAAGATTTCAATGTGAGAAAATTTGTTGCAAATTTAGTGATCGCTGGACGAGACAATTCTTTATTCTTTGTGTGTTGCCTCATAAGGTTCAGGACCCAAGCATGATTATATATGAACTTTCAAATATTCCTTGCTCTACACTTTTTTTTATCCAAGGAATTTTACCTAGATTCTCCAACATGAGGTCAAGGCAATGGGCAGCACAAGGGGTCCAAAACACGTGGTGGTGCCTCTCCATAAGAAGTTTACCAGTAACAACATAATTTACTGCATTATCTATCACAATTTGCAGAACATTCCCCTCACCCACCTCCAACACTTCCTCCATTACCTCACAAAGATACTCAACATTTTTGGTCTTCCCCGAGGCATCAATTGATTTAAAAAACACTGTGGAACCTGAGGAAAAATAAAGAAATTTAGTACAATCACAATGATCAATCAATTTACTATTAAGTTATTAAATTCTAACTTTCTAAGTACAATATTTATTATTGAATTACCTGATGAGGAGACGAGAAAATTCAGTAGTGTTCTATTTCTTCTGTCAGTCCAACCATTGGTCATGATGGTGCAACCCTTTGTGACCCATAATTTACGCTACTCCTCAATTTCAACTTTTACATCAGCAACACGATGGGCCAAAATAGGACCTTTTAGCTCCTCATCATTAGGGGCTTTGAACCCCGTACCACAAATAGTAATAACGTCTATGGCAACTTGCCAATAAAGAGACCTAAAAGTTAAAACAAATTAAATATACAATATAAGCATACTTATTATGCAAGCAAGGGAAGACATACAAATTGAAAATTAAAATTATAAGTACCTTGCTGCATTAAATGGAAGGTTGTTGTAGAAGAAGAAATCTCCAAGTTCCAACTTTGCTTGCTTATGCTTCTCCTTATTCCAAGCCATGCTCTCAAGTGATGATTGTGCACCTGAAGTTGAGCGTGGAACAAAGATGGAATCAAGTGAGGATCTTTGCTTATGCACTCGAAGCCCAATGCTTGCAGTTTGAGAAGTAGTAGTAGAAGGTGGAATTGGAGGGTGACTATGTCCTTGATAACTTGAAGATCCCTCTACACTTCTAGTTCCAATGAAATGTGCCATCTCTTCTTGTTGCTTTTTTGTTAATTCTTCCTTCTCTAAATTTTCCTCTAAGATAGCTTGCATATCGTGCATAACATCTTGAGGTACTGCCTTGCATTTTTTGATATCACGTTTTGGTATATGTGCAAGGTGATATTTCAATCTATTAATGCCTCCTCCATTATATTTTATCATACAATGTCAACATGTCACAACTCCTTTCTTATGCCCAGGAATAGCATGTTTCCAAGTCCTATCCCTTGCTACTACACTAGGGTCAGCATCAAGGTAAGTTTTAGGCCTAGTTCCACTACTTTCAGGTTGAGACATGATGTTGCTGCTGCTGCAATATACCATAAATTAAAAAAAAAAGTATTTAAAATATAGAAAATCCAATTTACAAACACTAGGGCTGCTTACTTTTCAAGTTTTCCATCACCATAAAATGAAACAAATCTAAAGAGTCCAAACAAATGCAAATAAAAAAGATTCATGAATGTAAAAGAATTTTGCAAAATAACAAGAAAAAATGTACTTTGCCTCTTCAAATTTGCTTTAAAAATGGAAATGTAACCCAAGTTTGAAGAAGCCTCCTCCAAATTCTTCTTTTAACTCCTCTCAATGCGTATATGCAAGCTACAGAGTGGCACAAACAATCAGCAACTGATAGATCAGAGCCAACTGATTTGCTAATTTATCTCCCAAAACCCCGATACTCTTCCCTTAACTCTTTGTGTTTGCAAGTGATAGAATGACCTTTTTAGGTCTAGCATATGCTTTTCAACATTAACATACCCGAAAAAGTTAAAAAAATAAAATAAAATTTTTCTGCCTTCATTGGCTGTTGACTATCGGCCGAGTCTCCTTGATGAGACTTGGCAAGTTAGCCAAGTCAGCTAATTCCTTGACTCGGCCAAGTCCGAGGCAAGAGGCCACTGACCTCATTTTGGCAACCTCACCTCGGGACTCGCCGAGTCCTGTAACGCTGATATATATATATATATATATATATATATGTATGTATGTATGTATGTATGTATGTATGTATGTATGTATGTATGTATATTATAATTATACTACATATATATATAATATTATAAATATATATTATATTATATAAATAAATTTTAAATATATATATATATATATATATATATATATATATATATATATATATATATATATATATATATATATTTGATCAGTAAAAGACAAATGCCCATGTATTATATTATCATAAAAATTTTGCAAAAGTTTTGCCTCATTCAGTTGCAGGCACCGAGGGAAAAAGAATGGGGCTAAGAAAACCCCCGGTATAGCTATGGACCATAGTCCTATATAATATACAAATGCCCTATTGAGGCTCTTAAAGGAGGCATACACCCTTTTTACAAATTAAAAATGGCATATTATCTGTCTTACTGTTTTTATTAATACAATTTCCTCTCATTTCTTGCATCAATCCTGTTTTCCTTGTTACTATAGTAAAAATGCAATGTTTGGGGAGACTTTGTGTTTGTGTAAAAGGCTTCCCTTTGAGCTTAGGCAAACATTGTTTAACACTGCTGCTCCTATACTGTTGAAATCAGTTTCTCTTTGTGATGACAGTATACTTGTTCCCGGTCGTGATGAGCTCGCCCTGTGGGTTGGCAAAAGCCAAGGAAAGCCAACAAGAAATAATAATATTTTGATGCATGGAGGCTGTTAGTAATATCAGGTATTAATATTTATAATAAAAATTCTTTGGAGAATCACTCTTCTTAAGTATGATATGAAGTTTAGCAATAATAAGTGGTAATATAAGCTATATCAGTCATCGGCTTAGAACTATTAAAGCATAAAATGACTATTAAAACTAGTCAGAGTCTTCCTTAAACTCCTCCTGAATTTCTTCCACTGCATCTTCCAAAGCTTCATCTGCAAGAACATCATCATCATTAAAATGATCCTCACACCAGTTCAGGTTAGTAGGGTCGAGGACACCATGGTAGTGGATCAGAAAATGCAGATTTCTCTCAAAGATGGGGCGGGCAGCCCAAAAACCATCCTCATCCTCCGTGAAAATGATAGGGTAGGTTGGGACCTCCTTACCTCTCACATAGATCATTCCGTAATTGGCAGCTAGGGGAATAGTCAGATCTCCTCTTATATTCCAGATGGCCTCATCAAGAACATATTAGAGTTTAGAGGAAAAGACCTTTACACATAACTCTAGAACCAGATCATTATCTCTATAGATATCTGTAATGTTCCCTTTTGTAACATTAGAAAATATTGAAATCTTATTTCATGCGATATTAAATTGACTCTGAAACTTAGGCTCAAAATATTAAAAAGGTCGATTTAATGTTATATTAAGGACAAAGGGGCAAGGACGAACAAGACATAATGCTTTAGGGAAGTTGAAGAGCCACAAGGAATAAGATGAAATCAGAGAGGAGCCGAAGAGTCTTGGTTTGTGTTTTAAAAGGAGAAAGTGGCTCATTGTTGGATATGCTTGATTTTATTATTCATTTCAGATTTCTCTCTTTGAGAGTCTTAGAAAGCTTCAGCTTTCAGCTAGTTGGAGGACATAGCCCCTCGTGCTAGCAGGCAGTGGATGCAAACCCATTGTCTCGGCAAACATCACTTCAAGTGTTTCATTTTGCGCTTACAGGTTCTTTTCCTATCATTCCAATCTGGCTGTTAAATCTGTATTTAGGATTGGTTCTTTGTGTACTGGTTATTGTATTGTTGTTGTATAATGCAATAACGTTTTAAGTTGTTGGTTGTTATATTGCTGTTGTATAAGGCAATAACGTTGTTTTAAGAATTAAGAGTTGCTGGTTATATATTTGACATATTGAATGTATTTTGGAAATAACGAATTGTTATTTGGTGGAGAAGTCTTTGATTTTATTGTTGTCTCGTATTGCATGTTCTTATAAATACATCCAAATATTACATTCATAAAGAGTTCTAGATATATGTTGGTTGGTCTTCTACTATCTTCGATTGTTTTCGTAATACATCTGCAATATCCAGTTTTAAATATTCTAAAAAGGGGGGAAACGAGATAATATCCGGAAAGGGATATTACAATATCACGAGCTACCGCTGCAAACATGGCCATAATGTTGCAATTTGTTCTCCATTGGTTGGGGCAATGGATGTATTGCTCTCCTAAAACTCTCATCACCCCTCGGATTGTTACCTTGTTTGGTTTTTTGAGCATTAACCTGATTCTCTCCACCTTAATAGGCTTGTCAAAGCCCATGAGCTTGGAGTTGCTACGGAGCTAAAAAGGGAGTATCCATATTCTATGCTGCAAAAAGGATCTAATATATATATATATATATATATATATATATCGTATGTTATATTGTGATTTATATTGTTAATATATATTAACTAATAATGATTAATCTTAAAGACATGTCTCTTCATGAGACATCTCTCCTAGTCTTATGGTTATAAGAGTTTGGGATCTGCATTTGGCAAATATCAGTTATAACGGCAATATTATTACATTTGCAAAGATCCTTCAAATTAACAAATTCTAGTTCAAATATAAAAAAAAGAGAAAGCTAGAGGAAAACAAGGCAGCAATTCTAATTTGAATCTTGTACAGTGTAGTTGTCAGGTTAAATGAAAGTATTTTAAACAACGGTTGTTGTTGGAATCAGCTTCGACCATATCATCTTCAAATATCCTCAATTATAAGAATAATGCATTGCATAAAAGAGTAAAAATAACCAACCTGATGCCCAGCAGATGATTCAAAATCAGAAACTACATGTCTTCTTGGTAGCATGTGCTTAGGACTTCCTTCTTTATCTTCTTGATCTACAATATTGTCAACAAGCACCAGTCCTTTGGTGGCTGCGAGGTAGATCACTTGTTGATTTGACATTCGTTAAGTATATTTGTCTGACAGTTTTCCACCTATTCCTTTGCAGAAACTGACAAGCTCATGAACCATAGTTCTGCTGTTCTCCATGTCTGTGCCCGTTCTTGAGTGACTAAACCCTCCATTTTCTCCTCATGTGCTTTAGCTCAGCTACAACTACCTACAGATGACTGGAAAACAACAACCACTAGTAGTTATTTGCTAGAAGATTTGGTTGTCTGCTAGAAGATTTTGGAGGGTTTGAGATTTTCTGTTTACAATGTGTCTTGTTAGGAGAAAGCTAATTTTCATGCATTTATAGAAAGATTGAGTGCATTTGTGCCCATCATGGATTTCAGCTTTTTCATTGTTGCATCTATCAATGAGAAAAACTTTGCTAAAATATTTTCACTTGTATATAACTATGATGTTCAATTTGAAGTGGCAAAAAGTCCCTCTATAAGCTTGAAAGGTAGGTGTGGAGGTGGATACTTTGGAGGTTAAGGGCTGTTTGATGAGGTAGGGGAAATTAGTTCATAGGATGATGAGTAGAAAGGAAGATTTGGAATGAATCCATGGAGGGCTAGTGGGGGAGGGATGGTTGTAGCTGTAGGCGTATATTAGGTCTTTTAGTTGAGTAGGGTGGGCATAGCTTATGTAGAGGAGAAACTTTATATGGAGCTTTGGCTCAGTGGATTACATAGGATGAAAACTAGAGAAAATCACTCCTTGGTTTCAATTTTCCTTTCTTATGTGCTTGAGCTCTTGTTTTCCTCATGATAGTGAATGCTTTTTTATTTTTCTTTAGAGACCTTCTTCTTTAGGGCTTGATGTTGTTTTGTCATCTTAGATTGCAAATAGGGGGTTATGGACAAGCCTGTGACATCTTAAGCATGGTAAGAGGGTTAAGGCAGAGATTGGCTTTACTCACTAATTCTTTGAGAGGATAGGGACCTATGTAGTTAGATATTAATTTTGAGAATTTGTAGCAAATCCTGACAAATTGCACTCGAGTGTTTTGGGTTTTTGGTGGAATTTTTTGTTTTATAGCCTTAAGGAGAGGGGCATTAAATACTTAAGCTACTATTTGTATGC
Source organism: Cupressus sempervirens (assembly GCA_028749045.1). NCBI lineage: Eukaryota > Viridiplantae > Streptophyta > Pinopsida > Cupressales > Cupressaceae > Cupressus > Cupressus sempervirens. The sequence continues at coordinate 262,140,954 of CM053787.1, read as the reverse complement.
TGCTTTACATCCAATTATAAGAAATGTTACCCCAATACTGGGGTATGTCAAGATAGGGGACGCCGGGACGAGTTCCCTGGATGGGGAGAAAATGGGCCCCATTTTCGGGACGATAGGAGATGGCCAGGGGACAGTGGCAAGGGGAGGATGGGGTAGGGAGGGATGGTGTATAGTATGCATATAGAACTTGAAATGCTTGTTATGAAATGATGTTTCAGTAGAACATACCAAATTAAAATACTTTAACATATCAAAATTGCAACATGAACTAGAACAATTGAACATTCACCATATTACATACCCAATAGTAACATTCAAAAAAAAAAATCAAATAGAAATCCAAGTACCCATTCCAGCAGAAGCATGGTTGCAGAATGGTGGAGGTGGGGGTACTGGGGTGCGCAAGTACCTGGTGCGGGGACATCTTGGTGACGGGTACTTTGAGGTTTGGGAGGTGGTTGCGAGTCCCCGTGTTACACTGATTATAAGTGTAGTGCTCAAGGATGAAGATGTCATTTCTATTTTAATAAACCTGCATCTACACACCAAGAGGTGAGGAAGAGCCATGGTATATATGAGCCATGTAAAGAGGTGGTGGAAATGTTGATTATGTGAAAGTTGAGGTGAAATTGAATCACGGATGGTAAGATAATAGACGAGAAATGGGAAGTATGGTGGTGGGGATTGAATTGGCTTGAAGTTTTTTTTTGTTCACATATATGATAGCAAGGATAAGGTGTGGGGGGTAGGGTCAACAATGTGGACTCACTAGAACCTATGTCTAGAAAATTGGAAGGGTTGGATGGGGATGCAGTGGACTTGGGATTATGGTTGAGAAATCAAAGAGAAAAGCCACATAAAGAAAGTGGGTAAGGGAGGGTGCAACAAATGGTAATTGAGGGAATAAACATGATGGTGTCTATGGCTTAAACAAGTTTGTAAAGTGTAGCTCACTTTTATAACATTTGGACTAATTGTGGAGTCATTTGAATTGTTTTCCTCACTATGTAGCTTTCATGGCCATCCTTGTTGGGATTATTGCCTCCAAGATGACTTTGAGCTTCATTGTGGTAACCACTTGAAGATGTTGAGTAGGCATATTTTGAGAGAATTGAAGAATGTGGAGAACCTTATCGGATGGCTTGTAGGTGTGAATTTGGTCACCATGTCAACTATTTTGTTGTTTTCCCGCTTTACATGCACACGATTAATTTGAGCTTTCCTAAGAGTCTTGAGAGTATTCAAAATACCATTCCCTTTATCCTCCATATACTAGCAAGTGAGCATTTCTCAGATATTATAATTAGTTATTATCATTTGTTTATTTGAGAAGCTTTTGTAGCATGTTGATCAGAATTGGTGAGTTGACTTATATTGACAAATGGAGTGGCTTTTATAGGATAAGTAGTTGGAGTCCAAAGACTAGAAATAGGAACTCAACAAAGTTCTTGGTACTCTTTTTAATAACTTGGTAGTAGCTAGAGATTGGAATGTTAGCTCTGTAACAAACGGTTTTTCATATCGAAAACAAAGACGGTTTAAACAAAGAATTTCCAACATTCATAAATAGACAACTGAAATCCTTTTCAAATGACATTAACTGTTTTTAACAATTAACTGAAATAACCATAACCATATCAATGTTCATCTGAAAATAACTAGTTTAATGATTAATTGAAAATAACTATATTTAAGATCAATTATCCTTTCGTCATACAAGTAAGTAATTGCTTAACAAGGAAAAAAGGAAAGAACATACAAGAATCATCGGAGGGTCTTTAGTTGGTTGTGCAAGCCTCGACTTTGGTGAGAGGAGAAGCATTGACATAGGCTTAACTTCCCAACCTCGGACCATACTTATCCCCACACATTCTATTGAATTAGAAAGACCCTCCCTACCTTGGGATTGGGTTTGGGATGTTCTTAGTCCGGCCACTTGAGTATCCTGGTGTTTAGAATGTCCGCACAGTTATGAAACGGACATGCTTGCATAACTGGCACCACTGACATCAAGTGATCATTAGATGTAAACCATGCCTTAAACTGCCTTGGCCAAGGATTTCAGATGGGTTCATTGACCTGATCACCACTGCTCGACTTGACAGCAGGTTTCATTACAGGGATAAGCATGAGCTATTAAGTATATTTCATTTAAGTTATTCATGTCTAATTTCTCTTATGCTTTCTTGCAGATTTATTCCACCTCTTCACCTTACTTGGCTATATAGCCAGTGAGTCCCAAGTGTCCGAGATTTCCTGAGCAATCTGCTCTATGCATAAATTCTAGAAGGATTCGTTGCTTAGTATGCTTATCACAAACTGTGACTATAAAGATTATGTTCTTGAGACTAATTGGGAATATCATTGGATAGTATATTTCATTCCAGATTTTATTGCATTTGGAAAAACGCTTCCATAAGGGTTGTATCTAATTTATTATGAAAGTTTAAAGAAGAGGACTGATAACAAAGGACATGGAGTATGCAGCAAAACTCATATTGTAACTATGATTTAAATTTGGAAAGAAAAGAGTCTTGTGAGCCTAACTGGCTGTTATGGAAAGTAATAAAATGATATTGAAATAACATTACATGACCTGTTCTTAATACGTCTGAAGCCTTACAATTGATTGGAAATCTGCCTTTCTTTAGATGTCGCAGATCTATCTAAAGTGTAAAATACTTTATTCCTCAATGAGATGAGTACATACGGCAGAGATGCTGCTTGAGAATGGAAGTATAGACTGGAATAAAAGAGGATTTTGGCACATGAAAATATATGAAGTCGAGTGCTAAGGATGGTGGAGAGAGTAAAGGAAAACGTAGCCGGGTGTGCGAGATATATGATGCCCGACTCCTCTCACGGCTTCCATTTTAAAGAGCAAGCCGTGACTTCTTGGCTTCCGTAACATAAAAGGTTATTTGTCAATTCAAATTGCCAAGTGCTAATCAGTTGAAAAGAAAGGAAAAAAAAAAGTTGGAAGAAAGAGTTGGAAAAATTATAATTCGGTTTATTTTTATAATATATATTTACATACGTTCATGTAAATATATCAATGGGGTGACATCATTTTATTAAGTTATTATAATATAATGGTGCCATTTCATTTTTATATATATATATATATATATATATATATATATATATATATATATATATATATAGAATGATGAAAGATCAATTAAAATCCCTTGAGGTATGTTTTATATTTTAATTAGATCATTTAATGTTTTCTTAGATTATTTTCTTAATAGCTCATGCAGGTCCCACAAATGTATCATGTGTTCAAGTCGTTGGGTCCTTACCAAAGAAGTTTAAGGCCATACCTGCCAATCCTGATGATTGAACTAAGCGAGCATCCCGTTCCGATGATCCCGTATAGCAATGCTTCCCCCCCCTTCATCTTCTCTTGCAATCACCCATGAAAACACTTCCGCCATAATAACAGTTCTATAATAATTTCATATCAACATTTTAAAAGAGTTTAAATTATTAATCATAATTTCAAAATCAAGCAACCGCTAACATCAAATAACAGTTAATGGTTTATGACCATCTTCATTACCAGTTAATGCAACGTATATAAATAACTACCTATTTCACATGATCATGAAAGATTAATCCGTTAAATCCAACAGTTATGAGCAAGTTTTAAAATTAGGTCAAAATTTTGGGATGTAACAAGCTCCATACTTTTAACATTCCCTTGAGAGATGCCTCATTGGGTTGTCTTTGTCAACCCCATTAGAATTGAGTTTTAATCAATGTTATAGGTAGGCCTTTCTAAGATGAGGATGGATTGATTTTAATTGTGGTGGAGATGATCTGGATTCAATTTCTAGAGAGGTGGAGGTCTATCGTTGATTTGGGTGCTGATTTAGATTTTTTGTGTTGTATGATGGCGATTATTGAAAATATTATTGTTCCTTTTTTCATTGATTTTATGCTGCAATGGATAGGGTTATCTCGTGTGGGAGGCAAATATGTTACTTTTTGGTTTTAACTTTTCCTTCTAGCACAACTATTCATTAGATTATGAATATTCATCCTTGAGTTTGGATTGGAGCCCACTGTCTTCACCATTGTCAACCAATTTTGTTTTGCATGTGTTGTTTGACATTGAGATATTGGATTATCTCTATTGCCTTGTTGTAGGCCCTTGCTAATAATCCGTCTTTTAGAGATTTTCAAAACTAAGAATCTTATCGTGAATGACAAGCCAATAGAGCAATTTAATTCTCATCCAAGTGATTTTTCCCCTTATGTTATGGTTGTGGTTGGAGCTAAGACGATTCTATTGAATAACTTTTTAGGCTGAGATGAAGTTGCAGTTTGTTGTTGCACTAGTCAAATAAGTCCATTGTCTGTTACAATGGAATTGAAGATTCTATTTGAGACTTCTTTCAATAGAAGTTGAATTATGTCAGGGATACACAACAACAGGTCTTTGTCCCTTTTTTGAGAATGAGTCAAGGTTTTCGACTCCAATATCTACCATCTTTGTCATTCTCCAATTAATTGCTTGTCTTCTTAAATCTTCAAGATGAATACTCCAAAATTAGGGTAAGTTTAACTATCATTCCAAAATTGGATAATAGTACCATTTCATTTTAGCCAATATGGATATCTTTTAATTGCATGAATTTCCCGTTTTAAATATTATTTTCTGTGTTGATATGTTTAATGGCCATTTCCAATAAAAAAAGGATCTCAGATTTTTTGTACAGAGTTTGTACTTCTGTATAATAATATTGCACCAAGGAGCATTCAACCATATACGACACACCAATCACTTTCTTAACAGATAAATCAATTTTTCCTAACAGATTTATAAACAAATAAATGAAAATTTTAACCATATATGGCATATCAATCACTTTCTTACAATATTATAGATAGCAGTACTTTCCTGAATTAAACTCAATCAAACTTCTAATTTCCATTCTAGGATATTAAGTCCTCACCTTAGGACCCTGAGGTCCTCGTCTAGTTCATCCAAGGTTTGTATCCACATGCGGTCCCCTATGTTGGACAAGGACCAGACCACAGACTATGGGTTTGATGTGGTCCCCTATGGTTGGACAAGGTCCAGCCCACAAACTATGGGTTTGGCCTGCCAAACCCGAAAGGAATCCAGGAGGAATTGCAGACATTTTTCAAAAATCTTGCCCTAAATTCAAGATTTTTATCACCTATACTCAAATCTTTTACTAAATCATATGTAATATGAAATATCTGCTGTTGGTTTTTTCATACCCACTATTCTATCTGCTACAAATAGTTTCACCTTATCCATCAGATGCGCCATATGGCCCATATCTCTAATTTTGCTTAGAAACTCTCTATGAATTCCCATGCATGTTACTATGAATGCAAATTGGGAATTTATCTTAGTTACCAAATTCGCCTGGAAATGACCAGATCTGGACTCGGGTTTGATTCAGATCCAGATCCACGGATGGATCCGTGAGGATCTGGGCAGGATTCGTAATCCTGCACCACGGATCCTTACGGATCCACAAGCAGGATTACGAATCCTGCACAGATCCTCGAGGATCCACGCGTGGATCCGTGTGAATCCGCGGCAATAACGAAATAAAGAAACAAAAACTTGGGCCCAATTTCATTTTTTAATTTTTTTTTTTTACCTAAAGGCCCTAAATCCTAAAAACGATCCTCTAAATCACAATGCAAGTTCATTTGCTCTCTATTTTGCTCTCTCATTTTGCTCTCTCATACTTGCTAGTTTGAAGTAAACTGCTTGGATTCGAAGGAGATCGGTTGTGGAGCTTCAAATACCTTGCAAGAAGTGTTTAAGGTATGCATTTCAACCATATTCTTGAGTTCTTTTATAGATTATTGATTTATTTTTAGTTTTCCAAATTTTCAAGTTTTTGTGCAAGTATGAAGCATGGTTTTCTTTCAATTTTTTTTTTTAGATTGCAAGAATAGAACAATGAGTAGTCAAGGCTCAATGGGTGGGGGTGGGGCTGCATCACCAAGCTTCAAAATTGATAAGGGGTCTCCTTTATCGAGACACACAACAAGAGTTGCACAATGTCCTGGGGGTGGGGCATGCGTATGGAAATGTAATTTTTGCAACATACAACATAGAAGCTCCTATTCCCGAGTGAAACTACATTTTTTGGGCCCTGCAGGTGAAGGAATTCACATGTGTCAAGGTAGTGATAAGAAGGGATTACCAGCTGGACAAATAGCAGCATTAGCAAAAGAGCAAGATGATGCTGATAGAGCAGTTGCAAAAGCAAAATGTGGTGCTTCCAAAAAAACAAATATACCAACACCATCATCCAATCAAACAAACACAAGAAGACATCCTTTTTTGCCTATGCCAACTACAAATGATGAAGATGAAGACCCATCTCCACTCACCCGCAAGAGAGGCCCACTAGATAGGGCATTCCAAATTGAAAAGAGAAACATTGCTGATCACAAAGTTGGACGTTGTTTAATTGCAAATGGTGTTTCATTTAATTTTGCTAGATCACCTTATTTTAGGGAGATGGTGGAAGCAATAAATGATGCAACCCATGATTACAAACCGCCTGGTTATGAGAAGTTGCGCACTACCATATTACATGATGAGAGGAAAAATGTAGAGGCTCAACTTCAACCAATAAGAGATTTTTGGGTTCAATCGGGTGTGTCTATTATTTCGGATGGGTGGAAAGATTGTAGAAACCGTCCATTGATGAATGTTATTGTTGTATGCCCTAAGGGGGCAATGTTCTTGAAGGCGGTTGATTGTGAAGGGCAAGTGAAAGATGCAAAATTTATTTCACGCATTCTCATTGATGCCATAGAGTCAGTGGGTCCTGATAATGTTGTCCAAGTGGTCACGGACAATGCAAAAGTTTGCAGGATTGCAGGCATAATTGTAGAGTCTAGATATGATCATATCTTTTGGACACCATGCACCCTCCACACTCTCAATTTAGTGATGAAAGCAATTGGCACTGAAATAGATTGGGTGAAAAGGATATATGAGGAAGCTGAAGAGATTCAAATGTTTGTGACAAATCACCACATGTCACAAGCAATTTTTAGGAGTTTCTCAGACTTGGAGTTATTGAAGGTAAATTTTTATATTTAATATATAATTGAATATTATTGGATTCCACAATTATTAATTTTTGTTGTTGTTTACATTAACATGTTTTAATTTTTAAATGTTTTATAAACTTCAGTTTAACATGTTCTTAGGTTGCTGAAACCCGCTTTGCCTCTCACACAATCGTCTTGAGACGACTTGTGAAGGTAAAAGAAGCATTGAAGCATATGGTCATTAGCCCCCAATGGGGCGTTTGGAAGAATTCCAATATAGCAAGGGCTTTAAATGTGAGAAGAATGATACTAGATGAGGATTGGTGGGGTCTTGTGAGTTATGTGTTGGAAATCACCGATCCAATAATGGCATTGCTTCGCTTCGCAGATAGTGATGAGCCATGCCTTGGGGATATTTATGATTCCATGGATAGTATGTTGGAAAAAATTAAAATGGTAAGTTTTACGCTATTTTACAACAATTTTTTATTTGAGAGATATCTAGATTCTAAAGTTTAAATTGACATATTCACTAATTATAATTATTATTCATATTTCATATCTTAGGTCATATAGAGGAGGGAGAATGATCCTGAGGACACCCTTTACAAGAAGGTGGAAAAAATTGTTCATCATCGATGGAACAAGATGACCACACCTTTGCACCTCCTTGCATATGCTCTATCCACGAGGTACTGTAGTTCTTATCAAATGTTTGTGCTTATTTTATCCAATGTTTGTGCTATTGATATTTGATAGTGTTCAATTGTCTTTTGTTATCCCCAGGTACTATAGTGCAGATGTACTTCGCCTTCCAGGTAGAGTGCCACCATTTAGAGATGCAGAGGTTGCAGATGGGTATAAGAGGGCACTAGCTAAGATATTCCAAGATCCAGAGATTAGGGCAATTGTGAGGAGTGAATTTGCTACTTTCAACTCAGGTGAGGATTTCCACCCTATTGCCATAGCAGACCAAAGCAGGATGGGTGCCATCAAATGGTGGTACCTTCATGGGCAAGCCTTCACGTATCTCCAACCTCTTGCCATAAAGGTCCTATCCCAAGTAAGTTCGTAAAATTAAGCTTAAGGTTAACATTCTCAATTCCTTGAATTTATTTTTTAATTTATTTATCTTGATTGTTGTATTGATAATTTTTAATTTCTCTTTAGGTTGCCAGCTCTTCTATAGCTGAGCGGAATTGGAGTACTTACTCCTTTATCCACTTAGTCAAACGCAACCGGTTGGCTCCAAAAAAATCAGAAGACCTTGTGTTCATTCACAACAATTTGCGCTTATTGTCACAGAAGGATCCTAAGTACAAGAAGGGGCCCGAAAAGCTTTGGGATGTAGCACCCGAGACTCTTGATTTAGATATGACCATCCAGAATCTTGCTAGATCCACTTTGATTGATGTGGATGATGAGGAGGAGGATTATGAGTTAACAATCCCCTCTACTACTAGTGGTTTGGGTTCCTCTACTGATACAGATGCAGCACTTGCAGCTCACCAGTACCCCTCTGATGTGGATTTTCTTGAAAATCCATTTGATGATTAAATCAAAAACTTTAGTGTTGACTCTTGACTCTTTTATGAGTAAATCATGTTATAAACTTTAAGTTTAATGATCTATATTTTGAATGTTACAAACTTTCACTTTCAATAATTCAATGTGAATGTGTTGATTTTCTTTATAATTGTGAAAATAGATTAATTATCAATATCATTGATCAAGTATACTAGATTCATAGATGCATACTAGAATCATAGATTCATACTATGAAATGATTTAGTTTTAGAATTATGTATATTTCTCTTATTTTTTAGTATGTGTATATATATATATATATGCACGAATCCTCCACGAATCATAATTGGGGAAAAAGAAAAATCCCGAATCCACGGATCCGATTCACGTGCCCGAATCGGATTCGTGTCACGAATCGGCAACTAAGGAATTTATTTGTTTCCTAATGTTATGCCCTTGTGTGAGAGTTGAACATGTGTAGAAATTGTAATGGATGATAAAGTTTGCATGAGAAGGTAGGGAAGAGCAGATTAGGGTTTCCCTAATCTATCTCTATATAAATATTTAATATTTATAATTTTAATAATAAATATTAAATAGCTTAGTTACCCTGGTTCAGTTATACACCCTCCAGACCAGGCCAGGGTTTGAACTGGTACTTGGTCTGAGTACAGTTCGAACATGGTTCGAAATTCAGAGCAAGTTCAAACTGGTCCCTCTGCTGATCGAACCTGGGTGAACTGCTCATTCACAGATTGAACCACGTTCAAACTTGGTCACACTAGCCCCGCGGATGGCAGAAAAGTGTTTTTTTGTGTGCATATTTTCCTTCTCTAAGAGTGTCATCTTATAGAAATCTTTAAAAAAACACTTTAAACACACAACTCTGATTGATCTCTGTGCTTTTGACTTCTGGTGATGGAAATGATAATGTTGGACTTGAGCTATGAAAGAGAGGCACACACAGTTCCTCCAACAACCAGCTTGCACTTGTTTCCTAGAGATCATCTAGAAACAGGTAAAACTTATGTTTTTGCATGGTTTCATTCAACAAAGTTTTCACTATGTTTTCTTCTGGACTGTCCAATCTTTTGTTTACTTTCAGAGATATTTGTTCGACAAGATCATTTCTCAGGACACCAAAAGATGGATTTTGTGAAAAATTAAGCCAAAGCATCAAGTCATTGCAAAAGAGACTTTGTACCTAGTCTCTTTTGAAGATTCATTTTAGTAGAAAAGTCTTACTGGCCCTGTCCTTCCCAACTATGCCCAAACAGCACAAGTTTTTGTGCTGCTGTGAAATTGTGAATGGATCAGCTCCAGCTCTGTATGATGCAGAATCTTGTCCCAAAACGAGTGCCTCCTCAATATACTTCTTGTTAGAAGTGGCTAATGGAAATGATACTATTTTCATTACTTCCAATGCTCAATTCACAACACTCTCCAACATCGTCTGATCCTCACTGAACACATTGAAACATGGTTTTTTAAAACATAGTCGAAGCAATCTTCTGAAGCAGTGATGGCGACTCTACCTACATGGAAAATAGCAATTTTGAGTGAAGTCAAAATGATTTTTTTTTTTTTTTTTTGAAAGAGGGGTAAACGCTTTGACCTGGAGCTATGAACAAGTGAGGCCACAAACAGGGGACCTCATCCCCATGAGATTTGAACCTTGATGGCAAGGATAACAACACAACAATTTAACCATCACAACATGCCACTATTGGCAAATCATATGATTTTATGATACTATGCAACATTCTAATTTTATTTCATGCTTCTAGGCTTCATAAATATGTATATATATAATGTTTTTATAAATTCTACATGTTTTTGTGCGAATGAACCCAAACCCCTTTCCAAAATTTTACCATACCGACAAACCGGTTCATCGAACTCGAACTAGTAACTAAGGTTCTGGGCACCCTATCGTGCATTTCTCACCAATCCCTAGGATGGTTAGATCTTGGAGGTGAATCTAAAGAATTGAAGCAATCATGTATGGGTTAGTAAGGATACATGATTGGGAGAGCAGAGAGTGGTGCCCCATCTAAGTAGCTACCCTATATTGGATGGACAAGGGTTCCTAACACTTGGGGCCTCGGGGTGTCATATCTTGGGCTTAGAATTTTCTGGGCATGATATCATGCTCTTCTCTCCAATCCCCTACTGTGGTTGATTATTGGAAATGTAGCTATAGACTTAAGTATGTGATGTTATTTAACTTAATTGCTTATTTACTTTTCAAGGGTGAATAGCTATTTTATAATTATTTATAAAATTCTATTTTTAAAGAAATTACGTTTTAGAGTTGTTACTTTGGGCAAATATCAGGTATACCCCAATTTGGGTACATTAGATTTGATATTAGAGATTTGTTCCTGGCAGCATACAGGTCAAAGTGACAATACATATATACTTCTAAAAGTCTCTAACAAGCTTAACACTAGTGATAAAAGAATAAATGATGAAATGTTACAGAAACCTGCTTGACAATTTCTGAAAGCCATAATCAACTTTCCAGATTAGGTTGTATTGTAGAGAATACCAAGAAGTGATATGGAAAAATAATACGCTGAGATGTGTTGTCAGATTTTATAACCCACTGAATTAGATAAGAAGCAAGCAGAACATTGCATCAATAAAACACAACAGTAAGAGTAAATAAAAAGGACCACTACTTCAGATATCCATACCCTCACGTCTGTCAATAACTGATGCAACTAATTTAAACCAGAGTGAGTGGATACAACTTATGATTACCATTACATACTAAACTAAGCAAGCTAATGGATGACTTATTTTAGGTAAAGTTTGTCCAGACGAGGACACTGAAAATCATACATTTCCTAGCATTCCATTCAGTTTAAATGCAATAGCATGCAACATATTCAGATTGACCCTACCACCTTTGTAGAAACATATCATTGTAAAAGCGTGCAGCATATTCTCTACCTCAATATCAATGCATCAGGCTACATCCCCAACTCAATCTTTCCCACAAGAAGAAAAAAAACAGACATCTCTTCAACGATAACATTATTAAATTCCTAGTCAAGGAGTGCGGGTTTTATGACCCTCAACTGCCAACAATCTATGGACATGTTAGGTACCTGGTTATGATGCAAATTCCCTCACAAAGCCCGACAAGTACTACAGCTTTTCAGAGACTTGGGATTCACTCAACACCAGGTAGGGACTGTCACAAGAGTAAAACCAAATATCCTTACACATAAAGTGGATAATCTGAACTCTGAAGCCCAAAGTGGATATTCTCACCACAACAGGCCTTAGTAGATAAGAACCAACAATGGTTATATCCTGAAATCCTAGATTTCTTGGCTCAAGTTTTGAGAAAGACCTTAATCATAAAATTCATCACTTGCAATTTACTATTTGGCTTGGAAGCCCATCTGTCCCAAGCTATCAAGAAGGCTCCAGAGCTTCTGTTAATCAATAGCAATCTGACTAGTAATGTGGCAAAGAAGTTGAAGCTGATGAAAACTATTGGTATCCTGGAAGATGAAATCAAAGATATGCTTAAGAAGGATACAGACATGCTATGTGTAAACGTAGAAACTCTTGACAAGAGGTTGAAGTAGGTCGCGAATCTTGGCCTCACTGATGAAGAAATCATGTAAGTCCTTGGAAGGCTTCTTGTGATACTGCTTTTGTCTATATAAGATAAAGGGCACATGGATTTCTTGATTCATACTATTGGTTTTGAACAAAACATTGTTGCACCTATCCTATGCTCCTTATGTACAGCATAGAGAAGAGGTTAAATCCTCATTTTATGTTATGCAAGTATTTAACGCAATCTTTGGAGCTCTTACTATTAGGCTGGTTATTTTGCTTAGTCTATGCAGTGAAGAAGTTTTGTGCAGGTTCCTAAGTGATCTCAGACATTTAAGTTATATGAAAGTTACCTGAGGGAATCATCTGATACTGCACTTTTGAGATAACGATTTGGAGACAATACTTAATCCTACCACAGCAGGTAATATTCTCAGAGAACTAAAACAACTGTTGTTATGGAGGATTTGTAGCATATCATGTTTGTATCCAAACCTCTTCTAAAACCTTTTTCTAAATTTGTTAGCCATTTGCCTGTTCTTCATTTTACTGTAAATATAAACATATCAGCAGAGCTTTTTAATTTAACAAATCTTGAACAAGGTAGCTGCTGTAAAAGAGTTCTTTGGATTTGCTAGAAATCCCTAAATTTTGGTTGAGAATTGAACATATTCCTTATTTTGTTGTCCTTTTTATTATTATGTCCATGTTCAGAAGGTAATGCTCAAGTTTCAGCACAATCTTATTTATATGCATGGTAACACTTTTTTTTTCCTGAATATTATGTCCGTACTAAGGAGGCAATGTGGTTCTTGAAAAGTCATATTAACTTGGAATCTCTTGAACAAAGAGAGGGCATCAAATTCCTGTTCTTGATGCATACCACAGTAGCATGCTAATCATCAATTAAGTTTGAGGATTAGTTTGGTTCTTTCACCTACAATAGATTCCTGCCTGTATTAGTTGTAACAAAAAGATTTGCGTTCACTAATTTTAAGAATATAATCAACAAATACAAGCAGAAATATCTATATATTTATAATTACTAGACAAAGTACCTTTTATGGTCTTCGCCATGGTTCTACTACTACCAACGCTATCTCACAAAATTAAGATGCACCTTACTTTGTTCTTTCGCATGCAATCAGCCCAAATAATTTTCGAAAACAACAGATGTTTAGTTGGTTTAGGCAATAGTGGGGATAGAACAATCACATATATATGTTCAAAATCTATAAACATGGAAATCCCTACAAGCTTGGCCTATCCTTGTGGGGCATGCTAAAAACTTATATGAAGTTCAAATGTAGGTATAACAAGTACTTGTAAACAAAAATATTACTTTCATTAGAGGTCATTTTTCATAATCAATTGTGATGCTTGACTTATTGAATTTTTTGTAGTGCACACAGTTTTTCATCTCAGTTGCTAAGTTTTGGAAATAACATGTGGCATCATTCTTGGGCAATATAAACTTAGTGTTTCACAAGAATCCTTTTCTTGTGAGAATGAATGGAAGACTTAGCACTCATTGCATCTATAAGTGATGCTAGATGCAACATCACTTAGATGTGAGAAGTGCGGTGGGCACAATATTGAAGTTTATTTTATGACAAGTCATGTAGTCTTTATGTTGGAATTCAAGTGTTTACAAAACATCAGTGTCTTTAGTTTGAAAACCAAGTGTTAAAAATCAATTGTATAGCATGCAACATGCGTTCACTACAATTATTAGTAGATAAATGATTCCAACATGCCTTCAAATTATTTGAGGTCATGCTACCAAAAAAGAGTGGTTGGGTCACATGGAGTTCTTAAATCATATCCTTCATTGTGATTAATGCTTGAGCTACTTTCCAATACAAGTCAATTATATATTCATATAAGTACCTAAAATTGATCATTAGGATTCTAGAGCAACAAGCTTTGCGTAAAATAACTGAAGTGTGAGATGAGGAACATAGAGGTTTTATACTTTGACTATATCACTATTGCTCAAGGCCTACAAGTGGACAAGAGAAGGATTCATGTTAAGGGGATTAATTAGTATTAGCAATGGCAGTTTAAATGACTGAGTAACTCTAGTTACATAAATAAAACTTTGATTTTTACAATCAAACAATTAAGCAATAGTCTCACAAAAGATTAAGTACAAAAAGTTTTTTGGGTTGGCTTGTTTATGGATGACAATTCAATTGGAAAGCAACAAGTTATGAAAGAGCCCATAATCACTTGTAACAACAAACCTACTAACAACTTCACAAGTTTCAAAAAATCCTTGTCCAAACCAACTTAAGCTTTATTTTAATCAACTTCACTTAGAAGCTATGAGATTTCTTTCCTATATATAAGATTTATGATGAGCTCTCCATTATAGGTCTAATTATCAAAAAGAGGTGTAATCAAATTAAGCAAGGATTTAATCGTCTCCTTTGAAATAGTTTTTGAAATTTGGGCACGAGGTCATATACCTATCTTAAGCTTAGCAATTACATGCAAACTCTCCTTGCAAACTTTGCGAGCATGTATCAAGTGATGCATCAATCTTCTTACCTTGAATTGTATTCTTATGGGAAATAATTTAGTGACTTTTTTTCCATCTTGAGAACTTTTACCCATTATGCATTTACCCTTACATAATACATCACATGCCAAACATTAATAAGAAACAAAATTATCAAGGCCATAGATTTATGTCATGCATCTAATCCTCATTGTAACAGGTGAAATTCTTTTTTTGCAAAAAGAGGGGTAAAAATTTATTAAGACAGAAAGGAATACAACAAGGAGAGCTCAACAAGGAGCTCGATCCTGAGCAACAAGATCATCAAATTCTTGCACCATCTCAAAGGACAGTTGCCCCCTATCCCTAATATTCCAACCCGGATCATGACTAGAAGCCCATTTGGCTAAACAATCAGCAGTTCTATTCCATTCACGAGGAATATACATGAACCTAATGAACTGAAAAGAGGAAGAGAAGAAAAGAATCTGCTTAACAACAGTGGCCAGCTGCCAACTAACATCCTTAAGCTCTTGCGAAGAAAGCATGTTCACCACCACCTGGGAATCAGACTCACAAATAATCTTACTCCATCCCCGCAAGCAACACTGTTCCACAACATATAAAATAGCCTAAGCTTCCATGAGATTGTTAGTATAATCACCCTTATGAACTGAGAAGAAAAATTTAACATCCCCAGAACTACAACGAGCCACTCCGCCAATACCAGCCGGACCAGGATTCCCACGGGAAGAACCATCAGTGTTAATTTTCAGAACTCCACAGGGAAGAGGAGTCCAGTGCCCATCCCGGTTAACCCGACCCTTCCTCTGATGGTGAAGCTGCCAGGACATAGAAGGAAACCTATGAGCTGCAACCCCATCCTGCAGATGAAAATTGAGGCGATTACAGATAGCAAGATCAACCGGATCCATACCCCCATCAAGCTCACACTTCACAAGAATAGTTTCCTGAAGAGAATGCGATATTTTCCACCAAAGATGCAAAACACCAAGCCGAACATCTTGGAATATGCAACGATTCCTCTCCAACCAGATATGCCAAAGCATGAAAGATGGGCCAGCAATCCAAGCAGCATGGAGAGAAGAAGACTTGGAGGGAGCACTACCCAAGCGAGCCTAGAACTCAGGCAAAGAGGAAGCATGCCGACAAGAGCAACCCCAGGCGCTCCACCAAAGGTGCCATATCTGAGTAGAATAGGAGCAATGGAAGAACAGATGGGAGACAGACTCCTCTCCATTACCACACAAAACACAATAAGAGGGGCCCTGAAATCCACATTTACAAAGATTATCCCAGGTAAGACAACGGTTGTGAGCCACTAGCCACATGAAAAAATTGCACTTGGACCAAGAAACTTTATTCCAAACTTGCTTCCACCAAGGGACCTCAGCATCCCCAAATAATTGTCTAGTTATCTCCTGATACCCAGCAGAGACATGATATTTACCAGACAAGGTACCGCCCCAAGCCAAAACATCTGGACCAAGCAAAGAAGAACACTCTCTAGAGGCCAGAATTTGAGAAAGCTCCTGACGATCCATGTCTGTACCTCCAGGAGGCCAATCAGAGGAATGCTTCCATCTGTAACCAACAACAAGTCCCAATTGATAAGGAGTCTTGTAATGAGCCACTTTATCCCATCCAGCGGCAAGAAAAGAGTCACAAAGAAGCTGAAGATGAGGGTATATGGATAAAATGGAAGGGAATCCATCCCAAGCATCAGACCAAAACAAAGCCTGAGAACCTCCTTTACATATCCAGAACAGACCCCTCTTCACCAACATCGCACCTGTCTTCAAAGTATGCCAAACCATTGAGCCACGACCTTCAAGAGGAAGTGCAAAAACAGAGCAAGGATCAACACCATGAAAATATTTATGAGTGATAATACGAGCCCAAAGTTGATATTGTCCAGAGCACCATCGCCAATAAAGTTTAGCAGCCAAAGCTTGACTACTCAATAGAGCAGACCGAAGACCAAGACCACCCTCCTTTTTAGGCCTACAAACAGTTACCCAATCAACCAAGCTCCATTTAGTACTACACAAATTACCACTCCAAAGGAATTGTCGAGAAAGAGCATCAAACTCCTTGAGAAAGTAAATAGGTGCAGCATGAACCATGCTTCTATAAGTAGGAAGAGCTTGGATAACAGCTTGAAGAAGAGTAACCCGGGCAGCAGTAGAAAGCCATCTATGAGTCCAATGATTTACCTTATCCTAAAGCTTGGTAATCAAATTTTGCCAGAAGAGACGTGGCTGCCTGGAAACAGCAATAGGAATGCCAAGATAAGTCAAAGGAAGTGAACCTATCTGAAACCGTAGGATACCAACAATCCTGTGCTGAATAGAATCAGGAGTGTTAAAAAAGTAAATGAAAGATTTGTGCTCATTAACTTTCTGGCCTGAAGCTGCCAAATTAACGTCCAAAGCATGTCGAAAGGCTTCAGCTTCCTTGATCCTAGCAAGACCGGCAAGAGCAGAATCATCAACAAATTGAAGATGGGAAAGAGAAGGTAAGCCATTACCCCATCGCTAGCCTTGAATAGAATTTTGGGACACCTGATGCTTAATGAATCTGCCCAAGCCTTCAGCCATGATGATGAATAGATATGGGGAGAGAGGGTCACCCTGGCGAAGGCCTCTAGAAGCACCAAATAGTTGTGAAGGTTGACCATTAATAAGAACAGAAAAAGAGGCAGAAGTAACACAACTCATAATCCAACTCACCCAATCAGAGCTAAATCCAAAAGAAAGAAGAATACTCCTTAGGAAGCTCCATTTAACTCTATCGTAGGCCTTAGCCATATCCAGCTTAACAAACATGGCTCTCTCCCTTGAAGTAGTCATAGAGTGAATAGCCTCAGTAGCAATAACCACCCCATCCAAAATTTGTCTGCCAGCAACAAAACCACCTTGTTCTTCTGAGATAATAATGGGAAGCCACCTTTTCAGTCTCTCAGCAATCAGCTTAGTAATAATTTTGTAAACCACATTACATAAGGCAATTGGTCTAAAAAACTCCAATTGATTAGCACCCTCTCTCTTAGGAATAAGAGTCAAGAATGTAGAGTTCAAAGCTCGAAGCATCTGCTTGCTAGCATAGGATTCTTTAACCACCTCCAACAAATCATGATTAGTGATGTCCCAAAATTCTTGAAAGAATTCAACTGGAAAGCCATCAGGACCAGGAGCCTTCCCCTTAGGCATGCCAAAGACCACCTCCTCCAGCTCTTCCAAAGAGATAGGATGCATGAGATAATCATTCATTTCCTGAGTGATAAGGGAAGGAATACAGGACAAAATAATATTTTCTTCATTATCAGCAGGAGGAGAGTCCTCAGAGAAGAGGGTAGAGAAGTACGAAATAGCCTCCTGGAACAAAGCTGGCAAGGAATTCAGTTGGACACCTTGAGAATTAACCAAAGAAGAGATAGTGCTCTGATTCCGGCGAGATTGCACTGTTTTATGGAAAAAGGCAGTGTTTCGATCACCTTCCTGGAGCCAATCAACTCGAGCCTTTTACTTCCAAAAAATTTCCTCTCGAAGTTCCCATTCTTCTAGAGCTCTAGAAGCAAGGGATTCAGCTTGGCCAAGATCCTCTGAGAAACCTCGATCTCTAATCTCCCTTGTGATGACATCAAGATTTTCTTGAGCAAGCCTCTTCATAAAGTGAAGATTCCCAAAGCATTCCCTATTCCATATCTTGAGCTGCCTTTTAACATATTGAAGCCTTTTAGAAAATGAGAACATTGCAGTACCATATGTAGGAGCACCATCTTTCCACCAACAAAAAACAAAATCATGAAGAGAGGAGTCACGAAGCCACATCAACTGGAACTTAAAAGGAGGATGCTTCGGAACATAAGCCCCTATAGCGGAAAATTTGATTGGCCAATGATCTGAACCCCTCCAATCAAGGATTTCTGAAGAGATAGTAAGGGTGCCACTAAGCCAGAAGCAAGAAACAAGAAATCTATCCAGGCGTTCTGAGATAGCAGCAACACCAGTCCTGCGATTATTCCAGGTATAGAGGCCATTAGAAGGCTTAACATCAGAGAGATGCAAAAGAGATATGTGTTGCCGAAGAAGAGTAGAAGAAGGCCCCAATCTAGCCAAACCACCATGCTTCTCTTCCAGACTTAAAACTGAATTGAAGTCCCCTGCTAACACCCAAGGATGATAAGGATGACAATTTCTAACATATTGAATATGTTCCCAAAGTTCCTCCTTTCCCACAAGATCAACAGGTGCATACACATTAGTAACCATGATTACCTTGCCTGAGTCTAGAGCAGAAGCTACCATAGAGAGAGCTGAGCGAGAAGACATCCAGCCAAGAGGAGAAATTTTTTGAGGATCCCAAAATATAGCTAAACCACCAGCACTGCTTGTTGCCCCAACACAGTGGCATTGGCCACGAGACCAAATACTAGAGGCATGTTGGACCATAAACTCCACAGAGAGCTTAGTCTCTTGGATACAAAAAACATCAGGACTATGATCAACCACCAAGTTATGAATAGCCTTTTGTTTAGGGATGCTATTCAACCCCCTTACATTCCATGAGAGAATAATCATCATTGGGTAGAATTGGGAAAATGAGAATCCAAAGGTTTCACTGAACCAGACTCAATCAATATATCTCCTGTGAGTTTAATCTTCTCTTGGTCTGTTTTGCACCCACTCCTTATAGGGGGAGTAGAAGAAGCCCGCTTAAAGGGTCGAGGCAGCAACCCCAAGGGGAGAGGAGATCCCTTGCCCTTACCTGATGGTAGCACATCCTTAACCAAGTCAGCCAAAACAACATCATCATCTTCCAACACTACAGGAGTCACCAGAGCCGTTGTCACAGGAGCTACAGGAACCTCACAGTTCTGATATACTACAACTTGAGATGCCCCACAAGCATCATTAGGAACAGATCTCTCATCTGGGCAAACTGGATCAGAAGAGATAGGAGGAGGAATACCCTCCTCTAGAACCATACTATCCAGCACCTCAAAGCGGTTAAAACCTGAATCAGATAATCTTTCTTTCAAAGGCCTCTTTTGACCACGTCCCTTAGCTCGAGGGCGAACAGGGGTAAATCCATCCTTATCCTACATTTGAGCCTTACCCTTACCTATAGCATCTTGTGGATTCATCCCCTTGGTAGTATTAACCATTTGAGATTGTCCTTTCCCTGTAGTATCTGCCAAACCACCAGCATTGCCAGCTATAGAACGATCCACTCCTTTGAAACTCGAGTTACGGGGGCACTGCTGTAGTAAATGACCATACTCATGACAAATCCGGCAACGGAAAGGGAGGGATTCATAATCTAACTGCTGCACCCAAGAAGAATCCCCTAGACAAATTTCCAAAGAATCTGGTAATGGGTTATTCAAATTAATTTCAACACAAATTCTAGCATAAGAAATAACCTTTTTATCGAGGGATTGATGTGCGATCGCAGCTAGCTTCCCCAACAAAGCAGCAATTTGTCGAAGGATGTCTTCACGCCAAAATTCCAAGGGAAGACGAGGCAAGCGAACCCAAACTGGCACTATTGAAGGGAGATCCGCAGCAGAATTAAAACCTGAATGCCAAGGTTTGACAAATAACCCCACATGGTTGTAGAAATAAGGGCCTCCTTCAAAAACACGATCACGATCAGACATGCAAGAGAATACAACAAAAAAATAACTATTCCCTACCAACATAATCTCCATATTGCCTTCCACCTGCCAAGAGCGGCGGATCCATGCCTCAAGAGCAGATAGGGAAATCCGGATTCCAAGAAATTTGCATATCAAAGCATGCTTGGTCCAATAATCAATGTCCTCCATTACAGCCATTGGAGGAATAACCAGAACAAGGCGATCATGGCTACGCGGAAAACAACCATTAACTTTTTTCAGCTTGGAGCTCTCCCCTAAATAAAACGATTCAGATCGCATTGCATGCATAGTTGGAGAAGAACCATCTGTTCTCACCAACGGAGAAGAAATCCCAGGCCCTGCCATGCAAACAATAAAACCCCAATCCAAAATTGACTGCAGAAGATCTCCAAAAACACCGACGCAAATTATGTCCAGTAGCTAGCAATCCAAACAGAACAAAAAAATAGTAAAGATCAAACACCAAGAACAGGCTAGGGGAAAAACCCTAGCCCAGCCGGCAGCCAACGCTTCTCCACATCCTCCAGCCAACCGATCCCAAAAAAGTTCAACAGGTGAAATTCTTGCCCTTGCTTAGACTCAGAGATATTCATTGCATTCTACAAACATAGTGCCAACCAAATTTGTTGCTTCCAAATATCATTGATGCTATAATAAGATGAAATTTTTTGTTCTCTTAAAAATGAGATAATTTTTTGAAAAAATAAATTACAAACATTGCAAATTATTGATGCCTTGGTTAAGTTGTTCAAATTGAGTACTTGTGATAATATGAGAGTAGTGTAGTAGAAATGAATTGTATGATAGGCTTGTCATAAAAAGAAAGAAGCTATGAGGACCAAGCCATTTCCTTTGAGTAATCAACTTAATCATCCCAATTTAAAATTTGGTTAAGGACAAGTAATCTTAGGAAGGATAGACTTTGATGTCCTCGCCAATCTAAGATAACTGACAAATTTATGAATCACTATTGTCCTTACAAATACAAATCACAAACCTTATAAATAAGCCAAAATAAGGCAGTTAACAAAGGATTGAGCAAGATTAAATAGTTTTATTTCTAGCAAAGGGCTAACTAAGAATATTGCCACACAATAAGGTTGGACTAGATTATTAGCAATTTATCAAAAAATGGGATGACATAGTAACCAGTTACAAATGCTTTCCTACAATGAAAGATTTAATCTATATATAATTAAGGTTAAAGCCATCAATTAAGAGGAAGAGTTGTGATTCTTTAAGAGGGAACCAATTGCAAATATGTTTATCCTTTTAAAACAAAATGGTATGGCCCTTTTCATAAAGGAGGGTATAAAAGGAAGTCTCATTTATAGAAGGGATCCGACAAATGGATCGTTAGAATGAAGGGAATAATAGGTTTGATAATGAGTTTATTTTAGAGAAGTGCAACCATCCATTATAATATTATAAAAAAATGACTTGAATTTATGTATCATAAATCTATTAGGAAACTTTGATTTATCTATTGAATTAAATTGTCAATTCATGAAGAAATGTTAGTAATTATTCATTTATTTATTCTCCTACAAACAATCATGTAAGGGTTAAAATGAAACATGATTAGGAGGGCAAAGATGGGTCCCCATTTTAATATCCCACCCCATGTTGGATGGTCAAGAATTCCTACCAGTTCTAGGCCAAGGGGTTCTATATAAAACACTAAAACATCAAACATCTACATTCCATTTGAATATAAAGTTTGTACTTTTGGTGCTAAAAAACATATCAATCAAAACTAGAAGTTCAATCTTTACAATTCAACATATTAGGACTCTAAAGTTGACACACCATAATCCTTACAATATTATAGAGTTCTATTCTAGATTTGATCTTTTGAAGGTTCTCTTTTTTCTCACTATCTAGTATGAAATCGTCCTATTCTTTCTTTCAATATTCAATTTTCTTATATTGAAAACTTGAACTTCTAGAGGCATTCACATCAATGTCCTTTACAATTGTTTTGTCATGATATTCAGTCTCTGTGTTATAATTTTCATTAAAACCAATACTAATTTAGATATGGGGTGACCTTTGGCTATTAACGGTCTTCACCAGAATCTCAATGCGCTTCCAACACTTCAAATTCTTATCCAACTGATTATTAGATTCTTCTAGATCCTTTCTCAAGGATAATTTCCACCTCAAGCATTTCATAGTCCTTTCCTTTTTCCTTTAATTTCTCTATCATCACATCTTCTATCATCTTTTCTTTTGTTTGAACTTTTAGATTTGAGATCATATTTTGAAATTCTCTAAGCTTCTTTATTTGTTTCAGATAATTTAAGGTAGAAATGATCTCCCTTCTAGATAATTTTCTAGATTTCTCTAGAGTTCACTTCTTTTGTATCATTGTCTATGATCCCCATTGCCATGAGTAAAGTAACTTCTCTTTTATTTTCATTCTTGGAGGTGTAACGATCACACTCGTTAGATGAATAATTTTTTTTTTGTTAGAATAGATGTTCTTACGGTCATGATTTTTTTCTTCTTATGCTTTGACTATCTATAATTCTTATGATTGGGTTTGTATTCCTTTTCTTCATCATGACTTTTTGAAAAAAAAATTTAGATGCAATGAGACCTATTTGGGCACAACTGAAACATTTGAAGAGTAACTTACCTTTATACTTGTTGGCTCACCTTTCTTTGCTTCCTTACAAAATTTGATTCTTAAAGATTTGATCCATTGTGGGCTCAAAATCTTATTCTTCTTTGATGCCTTCGAAATTGCCTATTTTTTCTTGAGTCTTATGATTCACAGTCCTCACATAACATTTTAGTATTAAATATAACTAATTCATCAGCAATTTGAGTGTCTTTTGAACAAAATTGATTCTTTCACATTTGCACCAAGTCCTCTAATAATATTAACAATTTCATCGATTTAGTGAAGCTTTGTGATAATATCCTCTTCTCACATCTTCATATTTTCAAATTGTCCTCGATTAGTTTGGAGTATTTTTGACCTGATCATCAGCTCCATAGATATTGAAGCTTGTAATCATTCTCCTTTGTGGTTCTATGGTTAATTAGCTTTACTAAAATTAAAATTACACAAACCACACAAAACAATATTATGTGCATTACATTACTCTCAACTTGGAAGTCTTAGAGGATTTTTTGAATTTCATAACCATCTATATTAGGTTTCCAAACATCGAACCCTAATTCTATTATATAAGCTTCCATCCTTGCACTCCAAAAAGTATAGTTGGGGCCATTGAACAATGGTGACTTGTTTAAAGAAAGACAAATTAGTGTTGTCATGTATGCCATGTTGGATCTACCTTGAATTGCTAATATTCTCCTAGGTTTTTAGCTTTGATACCAATTGACATGCACAAAAATATATGGAGGGGGAAAAGGGAGGGGGTAATTAATGTATACTAATTTGAACCTCAAAGACTAGTACAACAACAATAACATTATTTGGTATTGCATCACTAAATAACATCAAAAGATAAATGGTAGATATGAAAGCATTCATGCATTCACACAAGATGAACCAAACCAAGACAATAGCTACTTGGATCAACTTGCCAAATATAGCCTTACAATACAACAATTTGACGTATTGATTGACATCACCAGGTTTCCTTCATGACATTGAGATACTAGTTTCCAGTTAAAAGGGATTTAGAAGTGGCTTGATATTTCTCTCGTTCTTAGATGATGTGTTAATGAAACAAATCATTAGGCTCTTTTGCAACCTCCACCTCCTATTTGGTGAAGAGAGCAATTCTTGCAAGGCGCGGTTTTTCGGATCCCATCTTTTTAAGTACACACAAATATCATTTCATGTTTCATGTTAATGGATACTCCCATATGATCATCAATCACTATGGCAGGATGGACAATTTTGGGATCCCAAACCCGATAAACCTTTTGTTCTTGGCTTTTATTCTTATTATTCAAGTTACCGATTCATGTCTGGTACTCGCATGAGACAATGGTATAATCAAAAGAGTTTGCGAGTGCCTGTGACACTAGTCCTTCCACTAGAAAGACTAGGGCGCAAAAGGAATTCGAGAAGCTCCCACTGGTTCTCAATTATTTGGACAATAAGGCTCTGTGTCCTGCTAAGATGGACACCTCCCCATGATACATCATAGACACAGACGTTGGGGAATGGAGAGAGTTCCAAGTGCTCTATACAAACTTGATGGAGAGAAAATAAGATTTGTTGGCTATGGTATTATGCAAGGCAAATATTTCCCCTATGCTACCCAATGCCGGGAGTTGATGGTCTTATATGCACAACGATATGATCGGGAGAGACGTATGATCATCTGAGCCTCGGGTGATCCCTTTGTGACCGTCAATAAGGCAACAATAAATAGTGTTTTTGTTGCTTGGAGTTTGCAAGGGCCAAGGCTCTAAAATGGGAGTGGTAGTGAAAGAACTTGAAACTATTGCGAATCAAGTTTGGGGACAAATCAATGGTGGCTAGCTGAAGAAGCCAAGGAAAGACAGTAGAAAAATGTCCCTCACACTGCCCCAAGCTAATTTCGTTGAGCCTGTCCAACTCTACATTTGCTACTTGTGCCATATTTTCAGGGAACCTCACTCACAATAGTTTTCCTAGTGGATGTATTACTTCATCGCATCCATTGTTATCAATACAACCAAATTTGATAGGGCCAAGCTTGATTCACGTGGTATTCATGCTAATCTTAAGGCACTGCGAGATTATCAGGCAAAGCCAAAAGATCAAAGGGAGGAAAATAAGCTACTCACAGTGCCCTACTTGGTGTGACTTACAACATGCCGGACACTAGGATTTCGAAGATTGACTATGGACGAAGTCATGATTATTGTTGACAAATCCTTTCTTCTGTCAGAGGACATAGGATATCGCCTTTTAAAGGCTGCAAGAAGATTAGTCGAAGAATGGGGTACCTATTTCTTTGAGTACTAGAAATTCACATACATACGAGTGATATGGTAGAATGGGAAGCCCTACATGCTTCCCTAGGTCTACTCTGGTTGGGTGACTTTACCTGAATTTCGCAAGCAAGCCTTAAAATTCCACCAAGCCTTCTTAGCTAAGAAAGTTATGGGGATCTCTTTCCATGTCCGTTGCAAAGAATACACTTACATGTTGGTATAGGCCAATGAGGTTGAGAAAGAATTAAGGGCTTACCATTTTGAAAAGTTTTACCTATAGAGGTAGGATTTCAATTTCTTTGACAGGGCTAGACAAGCTAGCTAGCATCGGCTATAGGCCCCATGCTGTACATTTGGAGGACTTTTGGGCAAATCTCCCTAGTGGTTTTGATGTGATGAAAACAAAGTATAGTCGAATGATGGTTAGTGAAACATAAGATTACCGGCTCCACCAATTTACAAGAAATTTCAAAGACCTAAGGGATGTGTTGGAAGATTACAAAAATCAGGGGATCGACTTGCTTTCCCTTCTGTTGTGCATTGGAATGTGGAGGTGCCAATTGTGATAAAAGAGATAATATGGGAAGTGATCGAGAGGAGTCACAAGCATTTTGTTGTAGCCTATCCCAAGAGTGTTGTTCTTCTCAAAGAGCATAAGAAAATACCACCTGGGTCCCATCAACCATAAGGCTGGGATAAAGGGAAGCAGAAGGGTGGTGAGCCATCAACTCAACCGAGAACAAAAGAGGAAATTGGAATTGATATTGTTGAGCAAGCGGAAGAGAAGATGGAAGATTCTCAAAGACATAAAGTGACTCTATAGGCATCCTCGTAGGGATCCCTATCCCACTTGGTAGCGCCTTACCAACTGCCCATGATGCCTCAGGGATGTTGTCTGTCTAGGTAGATCTTGATGCAAAGGTAAAACAAGAAAAAGAACCCCCTTTGATTAGGAGAAGGAAAAAACATAAGAACAAGGGTCCTAGGGCCAGTGCTGCAACTATCTCAAGGGAGGGAAGTACCAAGTAACTGATAGAGATCAGAGATGAATCTCCTACCGTGGATCATCTTGATGTGATGGACTTGGATGATCCAGCACAAGCGGATATTCAAGACATCCTTATGGAGGATGCACCAAATACTACCAATGAGGTCACCTTTGCTAAGGATACAAAGGAGATAAATAAGGAGCTGACAGTAATCCAAGCTGCCCATGATGAAGAAAATTGCTGGAAGGAAGAGTTGCACCGCCAAGAAGAAGAAATTAAGAAAAGGAAAGAGAGTAAACAACTTAGTCTATGAGAGGAGGAGAACAAGCACAAGAAGGAAGAGTTGCACCTCCAAGAAGAATAAAGAAGGAAAGGAGAAGAGGACTCCTCTTCAGGAGGAAGAGTGATGAAAAGCTAAAGCTAAAAGACTCCAACAAGAGGAGGAAAGGAAGAAGGTTGAAGAGGAGCTTCGAAAGCAAGAATGTCTTATAAAGAAATATTTTTGCATGGAAGAATAGATGAGGTGGGGACAAGAGAAATTCCATGAGACCTAGTTGAAGGTTGTAGAGGAGGCTAATGTGCAAACTACTTAAGAAGGTGGAGTATAGCTAGAAGTGGTGCCTAAAGTCCTATAGCACCTAGAGGAAGAGACAAGTGCCCATCCCATAGTAATTATGGTTGGCGGAGAATAGTTTGAGGAGACGAGGGCAACAATTTTGCAAGAACCAGTAAGAATGGTTGTTCTGGAGGAATATGCACAAGGAGAACTGATGCTTCAAGAGCGACGAAGGCAATGCAACCAGAAGATGGGGCACTAAGAATTGTGGGACCATTACCACCTAATTGGTTGATGGAAGAGTGACAAAAGAAGATGCATGTGAGTCTGTTGCCCACCCCATCATCAAGAGGGATGGTAGAAGCTATGAATCTCCAGAACTCCAAGCCAAAGAAGAAAGCAAAGGCTATGTATACAATAAGGGATGGGCCTAGAGAAACATCTTCTGCCACCACGACAATCCCACTTGCTGATCACAGTGAAGAGGATGTCCGACCATCATACTATAATATAAGCAACCTAGCATTGGGACATCAAATAGGTCTGGAAATGAAGATAACAAATCTGGATAGGGTCAACGAAAATGTTATGAGACCAGTATAAGAAAATTGAGCAAAAAAAAGAGATCTAAAGGCAGAAAATGCCAATCTCAGAGCCCTGGTGGGTGAATTTTCTTTGCTAATTTCCTGAGAGGCACGAACTTCCTTATAGCTAGAAGCACCAATACCTCCTGAGGAGCTTGAGGGATTAAACTTAATGAAAGGAAAGACTCTGGTAGTAGATGGATGGATCCCCATGCAAATGGGGGAAATAAAATCTTTTTGGCTACACCCTTTAGGGCATTTTTCAAAGATGTGGATCTTGGATCTAAAGTGGGCAATGCCCTAGTCAGATAAGAATAGGAGAAACATTGATTGATACAACAAAGAGAGGTTGTCTCCAAAATATTGTAGAGGGGAGAGGAGGCCGTGGAGGAATCAAGTATACTGGGTGACCATGACATTTGCTTCTTCCACACCTATTATCAGTTCGATTGGGTGCATTATAAAAACAATAATGCCCCACTTGTGTGTGTTGCGGCCCCAGAATGCAAAATTCCACAACTAGTTGGAGGGTTATTTAAAATGTGTGAAGTTGATCATGGGTTCCGACCCAAGGAAAGAAGGGGGGTTCACCCATATAGACTCTTTGCTCGGTCAATTCAACGAGCATGTAGAAGTGATCTCGAGATCTAGTGATTTTAGCACTGAGTTGATCAATGCTCTAACTCAAATGGTGCTTGAATTTAGTGATGCCAGAGAAGAGGTTGGATGTCTAGAAAGTGTTATTACAAATGCAATGTTTTCATTGGAGGAATTAGAGCTTCAACTTAACTTTTTGAAGGATATTGATCATATGCAGTCTTTGAGTTTATCAGAGCATTCCAAAAGGTCCAAGACAAATTCGGCTAGTGAGTTTCTTTTTCCCACTGCCCAAGTTTATGTTCAATGTATCACGATAAGTGATATTTGTACCCCCATACCCAAGATAAATCTTCTTTCATTAATTTGAAGTTTCAATATGAATTTTCCACAGGTGGATGGTTCTTCGTCTGTGTTTTTCAAGATATCCACCAAAGCGCAGTAATTAGTACCCAAAGGAGTGGGATGCATATATATTTATCAAAAGGCAACCATGAAGAAATGGGATAAGGAATCTGATAGGACATGGGATGCAAATATCTCCCTTGGGATCTAGGCCCTCCTAGACACCATTATTCTCTCTTTCCCTGCTTCTTTTTATCCCTTTCTCCCTTGTAAATTGTACATACAATAGGTAGTACATGTTTGTAAAAAGGTTAATGTATAAGTGGTAGACTAGGATGTTTCTTTCAAGGGAAAATATAGATATTTTTGTATAAATGTGTAGTCTTTAGGACATGAGAAGGTCAGTCGAATCACAAGTTTTGCCTTCTGGAGTTCATTGCTATATTTCATTGCTAGCCATACACACTATAACATCTTTTGGGAATCAATGCAATCAAGCTTCTTGTAAGTGTTCTCATTGATTTACCTAGTGATTGTTGGTCTTTTTAGCCATGTTTTGAGTAGAGAAACCTTGGAGTGCTTGCTATGAGATTCATTTACCTTGTAAAGCAGTGAGATCTTTTTTGCTTCGTTATTTTTATCTTCCTTGACTTGCATAAAATTGAATGATTTTGTTTACTTCGGTGCAAGTTTCATTTGCATACTTATATATGTTAGATTGTTAGATTGAGCACATGATTAAGTAATCCTACCATCCAAGCATGTATTGTTGATAATAATGGTAAAAAAGTTAGACTATAAGTAGATTAAATCTATAAACCCTTTAGGCTCTTTTCTTTCTTGTTCTTTGCTTTATTATTCCCTTGGTTCTCCTTGAGATATTCACCTTACCATGTTTAATGATCTGATGCTTTAGCCAAACACAAATATAAGTGTATTTAATTGAAATGCCATCTTATTATAAATCCATCACCTTTTCATTCAACTTTACCTACCCTTGCACGACTGTGACCTGATTTATTGGAGCTTGGGAGTGGAAAGTTCTTATTTCCCGCTCTTTTAGGCAATACCGACCAAAGATCTAGTATCCAATGAAAGTTTTTACTCTACTATAAGGAAACAAAATAAAGCCCCATTAACAGATAAATAACACTAGGAGGTTCTAGCACCTTCGAATGTTTTTTGTGTGCCTCGTGGTAAGTCCTAGTGTCATTCGGTTATGTGTTGTGTAAAAATTAGAACATTAAATTTCAAGTTCACCAACTCGGCCACCCTTTAGTTTTGCACCGAAGGACCCTAATGGTCTCCACCTAAATATATGTTTGGGAAATACCTTAATCCTTGACTATGTCAACTCGATCCCTCTTCCCATGATTTTCTTATGGCAGTTGTGCTCGTTGGCCTCACGAAGTCTAGTTTAGAAGGAAATATCATATAAATGGTTCAAACTTTTGGGTTTAAGTTTATTAATTTATTCATAAGTACATTCCCGCCCCTACCAGATCTCAGAGATCTACAGGGAAAATACTTACCTTCTTAGTGTGTTAATAGGAGAAGTTGTTTTGTTGCTTGTCAATAGACAATTCCTCAAGCATTACTTTTAGTAGGGAGACAAAATGAGGGTGTTCATTCCCCCTCTGTCCTACCATATGTATAGTTTCTTGTAAATATTATTCTAGTGTACCTTTGGGTCCACCCTACAAATCCTTTTTTATTTGCTTTCATTTTGTCGGCCCTTATAAATATTGTGGTTGGGTCTTCCTTTTGTCTGATTTTTTGGTCTCAGTTTATTTTAGGGAATCTTGTTTCTTTTTCCTTGTGGTGGACATGTATGCTTTGCATGACATTAGTTGATTAGGTGGAAAATTTTCCTTATGAATTCTAGCACGCGTTTATCGATCTTGCAAACTTTCGTTGCCCCACCTTTATGAGCCAAACCTTGCAAGCACAAATTTAGAGAATTATCAACCTTCATTGAGTCCAGACAACTTCACTCCTTCCACAAGCTAAAGTTAATGACCAAGTTGGCAAGAAAAGAGAAGAGAAGAATCACAAAGAGTTGAACGAATAGATCAATCATGCTCAAACTTGATGAAATTGAATGCTAATAGATATTTTAGGAAGCATGTGTTTCTTTCCTCCAAAGAAAAATATATATATACATGCATGAGGGTGAGATGGCGAAAGAAGTACCCCCACAATAACAAAGCTAATTTTTGCAATTCTGGGGAAAGAAGTACCGCATCCCATGCCTTGAAAGAAAAATATGTAACGTCAGAGGAAAGAGATTCCTAAAGCACGAAAATGCATGATAACCAATAAAAGCTAAATGGGCAAAGTCTCAGGCGAGCTTGGTTTCTCTATTTTTTTGGAGAATTAAATGATATACCCCTTTAAAAGCACACATGACACAACTTGGCATATGCAAGTCCATGGATTATGGTGAGTCAGGAACCTTGAGTTCTTGATTGTTAAGATTTGCTTCATAAAGATAACATACTGGTATGTTTCAATGGAAAACTCTAGAGTTCTCAAATGCAAGGTATTTTCCCAGTTGAGTTGCCATTTGTTATCCCCTACATACCTATCCCTTCTTTTTGTGAATAAAGGTTCCCACTTTTCTCTTTTTGCCTTTTCTTTGGAGGCAAGCATTGGGGTGTGGTTTTTGCATTTCGAGTTCTCACCTCCCTCGTTTGGGTGATGCGGGATTTTCTTTTATGGTGGCAAGGAAATATATGATTTCTTGATGGAGGTGCCCCTAGAGATTAAATTAAGGCACCATACTTCAGGCTTTGCAAATCCCCTTCATCTCATGTTTCTCAATATGGTGGGGATAAAGCCTATAAATCCTTAGTCCGATGCATAAAAGTAATTAATTCACCATAAGTACCATAATTGTTGGGCTATTTAAGATAGTAAAACATCATTTTTACATTTACCTTTATAGTAATCTTGCTTTGCGTTTTCAGCGAAGTTCATGTTCCTAAGGCATTCTCATGTTCTTTCGCCTGCATAGGTGGTAGTTTGAGTTGATGTGGGTGTTTGAGGTAGTATGGGCATCACACTAAGGCTTCACACTGACATCTAGTTTTTAGGTAGGTGGCCCTTTCTCTTCCCTTCATTTTTGTTTCTCTGGTTTTCTTCATCATCGTTGGTGTTGGTCATTTTGCCTTTCATTTTGTTTGGTTTCTATGTCCTTGTCGAGGCAGAGCCCTTTTTCTTCGCTTTTGTTTTGCAGAGGCGGGTAGAATGCTGGTTTGTGGACACTATCTAGGGCACAATTCATGACTTTTAGTTCAATTGTCCTTAGTCTAGCATCTACAAAAGAATTCTCTATTGGTTTGGGGTGGCGCTCCCCTTTTTTATTTCCACAAATACCCCTTTTCTTGTAGAAGGATCTCTGGAGTGTTTCTGTCATGCGTATTTCTCTTGTTCCTGGGTGCATTTGTATGCTCTTGCTAGTTTATGGTGGTTTCCTAGTTCCACGTGGAGTGACATCTTGCTAGTACAATATGTTAGTGATTTTCTTGAGGACAAGGGCATGCTGCAATGAGTGGCCTATTGGTCCAATTTTTCCATTTTAGGGAAAAAAATTGTTGAGTCAAGAATTTTTTCCAAATTGCCTTCTATGAGGTCTCAACTCTACGAAGATAGGTTGGTTCAATGATGATTCTTTCGTGACCTTGTTAGTGACAAGTAGGCCTTTCATGGAGGGAAAGAAACAAGGGGATATTATGGCCATAAGAATTGCTATATGTGGTATCATGCAAGCCAAATATTTCCCCTATGCTACCCAATGCCCATAGTTGATGGTCTTATATGAAAAACGTTATGATTGGGAGAGATGTATGATCATCTAAGCCTTAGGTGATCTAGGAGACTGTGGAGGAATTAGGTATACTGGGTGACCATGGCATTTGCTTCTTCCACTCTTGTTATGAGTTGGTCAGGTGCAACATAAAAACAATAAGGCCCCATTTGTCTACATTAAAACTCCAAAATGTAGAATTGTAGAACTAGTTGGAGGGTTATTCAAAATGTACAAAGTTGATCAGGGATTTGACCCATGGGAAGAAAGAGGGTTCATTGATCTCAGGATTTGAGGATTTTAGCACTAAGTGCATGAATGCTCTAACTCAAATGGTGCATGAATTTTGTGATGCCCAAGAAGAGGTTGGACGTTTGGAAAGTGTTATCGCAGATGGAGTGTTTCAATTGGAGGAATCAAGTATTTGAGTTAATTGTCTAAAGGATATTGATCACAATGCGATCTCTAAGTTTATCACAACATTCTCGAAGGTCCAAGACAAATCGAGTAGTAGGGTTCTTTTTTCCACCACCCAAGTTCATGTTCAATGTCTCACAACAATTGGTATCCATAACCCCAGATCTGAGATAGATATTCTTTCACTAATTTGAATTTTTAATATGAATATTCAACAGGTGGATGGTTCTACATCTACATGTTTTTCAAGATACCCACCAAAGCGTTGTAAATAGTACTTAGAGGAGTGGGATGTGTATTGTATTCATCAAAAGGCTATGAGGAAATGTGACAAGGAATCTGATAGGAGATGGCACACAAATATCTCCCTTGGGATTTGGGCCCTCCCAGATAGTGTTATTCTCTCTTTTTCCCACTTCTTTCTATCCCTTGTAAATTGTACACACGATGGGTAGTACTTGTTTGTAAAAGGGTGAGTGCACCAAGATGGTGTACAAAAAGGGGGGTATAAATGGAAACTTTTTTTTCCTAAAATCAAGTAAACTTGAACTTGCACGAGACATTTGAGGCTCATCCACTAAAAATGACAAGATGTATAAAACATATAAATTGTAGTACTCCGAATCTACTTTCTAAACTACTAGAGTTTTTACAAAATGGATAAGATTAGGTGGGTCAAACCCTGCACACATGAAAAATAGTCCTGATTTTTTTTAAAAACATAACATAGATGTTTTCGTGTGCAACACAAAAGACCAATTTATATTTAGTATCTTGCATATCCCTTTGGTAGGATGATAGTTAAGTCATATCTAGAAGTTTTATATTTTTTTGTAATTTTATGATGATTTTTTTTTAATTATTAATTATTGAACTGACTACATTCTGAAATTTTGGTACATGTTCGTGTGCTAAGCATGACTTGCATCAAAATAATAAAAAATGTTTTTAAAAAAAAAAAAACTGTATAGAATCAAGTGTAGAACAATAATATATAATTTATTTTGAATTTAGTTAAGTATATAAAAAATGGTAGACATATGTTTGTGAGAAATGTCAAGGCATTGGTAAAAGTAATTAAAGTTTGCATTGTTAATATTGTCCAAAAATAGAAAAAAAAAAATCATTAGAAAGCTAAGAAGACGTGTGATATTATGGTAGTAGTTTTAGAGATACCCACTTGACCATTAGAAAACATGATGAAGGAAAAGACGATAATTCATGTTAGAAGATGAAAAAAAGTGCAAAGGAAATAAATTGGAGGGAAAACAGTCTCCCAAGCCTTTGGGTCATTTCCCTATGCTATCACCAAGCCATAACCCGATTGGGTTATGAAATGCAAAATTGCATTCAAAACTTGATCAGGTTTTGAAGAACTAAAAGTAGGCTTTTCTTCCAAGACCATAACTTTCACATACAGAGTCTAATTGACTCTGTTCAAAATGCGTTGGAAATATATTGAAGAGATCTACAACATGGTGTAGATAAATCAATCCTATGTCATCAAAATTTTATTTTCCATCAATTTGAATTAAGCATAATCTAAAAAAGGTAGTCATTATTTTCCAAATGCATAATCAATAGGTAAACATGAATGCTAACATAGTGTTAATTCTCTCTCTCTCTCTCTCAAAAACACATACATACAATCACTCACTAACTAAATAAATCCTAAGATATATCTCTTACTTTTTCTAACCTCTCACATTCTTTAACTAACTCCTAACCTCTCTCTCTATCTAACTTGTTACCCTTAAGCATTGTCTCTCACCAAGTAATCCCTAAGCCCCCTCTCTCTCACTAAACCCTAAACTCTCTCTCTCTCTCTCTCTCTCTCTCTCTATATATATATATATATATATATATATATATATATATATATATATATATATATATATATATATATATAATCACCCCCATCTCTCTCTCTCTCTCTCCCCTAATCTCTCTCTCCTTCTTATCCCCCCCTCTCTCTCTCACTCTTTCCATCTCTATCTCACTCTCTTTTATCCTATCTCCTATCTCCCTCTTCCTATCCCCTTCTCTCTCTCTCTCTCTCTCTCTCTCTCTCTCTCTCTCTCTCTCTCTCTCTCTCCTATTCCCTAATCTCTTTCTCCTATGTCCCTCTCTCCATCACTTCATCTCTCTCTCACTCTCTCCATCTCTCTCTTATCCTATCCCCTCTCCCTCTTCCTATCTCTTACTCTCTCTCTCTCTCTCTCCCTCCCTCCCTCTCTACGTGAAGTTCCCATTTCAAGGATCAGAGGTCGAGGAGAGAGAGGGGATTAAGGATTAGGGGTCAGAGATAGGGGGAGAGAGAGAGTAGGGGATAGGAAGAAAGAGAGGGCACCGAATGTGAGAGAGAGAGAGAGAGAGAGAGAGAGAGAGAGAGAGAGAGGTTAGGAGTTGGTGTGAGAATGAGAGAAGCTAAGAGTTAGTAAGAGAGAGTTTAGGAGTTAGTGAGTGAATGAGTGAGTGATTTGTGTATGAGAAAGGGATAGAGGAAGTGAGAGAGATGATAGAAAGATTAAAACTATCATAATACTCTTACTACATATTCACCCCATGTTTGGAAAATACTGACTACTTATTTTAGACCATGATTGATTATAATGGATGACAATTAAAGTATTGATTTCCTACTATTATTTTAGTTTCATAATGTTGTAGATCTCTTCAATATCTTTTCAATGCATTTTGAACAGAGCCAATCAGAGTCTGGATGTGAAAGTTATGGCTTCCGGAGTGGAGCCTATTTTTATTTCTTCAAAACCCAATTGGATTTTGAATAGATTTTGAATGGATTTTGAATAGATCAGGTTTTGTTTTTTTTATGTATTCTTTTAAGGATCGGTAACCAAGCCTAGCCACTTTTTTGAAATTTCATATAACCCGATCAGGTTATTGAAAAAATTTCTTTTTTTTTTTTGGGGGGGGGGGGGGTGTCCACTTTTTTGTACACCATCTTGGTGCACTTACCCCAAAAAGGTTAATGTTTAGCTGATAGACTAGGATGTTTCTTTTAAGGGACAACTCTAAATGGCTATACATAGTGTAAATATTCTTGTATAAATATGTAGTCTTCGGGAGTTTAGAAGGGTCGGTCGAATCATAGATGTTTCCTTCCAAAGTTCAGTGCTAAATTTCTTTGCTATCCATACACATTGTAACATCTTTTGAGAATCAAAATAATATAGCTTCCTGGAAGCATTCTCATTGTTTCACTTAGTGATTATTGGTCTTTTAAGTTGTGTTTTGAGTAGAGGAACCTTAGAGTGCTTTCTATGGGATTCATTTACCTTCGAAAGCAGTGAGATCTTTTTTTCTTTGTTATTTTTATCTTCCTTTGGTTGGATAAAATTGAATGATTTTGTTTACTTCGGTACTAGTTTCATTTGCAATATTTATTTTTGTAAGATTGATGGATTTCAAGCATATGTTTAAGTAATCCTACCATCTAGACATGTGTTGTTGATAATAATAATAATGAAGGTAGACTATAAGTAGATTAAATCTCTAAACCCTTTACCTACTCTTTTCTTTCTTGTTCCCTTGGTTCCCCTGAGATATTAACC
This sequence comes from Cupressus sempervirens, assembly GCA_028749045.1. Lineage (NCBI taxonomy): Eukaryota > Viridiplantae > Streptophyta > Pinopsida > Cupressales > Cupressaceae > Cupressus > Cupressus sempervirens. Next base: position 262,104,815 of record CM053787.1, on the reverse strand, counting down.
TTGTCATATTTAGTGACTTGATGCTTAGCCAAGCACACACAAAAGCGTAGAATCAAGAAACCATCTTATTATAAATCAGTCACCCTCTCATCCAACTTTGCTTAACCTTGCATGACCGTGACCCAGTTTTCAGGACCTTGGGAGTGAGATGTTCTTCTTCCCCGCCCTTTTAGGCAATATTAGTTGAACTTCCAGTGGTTGGTGAAATTTTCACTCTATTGGTAGGAGGTGAAACAAAGTCCCATCAACAACATCCATCATTCAAATTGAATCTACAATAGCCAATATATTATATTTACTTCACAACAAAATCATAGTGTGGAGAAGATACACAAATTTCACTCATACTTCTGTATATTCAGTCACCGCCTTCTTATTCTTTATCACTTGATAACATGATAAACAATATATATCTATTCCATTACAGTAATAAAATCTTAATGTTAGTTTATAACCAATTTACATTATCCATAACTCACAATGTTGGCCAAAGATTATACTTATTTTCAAACAACATGAAGCATGTAGTCAAATCAGCCCAAAATTAAATATATTTCCCTAGGAAGAAGAACACACTATCATTTCATATCATGAATTCAAGTGGTTCCAATTTACTTTCACATTCTTCCTTCAACTGGGAGAGTAAAAATACTTTATGGTTTCCAATCGTGAATTCGATCATTTCCAATTTACCTTAACACATTTCAATTGGCACATGCTTATTTTATCTTGTTCATCCAACAAAAGCACTTATATAGTCACCACGTTATTACAATGTGCACTTTGTTACTTCTAACTCTTTGTCTATTGGTGAATAACCTCTGGAATTTGACTATCATCTGGTTCATGTGTAGGTAGGCTTAATTTCTAAACCACAAGGCAAAACAAGAAACAACGATAGAGTGTGGTACCTAAAACAATGACTATATGCTTAGGTACAATTACCACCATGAGAAACACACCTTAGAAACCTAACACTTACACTTCCAAACTTTCATTAATGTGGTAGACAATCAAGAACTACTGATTTTGATACAAACTCATTATGTTATCATTGATCAATAATTATGATATTAACCTTCTATAGCTTACCATCCATCTTGGTATCAATGCCAATTTCTATCTAATGAAATTTATATACACCCTTTGGACCACTTTTGCCAATTTCCTCATGCTTTCTTGATATTAAAATCCTTAACATTAATGACAATGTATGTACAACAATATTACTAGTGTATTAAAAAACATCATTTGAAACACAAACACAAATGAATCAAGAAGCAATCTTTACAAAAAGTACGACCCTAGAAATCTCCTTCCAAAAGACACCCAAATATATGGCATAAGTTATTCTTGTTGCAAGACTATGGATTTGATAAAACTCCACCATTAGCTCATCGATTTCTTGGGCTTTTGTTAAAAGGCATAGATGAGAAAACAAATTTAAACTCTTCTAAATGTAGCCTCCCATGTAGTTTCTTACTTTTTTTTTGGGAAACAACCACTACTTAAGTTTTTCATAAACTATTTGTAGAGTTGGTGGCCTATTTTTGATGGTAGGTACTGCTCAAAATTTTAAGAAGTTGACAGTCCCACACGTATTTATTTTTCTACTTGTTTTTAAGTAGGCATCAAAGTTGTATTTTTCAGACTATATATTTGTGAAATAATGTGTAGGTAAAAATCAAGGGAAAAACAAAGGCAAATGTTAAAAAGGAGATGGATAAATTTATGTGGTCATGGGACATTTTTTTCACTATACTATTACTTATTTCTAGATGTTCTTGAATAGGGAAAGGTTCCACATTAACCATTTCTTGTAACTGAAAATTTGTAAGAGAACAATCTAATTACTCAAATTTAAGAAAACACATATATTTGCATGGGAACTTGAGATCACTTTCAATATATAAAGTTTAGTCACTCCACTGAATAAGAAGAAAACAAATTATTATTATTTTTTGGAGAGAGATTCTAAATTATCCTTTTCACATTGAAATGTTTGCATGAGAATGATACAATTTTCAAAGTAACTTGAAGAAAGAAAAAACATTTAAGCAACCACATAAAGGCGAGCTAAAGAAATAGCTTGGTCTACAAGTCTACAATTGAATTGTTTAGGGACTTTAAGATCTATTTTGAAAGAGTAGGTCCTGTGAAATAAAGAAAAAGTGTTATAGATCAATAAGAGACACATTTAATAAAGTTCTTGCCAGCAAAGTGTTTGTTTGTGTTAGTTTGAAGATTTTTTTGGTGCTGCAAAAGAGGAAATCTAATCTTCATTGATTTGTGAAGGACACCGCACTATCAAAGACTAAAGGACTCGTAAATAAATCTTTAGAAAAATGGGGCTATGATCACAATGTAGGATTTGTTTACTAATTTGTTAGAAATCATTACTTTTTAAAATTGTCTATAAATTTTTAGGAATTTTTGTTGGCTTTTAGGGATCAAAATTCAAAGGGATATTACATTAACAAAAGTATACAAATTTGAAAAAAGATGGCAAAAATATAACTAAAATAATTTAATGCATTAAACAGTCTAATGAAAAAAATTATTTATATGAAAATGAATTGAAATCAACAAAAATAATTGAAAATTGTTATTGTAGTTGGAGTGTATTTGAAATTTAATTATTTTGCAATCATGCCATTCAAGCCATCAAAATAATAATGATATATACATTATCCATTCAAGCTATTACTATGAACATGATCATGGCATCAAGTCACTAATGAAATTGCAATTGATCTCCCACTAGATAGATAAAATGCTTCCATACATATTATTTTTCATAGTAAACCTTTTTTTAAAAAAATTCTTCTTAATATGAACTAATAGAAAAACCAATAAATAAGTTTGAACTAAAAAAATCTAGTTCAAACTTTTTATTCTATATCTTGATTAATTGAACTAATTAAAATGTCGAATTTAATGAATGTGATTTTAAGATTGTCGTTAGAATTATTTCATTAATGTCATACTTTTAGGTCATCTTGAAAATAATAATTCAACTTTGATTATTCAACACTTTTAGTCTAAGAATCAAGCCTTAATATTCATCCTTTATTTTTACAAAAATGTTGTTTTACAAGTTGCTATTATCAAGACGTCTATTTTCAGTCTTATAATTATTTTTAATTGAATCTCTTTTTCTGTAAAAGGGAAGAAAATACATAGGGACATTGTCATCACCAAATGCACTATTTTGTCAATCATAATCTTATTATCACGACCATCTGCATAGTAGCATACCTTATTTCCTCTAATTCTTCATCAGTCTCTATCTCAATATCATCACACACGCTACATCTACCCCAAGCTATAAGAGTGCTACAAAGATTCTGTTAAGCGATATTATTGTGAGTAATAATGTGGCCATGAACTTGAATCAATTGAAAAACATTTGTCTCCAAGAAGATGAAATCAAAGATTTTTTTAAGAGGGATCCGAATTTACTATGTGTTCCACAAAAATGTTTGAGGAGAAGTTGAAGAATTTGTAAAATCTCGGTCTTACCGATGAGGAGATCAAGCAAGTAGATGTGAAGTGGCCTACAATATTGCTTGTGTCCATGGGTAAGATCCAGAAGAACATGTATTTCTTAATTCATATTGCTGGTTTTGAACTGAACATTGTTTTCACTTATCCCATGTTCCTTAAGTTCAACATAGAGAAGAGGTTAACGCCTCAATTTTTTAATAACTAGAGCGGATTTGTATTAAAATAGTAGATATTATGACTACTCTAAGATATATCCTATCAGGATAATTTCTATATTCTTATGGCCTACTGTTTATAAACTTTTGAGCTATCTAAACTACGCATGGTATGGAAACAAAATCCCTGCTTTATATTAGGTATGTGATCAACTAGTATAAACCTCAACTTTTTGTATCCACAACTTTACTAATGATGGTCAGGTCTTTAGTATTTTTAATTTTTTTTTGGCTCCTTAGACAATAGGTCTCAGTCTACAAATTTACATTCTCCATGGGATTGGGGGAAGGAAAGGGTGTTGATGCACCTTAAAATCTGAACAACCCTCCATTATTCTTAAGCTCAAACCCCCTTTGGTTTTCTTCTTACTACTTTCTTTTGAGCTCAAATCTGTTTTGGTTTTCTTTTTTCTAGCTTCTTTTGATACCTAGCTAGCTTCTCTAGTACCATCACCTCTTCAAAGCTCTTTCAATCATTCACATTTCTAGTCACGTGTTTGTAGCCTTCTATTATGAGATATTGCTTCTGTCTATTTATATTTTCGTTGGTCTTCAAATAGACCATACTTAAATATTATACACTAAGGGAAAATAACCTTAAAAAAAGTAAGCCAACTTTGACTATTTAAAACTTTTAGTGTTAGAATCAAACCTTAATGTATGATGTTTAAATCATAGACTTCAAACCCAACCACTTCAATAAAACATCTATATTTCTCCTTATGCATAGATTTCTGACTTCTAAAGTAGCTTCATCTACAATAGTCAATATGAGCCTTTTCAACACTCCACTTTCCCTTTTATGCTCATCCCTTGGTCCATTCTTTAGTAATCTTCAAGATAGGGCACCATTAGATTATCATCCACGTTATCTACAATCAAAATCATGTCATTCAACAATTTCTTTTTGAAGACCACATGACACCAATGGATGACCATGAATTTTGGTTCACCCATCACCAATATGATGGAGATGAAAGTAGTTAGGATCTCTACGATCACTCAGTATCACTAAGCTACTTTGATATATTCTTCACCCAAGATCAACATCATTACAACTATATCATCCTCTGAAATTAGGATCCTAGACCACCTTTCCTATTTTATTTCTCCCTAGAATGCAATTTGATGCTTTTTGGATGTTAGAGCAAGACCAAACTCCATGCTTTGCAAAACCCTAGCAATTACTTGTTTTAGAGGCTTCAAAAAGGTTGTGGTTATTCCAATGTATGTATGATTTATAAAGAAATTAACACCTTTTAACTCTAAGAGGGGTGACCTTTCATGATTACTGTTGAGCTTGCGAACTTACTCATTCTCGTTCATAATCTCGAATCTTACTCCCCACTGCTCAAGTTTAATGGAATTTAATTATTTCCTTAAATTTGGCATTTTGAATAATAATCATGACCCTAATGTAACCATGTATGGTAAATGCTCCCTCGTTATGATGTTATGGTACGATGTCAATAATTCTGAGTCATCGTCTGATAAGTTGGCTGCCAATAAGTTGATTTCTAGTTGATTGTTATTTTCCATGGTGTTTTCTTCATCATAAACATGATTTATTTTGAATTTTCTAAATGACTTTGAAAATTTCTACGAATCAATCTAGTAAACTTCTAAGCATTGATAACCACAATAGAATATCCTTCAATTTAAATTTCGTGTATACCTAGAGACCTACACCTCAAGAAGCCTTAAGAGAAAACATTTCTGCAAAGTTATTAGTAGCCTTACCTAGGGGAATCACTTTCTCTTCTATAATCTTCCCTTTCCACAAATGAATGGGATAAAGCCCCCCCTTTTTTTGTTATATAAGTATTTAAACCAATCTTTTGAGCCTCTCATTTTTAGTCTGGCTACTATGCTTATTAAGACACGATGGGATTTTTTTCCTGTAGGTTGCTAAGTGATCTTTAGATGGAATGTTATGTGAAAGAATCATCTGATATTGCAGTTTGGGAATGACTATTCATAGAACTAAAACAACTTTTGTTATAGAGGATCAGTAAGATATCTTGCTTGTATGCAATTTCTAAACATCCTAAAAATTCACTGAATTTTTTAGAAATCTCAAAATATTGCTATTTTCATGATTTTGCTTTCTCTTTTATTATAATGTCTTTGAAGGGAAATTGTGAAGAACCTCCTTATAGCAATATCGTGAGAATGCTCGAAATAACAGAATACAAAGTGATAGCAGAACTCAGAATGAATCTACTGATCGCAGGCCACTTCGAGGGGGTAACCTCCTTTGAGCAAGCTCAATACAATAAATTCGTCCGTGCCCATCAAGGGCCTCAACCTATTCTTATATACTGAGTACGATCTAGAAAAGTAATACTACCTATGCATGTGGGATAATAAAATATACTCACGGGACGACTTACAAAGCATATGCGTCCAACAACACTACTCTAAACAGAAGGAACACACAGGTTCCTAACATCCCCTCTCCCTTAGAAAAAAGCTTTGTCCTCAAAGCTTAAGGTGTGGAAATTGTTGTTGAATCTGAAGAAGGGGTTCCCAGGTAGCATCCTCTGGTTGCATGCCATGCCACTGAATCAAGACCTCAGAGATGGAGCGAGAGCGAAGCTGGCGAGTGCGCTGGTCAATGATTGCCACCGGCTCCAGGATAATGGATCCTTCCGTATCCATTTCAGGGAGAGTAGTTTGTGCTCTGACAGTGGTACCCAGAACTTTCTTTAGACAAGAAACATGAAAGACTGGATGAATGCGGGAAGAAGGAGGAAGTTCCAGTTTATAAGCAACTGAACCAATCTTCTGCAGAACCTTATAAGGCCCATAAAATTTTGGGGCCAGCTTATGACGCCCTTTCAGCTTTAGGGAGGATTGTTTGTATGGCTGTAGACGAAGAAAAACCATATCCCCAACTTGAAATGAGCGCTCAGAACGGTGTTGATCTGCTTGCTGTTTCATCCGATTACGGGCCATGTGAAGATTATCCTGTAAGGTACGAAGAATCTGATCCCTGCTGCGGAGAACTATGTCAACTGCCTGGACTGGTGAGCTGTTGGGAGTGTAGGGAAGGAGCACTGGAGGTGCCTGACCATAGACGGCTTCATATGGAGTCATTTTAGAGGCAGTGTGGTAAGAGGTATTGTACCACCATTCAGCTAAAGGGAGCCACTTGGCCCACTGATGTTGCTGTTCGGAAGTGAAGCAACGAAGATAAGTTTCCAAGCATTTATTGACAATTTCAGTTTGACCATCAGTTTGTGGGTGATAGCCCGAACTCATCTTCAGTTTGGTGCCAGTTTTCTGAAACAGTTCAGTCCAAAAATGACTGGTAAAAGTTGCATCACGATCAGAGACAATGGAAGAAGGGAGTCCATGAAGACGAAATATCTGGTCCATGAAGATTTGTGCAACAGAGGAGGCAGTATAGGGGTGGCTGAGGGCACAAAAATGACTATATTTCGAGAGACGATCAACCACAACCAAGATCACTGTCTTGCCACCGGATTTAGGAAGCCCCTCAATGAAATCCATAGAAATATCAGTCCAAATCCGTGTAGGGATGGGCAATGGTTCGAGCAAGCCAGGAAGGAGGGTCGTTTCACCCTTGTGGCGTTGGCAAGTATCACATTCAGCCACCATCTGTTGAATCGTCTGTTTCATCCCTTTCCAAAAGAAGTTTCTCCTTGCTCGCTCATAAGTTTTGAGGAAGCCTGAGTGCCCTGCTGAAGGAGAAGCATGGAGTTCATAAAAAATAGCCTGATGTAGAGCTGGGTTCTGAGGAAGCACTAGCCGACCCTTGTATCGAAGAAAAGCACCATCCCAAGAGTAATGTGGTATAGCAGAAGGATTATTGGCTAGCTGGTGAATGATTTGAGATAAAGAAGAGTCACTGTCATAGCCCTGCTGAACAGACGCTAACCAATTGGGAATGGGCATAGAAATAGCGGAAAGGGAAGCTTGATTATCAAATGTGCGAGAAAGAGCATCTGCCACAATATTCTCCTTACCCTTCTTGTAGGTGATCTCATAATCATACCCCATGAGTTTGCTGACCCATTTTTGTTGTGTAGGAGAGGATACCCGTTGTTCCAGGAAGTATTTCAGACTTTGGTGATCGGTTCTGATGCAAAAATGACTCCCTAAGAGGTATGGCCGCCACTTCTGTACAGCATGCAAAATAGCCATCATTTCTTTTTCATAAGTAGAGAGGGCTAGATTCTTACCAGAGAGGGCTTTGCTAGTGAACGCAATAGGATGGTCATCTTGCAGGAGAACAACACCCAATCCATTGCCGCAAGCATCACTCTCAATAGTGAAGGGTTTGGAAAAATCTGGCATCGCGAGAACAGGTGTACTGCACATAGCCTGTTTCAGTTGTTCAAATGCAGTCTCAGCAACAGGGGTCCAGGAGAAGGCATCCTTTTTTAACAGAGCTGTCAATGGTGCTGCAATTTTCCCGTAATCTTTGACAAACTTGCGGTAGTAGCCAGTCAACCCCAAAAAACCCCGAAGGCTCTTGAGAGTTTTAGGATGCGGCCAAGTTTTCATGGCATCTATTTTTGTAGGATCCACCCGCACTCCATGGTGTGCAACAATATGCCCGAGATACTCCACTTCCTCCTGGCCAAACACACATTTAGATAGTTTTGCACAGAGTTGATGATCAGAGAGAAGTTGCAAGACAAGCTCCAGATGATGGAGATGCTCAGCCCAAGTTTTGCTATATATGAGGATATCATCAAAGAAGACCAGAATGAATTTTCGGAGGTATGGTCGAAATATGTTATTCATCACTGCCTGAAATGTTGAAGGAGCATTCGTGAGGCCAAAGGGCATGACTAAAAATTCATAGTGACCATCATGTGTGCGGAAGGCAGTTTTAGGTATATCCTCCTCATTAACCCGAATTTGATGATACCCAGACCGAAGATCTAACTTGGAGAAAAAATGAGCCCCATGAAGTTCATCAAGAAGTTCATCAACAACTGGAATGGGGAACTTGTCCTTTATAGTGAGATGATTAAGTGCTCAGAAATCAATGCAGAGTCGCCATGACCCATCTTTTTTGCGAACAAGCAGAACTGGAGAAGAAAAGGAACTGGTACTAGGGCGAATAATACCTTGCTTCAGTAAGTCACGGACAAGTATCTCGATTTCGGTCTTCTGATGAAATGGGTAGCGGTAGGGCCTGATGTTGGGCGGAACACTGCCAGGAAGGAGCTGAATACGGTGGTCCTCTGGACGAGAAGGAGGTAATCCCACAGGTTCAGCAAATACACCAGAATACTTGTCCAAAATGTGTTGGAGATCGGCAGGAGTGCTAGAGACTGCTAATGGCTGCATCTGAATGGAATGGAGCTGAGCGATGACACCATGTGAATTCTTCTTAAGAAGTTTTCCCATACGGTGTGAACTGATGATGCTGAGAGACCCTGGTTGTAAGCCTTTCAAAGTGTGTTGGTGCCCCTCGGCTGAAAACTGCATCCAAAGTTCAGCAAAATCCCAGAGAATGGGGCCAAGAGTGCGTAACCATTGGGCACCCAAAACCACATCACAGCCACCTAAGGGTAAGGCAAACATGTCAGAGCGCATGTTATAATCTCCAATAGAGAGACGCACATTGCGACATTTCCCTTTACAAGGTAAGGTGCTCCCATTGGCAATCATGACTTCAAAGCTAGAGCAGGGATGGATAAAGCAATCAGCCTGTTTGGCTATTCGTGGATCAATGAAGTTATGAGTGCTACCAGAATCAATGAGTATAGTAAGAGGGATCTTCTTGAAGAAACCCTGGACCCGCATGGTTTGTGGAGTAGTGACTCCTGCCAAAGTATGGACAGATATCTCTGGTGGAGCTTCTGGTGAAGGAGGTTCAGGCTGGTGAGGCTCAACCGCATCATCCACTGTTTCCTGAGCATCTACATATTCTTCCAGTTCCGGTGGAGAATCCACATCCAAGAGATAGAGCTTTTTCTGAACACATCTATGGCCCCGAGACCATTTCTCATCACAATTATAACAAAGCCCTTTGTCTCGCCTGACTCGCATCTCTGTTTCAGACAAGTGCTTGATCGGAGTAGTTCTGGGAGCTGGTATGACTGGAGGGTTGTGAGAACCTGTATTTCTGAATGGAACAAAATTAGATCTGGAGCGTTGTAGAGCACTAATCTTGTCTTCCGCTAACTTAGCCAACCCAAGGGCTTCCATCATTGTAGTAGGTCGAAACATTTTGACTTCTGAGCGAAGTGCATCCTTCAGACCACTGACAAAACAACTACGGAAGAATTCATCAGATAAGCCCTCTGTGTGATTAGCTAATTTTTCAAACTCTGTCTGGTATTCTCTTACAGTGCCTGTTTGACGCAGTTTAGTAAGTGCTCCTGTGAAATCATCAAAGGAACTAGGGCCAAAGCGCTCCAAAATGAGGGTGCACAATTCTCTCCATGTTGGGCCTGCATTAGCCTTGATGTACCAACGGAACCATTGAAGAGCTTCATGTTCCAAATGAAAAGATGCAAGGGGGACTTTGTGGTTATCCAAAGTATTATGCAAGCTGAAATATTGCTCTGCCCTATAGATCCATCCAGTCGGATCAGAACCATCGAAGTGTGGAAAATCAAGCTTTGGTCCACGGAAATTGCCAGAAGAGGACCCAGTATCTCCTGAATGGTTTCGGCTCATGGCTGACTGCTGAAAGTTAAGACCCAGAATTTTGTCATCCAGATCTTGAAGTTTGGTTTTGAGGGATGCCATTTCTTCTTCCATGATTTTTGCTCCTGTACGCGTAACAACCATAAAGCAAGGTTTTTTTTTTTTTTTTTTTTTTTTTTTTTTTTTTTTTTTTTTTTAAGTTTTTTGGAATGGGTAGAAGATGAGAAACAAAAACTTTTTTAGTTACGGCAAACTTGGATTTGGGTAAAACTCAGATAGGAAATGGGTGTTCGACGAGTGGTGGGAGACTATCTGGGGACAAGGGAAACAGAAAAATGAGGGTTTCAAGGGTAGGGAGGCGAAATGAGGCGAACAGTCCAAGAGGGATAAGGGAGCGAAATGAGGAATTGAATCTTGTGGCTCAGTTTGGTGGCGATTGGATGAGAGGTGAAAAAGATAGGGCAAACCCTAAAATTAGATAAATGAGGGATTTAGGGCTTTGATATGTAAAATTTGGGGTTGGGTCGCCAAGGAAGGAAGTATGCGAAATGATATTGCAGACGTTCTGCGGAAGTATGAGCAGAAACAGAAAGCAAACAAGGAAGCTACGACTAAAAAACAGAAAAATTTTTACTCTTTTTTTTTTTTTTTTTTTTTTTTTTTTTTTTTGAACAGGCGACTTAGAAAAATTCACTCACAGACAGAACAACTGAAAAGAGTTATTGGAAGTGAGAGGAACCTGAAGGCCACGACAGAAAAAAAAAATTTGATGTAATTTCCACCCAGCGAGCCCAAGAGAGTGCTCTGATACCAGATGTGAAGAACCTCCTTATAGCAATATCGTGAGAATGCTCGAAATAACAGAATACAAAGTGATAGCAGAACTCAGAATGAATCTACTGATCGCAGGCCACTTCGAGGGGGTAACCTCCTTTGAGCAAGCTCAATACAATAAATTCGTCCGTGCCCATCAAGGGCCTCAACCTATTCTTATATACTGAGTACGATCTAGAAAAGTAATACTACCTATGCATGTGGGATAATAAAATATACTCACGGGACGACTTACAAAGCATATGCGTCCAACAACACTACTCTAAACAGAAGGAACACACAGGTTCCTAACAGAAATGCTTAAGTTTTGGGTGCGATTGTTTGAATAAAAAATACATTTTTGAAAACTAAATAACAAAAAAATTCAAATATAAGATAATATAAATTTATAGTGGTTCATTATAAAGGTGGTTACATCTACTCTCAAGGAATGTAATATTATTCAAGAGCTATTTATGATTTTGAGATATATCATAGGAAACAATACTACACCATTTATAATAATATACATAGTAATATCAAGAATACGACAAGTCAATAGATTTGAAAGCAAAAAATGATTGTTGAGTTTCATAATCTACAATCTCCACTTGAAACCCAATCATTGCTATATTGCTAACCAATAATCTCATGTATTCCCTATGTTTTCATTTGCAATATTAGCTTGTAATCGAGTCCAAAGAAGCATCACAAGACCTTAATGTGAAAAAAAGTATTCTTGGACACTTTAAATCAATATTTTTAAAGTGATTGCAAAGTAAAAATAGATATTCTTTGACAAATGAACACCCAAAAATCCATATTGAGGAGCATAATTGCTCACTCCTCTACTCTTGATCCCTACAACATTGAGCTCCTTAAAAATTTGAATTGTATGGATTGAAATCTTTTCTTTTTAATTCTCATCTCATCATACTTCTCCAATCAATTCATGAGGGGCTCTCGTAGTCGTGGATGAGATGGTTGTTCATGAAACTCATATAATTTCACCATATATATATATATATAGTTCAAAAGATCTTATATATATCTAGTTAAATCCTTGTAGAGGATTCATATTAGTCTGGTGTCATATAGTATGATCACTAGTATCATTACATACAATTACAAAATTAGACATTGCCTAGTATTAGTTTGTTTTAAATTACATCATTTTACAATTTGAGTCATATACACAAAAGGAACAAAAAATTATTTCCTTGATCATTGCATTTGTTGTCCCACAAGTCTATGACATTGTGACTATACGCTGCATGATCACCTTCAACAATACCACTCTAAGGAGCACTGATAATAGGATTAATGGTAGCATTCGTCCAAGACCAAGAGGTAGGATTATCTAGTTCTCTAGCCTTGTCATTGTCTCCTTTCTCATCAATCTTGAGATATTTTTTATAGGCTAGTTCAAAGCATTAATTTCTATTGGATTCAACATGTCTTTATCTTTATTGACGTATTGGATAGACTCGACATTGACCTTATGGATCTTAACTATACCTTCTCAAACTAAGATCACAAATCTATTTTTCAAGATCTCTAACACTACTGAAACCTATGCCAATATAGTAATGTATGAGTTTATTTTTGGACCTAGTAAGATGCATCCATTTTCTTTGAAACACTTCTCCATTTCATTCCTTCCAAAAGAACCATAAAATCTCACAAGGAAAGACAAAAAAAAAATGATTCATTTTAAGATCAAAGGACTCAACAAAGCCAAGAAGAATCTCACTCTAGGAAAGGCTGGGTGATAATTCCAGACAATGGATGAACCAAGGAAGATAGACCACACAACAAAGGTAAATTCACACTAAAAAAATATGTATTCAAAGGATTCATAACAAAGCACACACACCACAACTAATAGGCCCAAAACCCACATAATACAAGGCAAAACCCACAACTAATTTCTTAAGGAGCAAGAGCCATCAAAAATAAGATTTTTTTTTTGCTTCAATAGGAAAATGCTAGAATAAATAAAAAATGAATTAGCACTTATAATTAGGCCAATCAAGACCACACCACTAGTTTTGTCAATTGAAAATAGAGTAGTTTGCATTCAATAAATTATAATTCAACTTGGTGGAGACATCCACAAATAGAGAACCATATGTCCATTTTTATTGCTTCAAAAAGGAATCAATATCCAAAATTTTACCAAGAAATAAACATCCATTAGCTTTAACAATTAGATAGTAAGTTATCTTTTGAGAGGGGGGAACCTTATATTTAGAGCTAAGATCAACCCATGACCCTAGCTAGTTATCAACATAATATCATTTATTAAAGATACACCTTTATCATTTCAATTTTTTGTTGAGAAACTTTGAGTCAAAGCAAGGGGACAATTATTCATAAACACCCCCCACCAAATAGATTTTTCAGTAATAACATAAGCATGAGTCTCACCTATAATTCCGTTAGAGGTAAGTAGACACCTTACTTAGGACCATGCCTTCCACAAAGAAGCAAACACATTTGACCCAAACATTTTCATATTGAAGTCTCACACAACTCCTCAATATGCAAAACCACTCCCATTTAGCATAGTTTATTTTGTTATGTACCACTCCATTAGACCAAAGGAATTCCTCTTGATTTTTTCATTTTTATTAGTTTGGTACTTTGGAAAAATCCATGAAGATACAAAGTAGATATGGTGAGAGGAAAGAGTCTTCTACACAATTTTCACTCGCCCAGCTAGAGAGAGTAAGTGAGTTTGCCACTGAAAGTGCTTCTTTTCAATCTTGGAATATAGCAAAATCCACATATTTTTAGTAGAAGCTTTAATTGAAAAAGGAATTATAAGATATTTTATAATAGTGTTTGGACCAGACTACTACCAACCTTAAGATAACACCAAATTATATGCATTATCAGGCCAACCCAAAACTATAGACCTTCCAGGAGAAACTTTTTCTCAAGATGCCAAGGAAAAAAATTATAGTTCCTTTATAAAGTTATCAAAATCCTCCTTAGTCAACTCAAGAAAAAGTGTTGTTTCATCTGAATTTTATGCATTCATTAGTTCTTTATGATTAGGAAGAATCTTATATATCTATTAGGAGGGCCAAGATCAGAGGATATCAAGATGTAAAAGAGAGCATCAAAACCAATGACAAGTAGAGATGGGGCAATGGGACATCCTTGTCTGATTGATATCATATGTGGGATAGGCTTTGAGAGATCACCATTTAGCCAATTGATTATAAAAATTCCTTTAAAGAGAATATCAACCCATTTTCAAAAATAGGGACAAAAGCCTGAAGCTTGCAACATCCCTCTAATAAATGGGCACTCAACTATATCATACAACTTCTCAAAGTCTAGGAAAGTCATTGCAATATTCTAACCAATTTTTTAGCCCAATGCATGGCTTCCCAATTAGTAATCAAATTTTCAAGAATATATATTCCTTTGATAAACCTTGCTTAAGTAACAAATACGAAGTTATTCAATGAACCAACACTTATTGCTAACACCTTAGCAATTATCTTGGACGATATATTTAACATAGTAATAGATCTCCAATTCTTAACCAAAGTCTTACCCCCACTCTTAGGAAGCATCTTTATAAATCCTTTGTTAATGTTTACACCAAGGGACCCCTGATAAAAAACATCCTCATATATGGCTAATAATTTCATGCCAATCCATTATGAGTGTTGTTTATAGAATTTGGCAAGTAATCCATAAAGTCACTAGGACTTGTAATTGGCAAGGGAACTAATAGAAGCTTCAATTTATTCTAGTGAGATTTTTTGGTCAAGTTCAAGGGCCTCACTATTAATTTTTTCGTTATTAGCCTTAAACATTTATTAAGAGCCTCTTGGTTGTCATAACCATGTTATAAGGATAATAGTCACTATAGAAATTATAGAATGCCTCCTTAATGGATGAGGATTCATTAGTTATACAATTTTTAACTTGAATATCATCAATAAGTTCTCTCTTATTTTAGATCTGATCATATTAAAGAAATACTTAGATCCCTTATCCCCTTCTTTAAGCCATTTCATCTCAACTCTTACTCTTTGGCCTTGATCTTATAATCCTACAATTTCATCAAGCAAGTTTTAACCTAAGATAACTCCCCTCCAATATATATTCAATCCTCCTAATCTAAAGCTCTTTGTCAATATAATTGAGTCTTCTTTGCATAAAGAAATCTTCCCTAGGTCTATCCATAGTTTTTTTTTGCTATGACTTGATTTTTTTCTTCTTCCATATGATAGGGAGAGAATCCCATTACTCTCTAGGTATAATATCCATATTACAAAATTTAGCTAGGCAACAGACCATCTTGATGGCTTTCCTAGTATCATCATATTTTAGTAGAGATACATTCAACTTGAAACCATTATCCTTCTTAGTCCCAATGGCAGAGGAAGGGTCATAATCAAAAGACACCATAGCCAAGATGAGAGAGTGATCCATAATAGTAGCAAGGGGACACAAATAGGGACATGCTCTCCTAGAGATGAAAATGAGAAAAAATAAGACTCAACATAAAATTTGTCCAATATATAATAAAGTCTCTAGTGACCAGTTTGATTGTTACATTGTGTGAGCCAATTTCAAGAAAGAAGCACTTCTTTTCACTAGGGTCAAAAAATATATACTTTTAAACTTGGCCCCAAAAAAATCTTCATTATCTTTCCAACAATTCTTACTTGCTCCACTTTTATTGTCACCTTTCTCAATCATGCTAAAGTCACACAAAAATATTGAATGTTCTCTAGGGATACCTTGTTAGAAATAAATAATACTGAGAGAGGGGGATGGGGTGGAGGAAGGCAAGGGGAGGGTGTGGGCAGGTGGGTGAATCAATTTTCCAACACTTTTTTTCCCAACTAAATATTTCAACAATTATCCATATTACACATGCACAAATGAATAAACTAAAAAGTAAAGTATACAATACCAAGAGACTCACAACACCATGATTTTTTTAATCTAGGGAAACTCTAGCCAAGGGAAAATGTCGGTGGGGATGGTACCCACAAGAAATGCACTAATATGAAAAATCTATGTAAGGAGGATTGGCACTATTAGGAGTTGTATTATAATAGAGCTCACTACTCATACAATAATATACGATCGATATAATGAGTTATAGATATAACACCAAACTTGACTTTATTGATATCTTCATTATCTTATTAGTCCTTCATGAGTCTTGCCTCTAATTATTCCTATGAAATAATTGATCGCATATAACCATCAAAACATCAATGCACCATCATACATAAATCTTGCATATCATTTGCATATCATAGCCATACTTCACATCCAAAATGTCCTTATATATCCTTGTAATTTTCTTGTCTAGTCATCCGTGAAGATGAAACATGTTAAACACTTACCCAAAAAGTATTACCAAAAATCGCTAACTAAGGGTTAACATCTAGGATGTCATCCCTACATTTCCAAGTAATTGAATTAGTAATACAATTCAATTCCTTAGGCTGAAATGCTCGATCTCTGCTTCATAGCATATACTCTGCAATAATGACCCGTCTTCATATTTTTATACCAAAACATATGTCTATTGCTATAATAACAATACAAAACATAATTAATTCTTCTACAAACTATATTATATTATAATAGAAAATTGTGGCAATTGATATTAATCCAATGAATTTCACTAACTAAAATTGTAGCTCTACTGACATCATTCTTGTACTTTACTTATGCAATTTTCACATCCAAACAAAACAAAAACTCTTCTTAAGTCTACATGACCCTACTTAAATGAAGTGTTTCCATAAATGACAACATCTATGCCTCCATATCTACTTACTTGCCAAAAAAATCCCTTTTTGGCATTGATGGCAACACTTAGTGAAAAACTAAGTGGCAAAATTGCCAAAACTTCAAAAGTGCCCAAAAGATATCCTTAACCCAAGTATCCATCTTTATTCCCAATTATACTATACCCCCCATTTCTTTATATTGTACTTTCCCTTCTACCATCTTCATACATATTTTTCACTGATATAACTACCCCTTTGACATCAATGGAAAAGGTTAGTAAAATTTGTAGAAGTCAAAAAATTATTGCTCCAAAAAGTTTTCATACTAACCTTAGGATGTCTACAAAATTCCTTCTCAATGTTTCTAACTCAACGTCCCAAGTTTTCTTTGTATTCTCAGCTACTTGCATGATGCCACAAATATAATATGCTATAGTTTATGCTCCATGCAAATCTTTTGGCCTAAAAAATTCACAAGTCTTCTTAGAAGACTCCAATAGTTATAATTGATTTTGCATCATTTCAAGCTTTGGGGTTAGTAGACTTCAAAAAAATGAAAATATTGTTTATACTATGTCCCTTTCTCTTAGAGAAACATTGATAGCATCCCATTTCAACTAAACTTAGCTCTTTCTTAGCAAATTCATCACCTAAATTATATAGATTTTCCTCATCATCTTTGATGGATTTAGTGACATCTCCAAGATATTTGACAGATTGTATGCAAGTAATGTATACTTTCTTTGCTTCATTGACACATTCATTTATATCCTTAATACATTCATCAATCACTTGGACATAATTAGTGATATTTGCACATACCTTATGAAACCATTCTCTTTCATATTTTCTTTCTACCCTTGCCCTAACAGATTCCACAAGTTAAGAATGGTGAACATCAAAATCTTCTATAACACTAAACAAATTTTCAAAAACATTGTTACCTTGAATTTATTTTTTTAAAGATGGAAATATCTTTGGTAGTATGCCTAATGATTGTTCCAATATTTTGACATCTTTCTCAAATATTTTCTTTTCCTTTGAAAAAATTATTAATGATATACTCATTAATGCATCTTCATCTATATCTTCCTTAACCTTGCTCAAAATATCTTGACTAAAGTGACTTTCCAATGATGATTTGAGTGACGAAGTGAGAGTAATTGGGGTAGCACTAACTACCTTCTTTCTTACCTTTGATATATCTATGATGTTACCTTCTATGATTGTGATCTATTTTGAAGGTGTAGTAGACTTAATATTATCTTGTGTACCAACATCTACTATGAGAAACAAAGCTTTACCTTTATTTTTCATAGATTTAACCTATGACTCAATGATGACTTAATCCTTTTTTTATACTTCTCCTTTTCTTGATCATCTTAATCCTCATCATCATTAATCTTTCCTATATGATTATCTTGAATATCTTTAGTATTCATTACATTATCCATAAAAGTATCTTGATCTTTCTCTTTGTCCTTGAAAGAGTTTCATCAAGTGTAACACAGATACTAGTTACATAAAATTCTGATTGCTTCATTATGCTATAGTGTCAACTAACATGACGAGTTTTCTTAGTAGGGTTGACTAATTGTTCTCTTATAGATACACCAATTGATTTGCATGAAGACTCAATAACCATTTTTTTCTTGTACTTGGTTCACTTAGAACCTCAACTGATTATTTTTTAGTATCTTCTGTAATATCATCATATAGTCCTGCCATTATCTTAACCAATCTCATCTTAGTTCTAACTTTGTCCAAAATCCTCTTTGCTTCATCAACTATGATAAGTGTAAAAAGATTGCATAACTTTGTTTTCTTTGATTTTCTTGTCTTCTTCAAAAGAACATTGATTTATTACCTTTAATTATTCATAGATAGGGTTTGGAATCCTAGCATTAATTTCTAGAAGATTCATTTTGAAATTCAATAAGTACTTAACAATAAAATTATCAATCATGGTATGGTCATCTTCAACATACGATCTAGTTTTCCTTTATTCTCTATCTTTGTTGTGACTTTCTTAATATTAGGCTTTCATTTATTCCTTTCTTTCTTAATATTTACCTCTGCAATATCTGGAGTTACTATTGTCTTAGTTTCTTCCTTTGATTTGTGAACTTTCTTACCTTTATTTTTCTTTTTCTTATCTACAACCTTGAATTTATTAGGGCTCGGTCCTTGGGCCTCTGCATTCTTCCTTTTAGGTCTCGTAGATAGATGCTTTACTAGTTTACCTATCTTTTTTGT
Source organism: Cupressus sempervirens (assembly GCA_028749045.1). Lineage (NCBI taxonomy): Eukaryota > Viridiplantae > Streptophyta > Pinopsida > Cupressales > Cupressaceae > Cupressus > Cupressus sempervirens. Next base: position 262,085,608 of record CM053787.1, on the reverse strand, counting down.
GGGAGGAGTCCTTGTTGATCTCTTTGTGGCCTTCCAAGGTTGAGGTGTAGCCTCAAATTCTATCATCTGAATATCAGGTTTATGTAGCGCCTCTACTATATTTGTAGTAGTGTCCCTGATAGGTTTCATTTTTGTGCTCTCCAGTTGGAATTTTGAGGGAAATTGGTTTCCCTTCTTCTTTGATTCGGGCCATTCTTCTTTACTTATGATGCAAGAACATCCTAAGGTAGTCAATGTTGAAGTTGATGAAAAATCAACCCCACAACTCCCAAGAATCACCTACATGCAAACAACTGTCATAGAAAGAGAGAAGCAAAAAGCTATGGAGGATTGAATAGCTAGATCCATAGATGAAACATTATTGATGAGAAAAAAGATAGATTTCTATAATCAAAAGTGAATGAATTAATTATAAAGAGATCAATCCTTATAAAAGGAGATCAAAACCCTAACAGAAAAAAAGCTAGGTTGCATGATAAATTAATAAAATAACTAATTATTTTATGCCTAAAGTTTAGCTTAAGTAAACTAGAGATAATAAGTGACTTAATAATTAAATAAAAATGATTTAATTAATAAGGCAATATCTTATTACTCTAACACCCCCTTAAGATAAACTTGGGGAGTAGCTAAAAACCTAGAAACTACTGTTGAAAGCAAATTTGGGTCCTAACAACAAGGCCTAATGAGGTACCCAAGCACAATCAAATCTCTAAAAGGAGAAGAAATAGAGAAAACCACATGGAAAAAACCCTACTCTAAAAAGAGATGGAAAGAATGTTCCAAAAGATGATAATGAAAAGCATCACTGAAGCATGAATCTGCAAACACTGCCAAACTGTTGATTTGAAGAACCTCCATTGTATAGAACATGACTAGATAGAGAAGCCTAAGTCTGAAGAGATGATCAATCGAAGATGAAAGGTATCTTCATGGCCTCAAAAAATATGAATGAAAGAATGTCTATATGGTAAATTATCCATCTCACAGAAATGCATAGGTATCCAGCCATTGCAATTGCCTAGTACATAGGATCAAATACTAAATACATAGCTCACTCCATCAAACCAATAAAGCAATAGAGCCAACATAACCCCCTATAATGCTGAGAGGTAAGACATGAACACTGAAACTAAATGCAATATCTCATGTAAAAAGAAGAATTAGGAACATCGAGAGTGAAAAAGAAGTAAAAACACCTATAATGGCATGTGTCATTGACACATCATGAGGCTAATGTCATGGAAGAAAAACACTCACTTGAAAAAGGAAGATGGAAAATATGGCCAACATGAAACCCCCAAGGCACTTTATTATGTAATGCGAGTACAAAAAACACAAAGATGTGCAAGATCCCAAAATGCAATAGAGTGGCACTTTATCTCAATGCATTTGCAAAAATACTACAAGAGGATATCAACAGAGATCAAAAGAGATATAAGGCTAATATATTAAATAGTACAACCCAAGAAAAATCATCTGAAACAATAAAATCTGTCCCTAGACTTGAAACAACCAAGATATCTATCAAAATGCAGAAAAGTAAAAAACTGAATGGGATGTGCCTGGAGTAGAATCTAGAAAATAGAATGTCTCAAAATATGTCTCTCAAAGTGCAAAGTAGAACTTCTGACTTTGACAGCCAAAAACATGCCACCAAACAACATCACAAATCAAAATAAATTGCACCATCACGATGAGCTCAGAATCAGCTTTTCAATGCTTCTTTCAGATCAAATAACGGAGTCCAGATGAGCAAGTTATGGCCAAAAAACCACATGTAGGTCAAAAAAGTGCTGGAAAAGCAAAAAAAACCTTTTATCACCTTGGGATCTATGCCAAATTGCCTCAAAAAGTGGACCCAACAGTACCAAAATTATCTCAAGAAACTTACCAATTCCCTATCAAAAGTGTCTCAATTTGTGTACACAAAATCTCAATTTGTGTGTCAAAAAATCTCATTTTTGTGACAAAAATACAAAATCATTGCCTCAAGAAACGTGCCAAAAATCTTAATTTTCAAACCAAAAATCTTGATTTGTGTGTCAATTTCTAAAAATTGCCATCTTGGGAAACATGCGAAAAATCTAACAATCACCACCTCAGGATATGTGCAAAAAATTAGAAAACCATCACCTTGGGAAACGTGCCCAAACTAGGAGCAAAATTTTTTAGCCTCAAATTCAAAATGTGTCTAAATTGGACAAATTTTATATGAAAATAGGGGGTTTTGGGCGCTCTGAGCTCAACAGTGATGATCATTTGGGCTCAAAGTAGACCAAAAAATGGTGACCCACCCAGATTAAATACAAAAAATACTCTAAAAAATGAAACCCTTTGAAAGAAAAAGCACAGATCGGAAAGCCAAGCCAAACCTCTCAGAAATAGAATAGGGGCATGAAAATCTAGAGCTCTGATACCATGTTGAAGTTGATGAAAGATCAACCCCATAGCTCCCAAGAATCACCTGCATGCAAACACCTGTCACAAAAAGAGAGAGGCAAAAAGCTATGGAGGCTTGAATAGCCAAATCCATAGATGAGACACTCTTTATGAGCAAAAAGATAGATTGCTATAATCAAAAGTGAATGAATTAATTACAAAGAGGTCACTCCTTATAAAAGGAGATCAAAACCCTAACAAAAAAAAAACTAGGTTGCATGATAATAAATAATAATTAATTAATTATTATATGCCTAAAGTTTAGCTTAAGTAAATTAGAGATGATAAGTGACTTATAAATTAAATCATTATGCCTAAAGTTTAGCTTAAGTAAACTAGAGATAATAAGTGACTTAATAATTAAATCAAAATGATTTAATTAATAAGGCAGTATCTTATTACTTTAAAAATCAACAATCATGAATGTAGGAGCATCAAGATCAAGTTTGTGGACTTATGGTTAGCCCAGTTTGGGGTGTGTTTGAGGCACATTAGGGAACCTTGTCCTAAGTACACATAATGATTGGAGTAATTGTATTGAAGTTAAAGCCATTTTGATCATTGTCGGTAATGTGTTCTTGATTTCCTAGACATATTTTGGATATTATTTCCACGATCTTCAAATCGAGGGAGTTGGCTCATGTACTTTTGGATTTGGATCATTGGATGGAACATAGACCTATGCTTAAGGGCACATACTTTTATCTTTTCACATGAGTTAATTATGCTATGTAAACTTGGGGCTTGTTTTAAGTTTTTAGTTGTTTCATGTATTTAATCTTTGTTGCCAAGTTGACTTGTGGCTTGAGGGTGTATTTAATATGAGAGTGTTTATTTTATGAAACTTGCTAGGCCAACCTATGACTTGGTTTAGTATAAGTAGAGGGTCTTGTGGAGTCTTGAGTCATATTCATTCAGCATGGAGTATATGAGAGGAGTGAAGTAGCAGAGCTAGTAGCTAATTGTGGGTTTGGGAAAGTAAGAAAGTTGCTTGGTGCCTTGCAAGCACAAGTTTAGATTCTTCTTGGGGGTTTCTACCAAGTTGTAGATATAGGCTAGCTAGAGTTTGGATCTTGCAAGGTCTTGTAGAACTGTTATTGTAATTGTTGAAGTATTTGGTCATAACCTGGAAGGCCTTACAACCAGGCATGTTGGATATAAATCTTATGATTCTATTATAAGAATTGAAATTATTTGGATCAAAATCTCTATGTTATTATTTATTTGAATTGTTGTGTGGTTATATTTTTGGGGCTAGGACATCTCCTTTGGGGATTTTCCTACCTTGCACTGCATCAATGGGGTATCAGAAATGGTTGATCTTGTGGATTTGTTTCTTTGGGTTTGCTCAAAAACCTCCATGCAAGTAAAATTAGTTTCCATCATAGAAGAAATATATTCTATATACTTCTCTATAACTTACCTCAATATTCTATACCTTAGTTTCATCTCTCTTTGAAATATTTTGAACATACCAAATAAATCACTGATAATGTCACCTCTATACTACATATTATAGTGCTTAGCTATCAATTCCATTGTTGTTTTATCATTAGTCCAGGCACGTGGGTGTGTGATTGAAAATTTGTGCTTAATATGAAAGAAGATATGCATGATTAGTGAACCAAACTAAAAAAGTTGACTTTTATAGTGCTTAATTCTCTTCATGTTCTCAAACTACTTCCTTAGTATTTCATAGATGTCAAAGTCACTACTACATTTAGTGTTGATTTTCAATGTTAATTTTTGAGGTCAGGGGCACATTTTAAATTGGTGATTTTTTTAATTTACCCACAACGTTGTCAAAATTTTGACTACCTATTTTGAGACTACCAAAATGTCAATGATCACGAGCAATGCAAAAAAATAAGACAGAACACCAAATCATTTTCATAGTTGACTATATATGAGTGAAAGGTATGAATCTGATGTAATGAGGTTTGAGCGCTAAATTTCAGCATGAATCACTCAATGCTGCAAGCCCACATATCATCAAGACTACCTAGGTAAGGATGTGTACTACTTCAAGTTTATGTGATTTGAAAATGAAATTGTTTGAAACTTGATTTATGTGATTTAAAAAATAAAATTGCATAGCTTGAAACCAGATTTTATTTGAAAATACTTTGCGTGAAACTGCAAAATATCAGTCCAAAACACCATTAACTATGTTGTAAGAATACTGAAACCCTTATTGCATTTGAGAAGCATAATTTGTTGCACCAATATTTTTGGGATGAATTCCTAGCTATTAGCACTAAGTTACAACACAAATACAATGCCCTAACCCAATTGTACAACACATCCATTCCCATGGCATTCATTCATTTAGTATATACGCTGTCCCTAATTATGTTTTTTTTTTTTAATTCTAGTTTGTTGGGTTTTGATTTATAAAGCTTGGTGGAATTTGATGAGAAATAGTTTGGTCTTTTCCAATCTAGGTAAGAATATATACACTCTTCCACACCAAGAAAGCATGTTTGTAGTGAATCTTTTTTGACACATGTACACATCAGGCTAAGGGAATCCATTTTAGATAGTCAATAGGATTCATTTGTATTCATCCTTGATGTCTACCTCTCCATACATCCCATCTTGTCCCATTTTTCCCACCTCTTGTCCTTTACACTCATATAAGAAGTTAACACAACAACCCACATATCAGATTTCACAAAGGCTAAGTGGGTTGCCTTGGCCTATATAGTGGAGGATGGTTGAATGATCCATTTGTTTTCTTATTTTCTTGTTAGAAAATTGGGAAGATAATTCAACAATGGAGGGTCTTCACTTTGTTTATAGTTGTGATAAGGGTGATGCATAACTACACCTTGGATTCAAGTTCCATCCCACTACTGAAGAGCTCATTATCATTAAAAAGGTTTTGGATAGAAGTTTCACAAGAAGGGCCATTTTTTAAGTGGACCTCAACAAGTGTGAGCCTTGTGATCTCCTTGGTTTGTTCAATTGCCTCCTTTACTCTTCATTGTGTGTATAATCCCACACACCCATTTGATCTCAAATGATTATATGTGCAATATAATGAATACCGAGTGTTTGTACCAAGTACTACAACCCCTCCCATTTCATACATCTAAAAAATGTGTCAATATAAGCTCTCAACTGTGTCCTCGAATTAGGTCGTCTCAAAAATGGTCTATGCAGGTTCATACCCACATATCCTTGTGCAAAAATTATGCCTGGACAATCACACATACATTTCTTCTCACGGTATCATATATAGCATGTATATACACTACCTCCCACCCTTGTTTGATACACAAATCACATCAACACAATCCCACACACCCATTTCTTATCATATCATCATTTATGTTGTTGGTATATACTATAACCCTTGTTGGATGCACAAATTGTGCCTACATAATATCGTGCACCCATTTTCTCTCATTTATCATAGATATTGTGTTTATATACTTGTATTATGTACTATAGTATAAACCTGGCTTGATACACAAATTGTGTGCATAATCTTAACCCAACCATTTCATTTCATATCATCATATTGATATGTATTTTGTATATAACAAAATATGGGAAGGAGAGATAAACTATCCCTTTTGAAACAAATTGCTTGTTGCCACTGCCCTAGCCATGGCCGCCCTTGCTATGGTCGTCGGCTCCATGCTTGTGCTTCTGCTCTTGCTCTTGTTCGTTCTTGGTTGCTGTGTGTTGGGGTCATAGGGCCCTTGCTATCTGCTGCCTTGGTGCCCACATTGACTCTGCCTCTTCTCATTATTATGCCCAATTTTTGGAATGTCTGGACGTTGGGAGTTTTAACAGGGAGAAATTTTTGTGCTTGATTTATGTCGCCTCTCTACCCTTATCGGTTGCTGGCTGTAGGTTTTTCTACTTGTTGGTTGCTATTTCAGGGTGTGGGAGTAGTTATTATGCCTGCTACTCTGGCTAGTTCTAGGTTGGCTCCTATGCCCTCAAGGGTTAGGCCTGCCTCTTATGTCGATGTGGCCGCATTTGAGGCGGGTCTTCATGGTGTTGTTCAAGCTTCTCATTCCAAGTCTTCTCACCCCCATGAAGTGTCCCCTGTAAGTGTTTCAAACCCTATAAGGGTTCTTTTGGACTCTGATATAGTCAATGATATTTTTGGTATAGCGGGTAACCTCTCTACCTTTGCTGCTATTTTTTGATTTTGGGGTTTTTGGCCCTCTCTTGCTAATCTTCATGCTTGGATTTCTAAGCATTAGGAACCAATCTTAGATAATGAAGTACACATCTTTTCGATGGATAAAGGATTTTTCATAGTAAAGTTTAAATCGGTTGAAGGTAGGAAGACTATTCTATGCATTAACAATTTTTCCTGGTAGGATAGATTTCCACTTATGGCCAAACCGTGGCATATGGACTTTGGTCCACTTACTGAATCCTTTAATAGGGTTCCTATTTGGGTTCAGATCCTAAATCTCCTGATGAATCTCTAGCTAGATTCTATTTATGAAGCTATTGGGGATGCCATTAGTGATTTTTTATATGTGGACTCAGACACTTCAAATATTCTCCATTCGACGTACGCTTGATTTCTTATTGAGATGGATATTTCTAAGGGCCTCCCTGAGACAATTTTTTTGGATTCCTCGAAAGGCTCTTGGGCCCTAACTTTGGATTATGAAGGTATCCCTTTTTGCTATAGAAAGTGTCATAAGACAGATCACATTGCTGCTTGTTGTGCTGCTGGGAAGACTAAATCAAGGCGATCACATTCTTGGTGCTCAGGGGCCTCTTCTAAACACTACACGGTGGTTAAGTCCATGGATGCACCTCTAGATTCTGTGGATGTCTCTGCGGATGATCCCTCTGTCGATGATATTTCTGTAGAGGGGGTTATACTCCATGTTCCTTCTCTAGCCCTTGTACTGGTTATCCCTCCTGGTCCTGTTGAGGACCTGGACCCTATACTCTCTCCTGCCCCCGCCCCTATACTAGACTTTCCTCTTGGTTTAGTGGGGGGCCTGATGGCTACGGGCTTTTCTAGGGAGATTGTTGTTGTTTTCGTTTCCCCTAGGCTCCATCATTCTGTTTCTTCAGGGGATTGGTCTGCTGAGGCTGCTAAGGTGGAGGATGGTTGGACTGTGGTAAAAAGAAAGAAAACTAGGTCATCTGCTCCTCCTTTAGAAATGAATCTCTGATCATGCAAGGGAGGCTCTAAATTAAAGGGCAAAATGTGATGTTTCTGGCTTTGCCTCCTTGCTGGATCTTTTCTTTTGGTTGGTGATAATATTTTTTGTCACCTTGGTTACCATTTGTTTGGGGGGTGACCAATTTCACGTTTGTTTGATGTACTTTTTGTATATGCACTTATTGAAAATCTTTAGATTTCTACAAGGTTTTAGGCACCCTTCAAAACTTGCTTTACTTAGTCAAAAACATACTTCAACTCTTGTTTGATGCAGTTTTAATCATTTATTCTATCAACACCTCCCCCTCCCCCTCCTTTAATGATAATAATATGTGCACATGTACTCTTCTGACACCAAGAAAGCTTGTCTGTGGTGATCCTTTTTGTTACACATGTACATACCAAGCTTAGGGAATCCATTTTAGACTGGTAATAGGATTCATCCTTATTCATCTTTGATTTTCTCCTCTCCACACATCCCATATTCTCATCCTGTTTTCCCATCTCTCCTAACACCCATATAAAAAGTCAACACAATAGTCATGATAAGGGTGATGCACAATTGCCTCATGGATTTAGGTTTCATCCCACTAATGAAGAGCTCATTGAACATTATCTTGTGAGAAAGGATTTAGACAAGAATTTCATAGGAAGGGCCATTGCTGAAGTGGACCTCAACAAGTGTGGGCCTTGAAACCTCCTTATTATGTCCAATTCCCTCCTTTGTTGTTCATTGTGTGTATAAATTTTCCACACACCCATTTGTTCTCAAATGATGATATGTGCATACTGAATGCTAAGTGTCTGTACTAAGTACTCCAAAATCATCCATTTATAGCTTCATCTATACACAATGTCTTTATCGTTTCTTTCTACTCACACACCTATTTCATTTCAAATAATCATCTGAAAATTATATTAATCTAAGTTATAAATTGTTTCCTCTCGTTTGATAATCTCATAACTGCTAAATGATAATTATTGCAGATGAGTAGTTCCAAATGTTGATGGAAGTTATTGAAGAGTTTCCTTGGGGCTTCTCCTTAGAACCTTTGACCAGTGTTGATTCATGGACTTGACTCTTGGTCCACATGACCTTTTTAGGTCCAAAGGAAAACACATCAAACAACATGATGAGCATAAACACATCAAACAACTTGTTTGGTGCTACTTATGTTTCTAGAAATATAATAACTTCATTCAGATATATATTTGTTTTGTCATAGATTTTTGTCTATAACATAGTTTATCTAAGGTTAATGATATGTGATTTCTTAATTAAAAATATATATAAATTTGATGTTATTTCTAGATTAGATTGTGTCTTAATATTTGAATCCAAGTTTCAAATCACACTAAGTATGATCTTTTATCAAAATGATAGATGGAATATTGATTAAAACCTAAGATAACCTTCTAAATTATAATGGTACATCATAGAAAGTGATCAGAGATGTTAATAAAGAAACTGAGGCATGCTCTAATCTAGAAACAACATTAATCAAGCCCTTAGCTTGTTTTAATAAAACCTTGAGTTGAGTGTATATACTTAATTGTAGGGAATCTATTATATTTAAGTAGATTGAGCAAAATTTCTTCTTCGAGTTTCTCTTGATATGGATAAGGTTTAGACGTAGCCAACTATCTAGATCATTGATATATACTCTTTTTTATCCCCTTTCCAAATCAACATGTCTAAGTATTGGCACAAATTGTCTATGTCATACTTTTTTTTGAGGCCACATTAACATTACAATCAATATTTTTATGGAGAAGTAGTTTTATGGTTATTCTGAATATAATCCCATGTCTCCAATCAGTACTGTTTTCAAACTTTGACATTGATCTTTTTAGAAATATAGTTTGAAAAGATTGTGGTGTGAATTTGAAATATTTTAGAGAGATTTAAGATTTAAGATTTATCTTAGAGTAGGTCATGGACATCAATCAAACCATAATAAAATATTATTATTGTTAAATAATTTTTATAGTTGGAAATGCACTGGTAGATATGTATGCAAAATACAAAAGAATAGACAAGGCACATTATTCGTTCAAAAAATATTTTAAAGATAAGTTATCTCATGGAAATCCATGGTTATGGGATATACAATAAATGGATATATCAAATATAGATTGTTCAAACTTGTAAACAAATGGAATTGTGCATCTAGAAATGCACAACTCTAAATTTGATAGGATTTTGTTAGTTGGAGAGTAAGACTTCGAACATTAACCACTATGCACAGTTTCATTTGTTTACAAGTTTGAAAAACATATATTTAATATATCTATTTACTGCATATTCCAAAGACATATTTCCCTACCATAGAATGGGCATGTTGTACAAATGAGCCAGGGGGTTGCGTTTGAGCTACAACTTAGTGTTAGAGAGGAAGACTCCCACCATTTGATAGGAAACAAATGCAATATAACTTCTTAATGATAATTCTAAAAGCATTATATATATATATATATCCCATGAAATACAAACAAGCTTGAAGATTTAGCTAGGAGATTTTGTACAAGATCACATTTGAAAAAGGGCTTTTACATAAGTGTTATTTGTTACAGGTATTTTGTGTGCAACCATAAAATGGGGAACAAAGGCTTGCATTTAAAGCTTGTTTGCATGTCTAAAACCTTGACCTTCAAATGTGTTAATGAATCTTCACTTTCAAGACTCTTTTTTCCACCTTATCCTTCTTCAAAATGTTTAGGGGGGCCAAGTTTTTCTTAGTTAGACTGCTTGATGCATTAAGTTTATAATTTTTCATGTGCAATATCAATGACAAAAAGAAACTATGAAATGATCTCCTAAATAAAGAATGTATTGATGTAAATTATTTAATTTATAATTGAATTCATAGATGTTCTATCCAATTATGTTATGTTGAACCTTGATGCAAGATTATTTGTTTCCAAACTTTAAGGTGAGTTTAGACACACCACCTTAGTGCATAATTTGATGAATTCAAACATTGGTTTATTAAATCATAATACTCAAGTAGAAAAAGGCTATAGGACTTGAAAATAAATTTTAAATTTAGAGTTTAGATATGTAGGTCTATACCTAACCTATATCAATTATGTTCTCCATATTTGATTCAAGAAGAGAAAAATATTTATATTTAGGAAATGAGTTGTAATCTTAAAAAGTGTGATGATAAGATTTATAAATGGATAATGCCATTTGTTTTTTATTAAGAAGGTAGGGAAGGGCCTTGAACCCATAAAGTGACAATAAACAACTAACTAGCAATGCCCTAGGCCATCACAACTAAGCAATGTACTAGTACAACACTGGCCATTACATCCTAATGCAAATCCTTCAAACAAAATAATAAAAAATAGTCATGTGTTCTCATCATAACTATCTAAATCATAAACCACCAAGTTTAAAAGACAACTGCTAAAGTAGTCAAAAGTAAACTTGTAACCCAACTAGCAAAACATAATGTTGTTGCAACTGTCTAAACACAACAAACTAGAAATAACAGTTTTAAACAACATATAAGTAAAACTAGAAATAACCACGTATCTAATAAAAAAACCAAAATCCTGAACAACACACTAAGCAAGGCCATGGAAGTTAGGCCTTCTTGATACTCTCCCAATTATTCATCAGTGTATTAAGATCTTTAGTCTAGTCAGTGAGATTTCTTGAACCCTACTCCTCCCCCCTATTTTCTTATTGACCTCGCCAACTTTATGTAGCTTTCTCGTACCAATTATGACCCCGAAGACCACTTTTTCCATCATCCCCCTCCAAATTCAGAAAATAGTGGATACAATTAGACCAAACTCAATATTGTTTATGGCCTTTGTGTACATATTATTTAATGATTTAATTTTACTTTGGATTTTGTCAGCGTGGTTCATGAAATTCTTTTCCAACTTTAGTGTCCATCAAGTTAAGAGTGGTCTTCTCCACCTCTTTTTCCCTCTTCTTGTTGGTGATGCTCCCTTGTTTTTTCTCTTCCAACACCAAATCTATCTCAATACAAGCCTCATGAGCCTCCTCCATTTTCTTATCAGTATTCTCAACCTCCTCTTCATATTTTCCATCCTCCAATTTAAAAACCTCTTGGCTTCCCTAGGAGACCTTAGTTATTGTCTCGTAAACCACTACTTCCTCTTGTATTTTTTGAGTTCCATCCTTGTTGTCCTCCCTATAATTGGTTTCAATCTTTTTTCTCAATCTATCTAATCTCCTTTCTCTCAAGCTTGATTTATATCTTTTTTTCGTGGTTGTAGGGCACACTTCTTCATTCATTTGTTTGGAATTTGACCTCTCTTTTTCAACATCAATTATTTTCTTTTCAATCTTATTGCACTTGGGGGTACTAACAAGGTTGTTCTTAGAGTTGGTGTTCTTTCTTTTGGAAGGGGTTTCTATAAGAAGAGTTTCTTCCATGGAGAGGAATTAAGTTTTTTTAACCTATGGTTTCTTAGGTTCCTTCTCACATTTAATGTAAGAAGAGGGGGGATATTCAAGTAGAGACTTTGAGCTAATTTCTTTAATTCTAATAGAGGAACCCACCCTAGTAGTACTCGCCTTTCTAAAAGTTAAACATCTCCAAAAACTAGGGCAATGAGAGAAAACTTGTTGATACAAGACAAAAATAAGCCCTCGGTGGTGCAGGGGATTATCGCCATTCACAATTCTATTATTCAAGGAAGTAAACAAATAAAATGGGACATTGATTTAATCCCTATGCCTAAGAAGATTTAGTAGAGGGAAGTGGTACTGGTGGTAAGTGGTAAAACACCCTTCTAAAGTAAAATACTTCATAACCCATAAACAAGTGACAATAAAAGGAGGAGGTAACGATAATTTTCCATACCAATTTTTTGCTTTGACCTCGCACCGACTTTTCCTGGCTGTCAAAGGAGAACTTTCTAAATTTATCATAATTCCGAACACTTTTTTCGTTCCACGCATTTCACTTCACATCTAAGGCCAAACGCCTCTACTATCAACTCTAGAGTAACAATGAACTTTATGCTTCCTCTTGTGACATTGCCCTTGTGCTAGGAGTTAGAAAATTTGGTGGACAAGAGACTATTAAACCCTCTCATCGCTAGAATGTAACTATCAAGCCCCACCTTCTTGAAATAGTTCCATATTTCATCATTTGAAATCATCTCCTGACATTCCTCGAGTTCCACTTTTTCGGAAGGCCTCCCATCACACACACCTTTCCCAAATCTCGAATATCCTCTAGGATCTTGTTATTCTTCTTAACAATTTTTACAATGCTATCAGGGATTTTCTACATGATTTCTCTCTTACTCCTCATATTTAAGCCACTTATTAGATATCCCTTAGGAATAACACAAACTTATAAGAAATTAGAATGAATATACATAAATTCCAAGTTAATGAGAATTATGACAACCCTACTTAAAAGGATGTCCTTAAGCCAGGTTGTAACATGACTCCTCTTCATGATGTCATTACTCTTGCTCTTATTGTAAAATAGGGATATTCATTTATGTGATAAATAATCACCCTTCCAATATTTTTTGTAATCACCAAATCCCCCATTCTTAAGTCTTTTAACGAATAATTATTACTATAGAAAAAGCGACCTTAGGATGATTAATACTTAGCGAACAATTTAGTTTTCTATATATTTTTCCTTTAGAATAGTCTTTCTAAAATTATACCCCCTAATATTGATCTTTTTAAGAAGCAAGTGAGAAAATCCATAAATGTAGACTTTTCCGCTAACCTCTAATTTGAAAAATTAGAGTTCAAGAGTAGTAATTTAATTACTAAACCTAAAGTTACTAATGTCATAGAGGCTCAAAATTTGGATAATCAAGATAAGAACATAAGGCTATCTCGTTCTCCCCTTCTCGCTCACTTTGTGTTGATGTTGTAATATCATTTAATAGAATGTTCTTTAGGTTGTTTGGGCAATCTCTGTCATTCTCCTGCTTCTATTTGGTATAGTACAATCCCCAATTAGCCAAATAATCCACCACTTTATTACCTTCCCTTAAGAGTATGTTGTACCTTAATATTACTAAACATAGCAAGTCTTCTTTTACAATCTTCCATCTATCCAAGAACTTTCTAATGGCTTCTAGCCTTCTTTCGAACGATATTAGTAATGAGCTTTGAGTCTCTTTCCACAATGATATTCTTGGAACCACATTCTCGGAGAGCCTTAATGTTTTGCCACATGGCCATACCTTTTGCATAGTTGTTAGAATATACACCAAGGCTTTTGAGAAAACCTATAGTAAAGTGTCACTCACTATTTCTCACTAAACCCCCTTCTCCCAAGATCCTAGGATTTCCTTTAGAACAACCATCAACATTACACTTCAGCCAATTAATATTAGGAGGTTGTCATTTGGTTTCTTTTCTTTTCTAGATGTTGAGCCAGTTCAAATTTATGAGACTCTATTTGATACTCCAATTCTAATTAATTCTAAGGTTAATGAGAGTGGGAAAGGAAGTGCTTATAGGGAAGATCACAACATTAACATTTTCCCTTATAGACCTTTTCACGATGTGGATCAAGGCAGGAACTAGTCTACTCTTTTCTTTGAAAGTTTTATCGTTCCTTTCTTTTCAAAGAGTCCAAGCCTTGTTAGGAAGAATCCAAAGCCATAAATTAGCAAAAATAGGATGAGTCAAAGGGGAATTATTCGAAAAAAAGATTGTTTGAACTTTATTTCATTATGTAATAAAAATATATATATAATACATAAACACAACTTAATTCTATGACTTCAACATTCTTTTATTTATTCATCACATTATTAAATAAATTAAAAGAAGATACAATTAAATTTTTATTTGACATATGTAGAAATGAAGATGAAGTATAATTTTTGAAATTAGTAAAGTACATCCCACATTTGTAGATCATGCTATTTTCATTTGTGATAAGATTCAAAAGTAGAAAGTTTAATTTCTCATTAAGAAATAACACCATTTTACATATTAATTAATAGAATAAAGATAACTATAAACCCATAACAGAAAAGAAAAAGAATTTTGTCACTAAATAATTAATAAAAATATTTCATACAATAAAAATATAATAAACATGACTTAATTAAATATAACTTCAAAACTAATTTATCTGTTTATTATAAACACGTTAAATTTTTATTTACAATAAAAAAATAGATATAACTATTATTTTTTGGTATTGTTAGAATTCAGGTGTGTCTCATATTTCCAAATCTGAAGGAAATTCTCAAGTTTCCCCAACTTCTATAACAACAAAAAGGAGTGTTCTTAATCAATGGAAGAATCAATCACCCAAAGAATATACATCTAGTGTGGAGAAGAGTCTCTTGAAACCACCGCCCTGATGTATCAACTCCTCCTCGTAATCATTTGGAAAACATTCACTTTGAAATTCTGCACAATTTTCCTCCCTCTGCATACGAGCTCTTAATGTAAAAATGCAGGTGTGTAAAGATTGGATTGCATATCTAGACTTAGGTTGGAGTAGTCGATAGAGAGCATATGCAAATAGTTGCCTTGTTTTATTGTCAGTAGGTATGCAAGCACAAGTGCATGTGGGTACAAGCTTTGGGAGAGTTTGACGGATATGCTCTTCACTCTTGTCCATTGTATCTCCTGCCTCTGCATACACTATCTGGAACTTTCGCCCAGCACTATGGCTTTCATGCATCCTTCTTTCTATCTCTTTCCTCACTATTTGTAAAGTATTGTTATTGCAATCTAAATAGAGATCACACATTGTCAGCAACACACTCACTTCTACTTCCACTTCTTTCTCCCCTGCAAAACAAGACCAAGACCAGTCTACCAATTGTCCACCATCACTCTCCACACCCACAAATCTGCCTCCACCATGAAATAGAGTGTGGTCAATAGTGTGCAGGAATACTTCATCATCACTCTGAGAGATGCAACAATAGAAGATGAGAATAACAATTAAATTTACAAAAATATCTTTCAAGCTAAATGCTTAAACAAGGAAAATAAAATTCATAACCACACCATATCTTGTTGTTCATACTCACATAACTGTGATCCACGATCAAAGGGTAGCGTTGTCCTATTTGTGTCCACTGTTGAATTAGTGATGGTGATCCATGTATCACTAGGAACAACAAACTTTTCATCTCTACTAAGATGTCCATTGCCTCTTCATTTAATGATTCGCAATGTTGTGCAATTAGTACCGCGAGTGAATTTAAGGTCTCGAAACCACCATTGAGCATCCTCAAATTTTGGCAATGATCAATGTCGAGATATTTCAAAGACTTGAGTTGACCAAACGACTCTGGAAGGCTCTCTAATTTGGCACAGTCACTCAAATTCAAGAACTTCAGAGCAGATAGAGCACCGAAGCTTTTTGGTAACTCAACCAGTTTCTCACATCTTTTTAAAACAAGCAATTGCAAAGAGGACAGATTGCCGAAGCTGTCTGGCAAACAGGTTAACTCACTGCAATTGATGACATCCATATGAAATAAAGATTTGAGTTGGCCAAAGGTGGGTGGAAGGCTGGCCAACTGAATGCAACTAGATAAATCCAAGAGTTTGAGAGCAGATAGGTTTTGAATGTTCTCCGGAAGTGTAGTTTGCCAATGCTTGTTGGAACTGTCACATCCAGTTAGGTTCAAATAAATTAGAGACTCTAGTTTGCCAATGCTTGTTGGAACTGTCACGAGTGCATCACAGCAACTCAACTCTAAGTATTGCGGAGAGGATAGATAGTCAAAACTTTGGAGCAAAGAGGGAAGGTTTGCTGAATTTTTCAAAACCAACACCTGTAAAGATGGCGGCAGCTGCACATCATTGTGCAAATGAAAAGCAAGGGAAAAAATAAACTAATTAGTAAAAACAATATTGTAAAGCTCAAAAATATTGATGATTTTAGAAAAAGAGAGATGAGACTTGCCTTATCAACATACTCACTAATTGCCCCTTTTAAAAGAGTCAGTGTTCTGAGTTGCGTGGGATGTATGGGCAAATTCCCCTTAACATTAAAATAATTTAGACTATCAAAACTGTGATGATTGCATATTCCATTGACTTTAATGGACGCTGGAAGTTCCAAAACTCTCAAAGAAAAGTGCATAATATTCAGACTTTCTGCTTCAATTTCCAACTTGTCACTTCCTTCCGAATCTGAAATTTTGATCCCTTTTATTTTCTGCAATCTCTGTTAAAATATTTCCAATTTAATTGTTAAATTGATGTTTTAACACTAACAAAATCTATTTTACTGATATATATATACAAAAATTAAACATCTGCTAACAAACAAATTAAGGAAGTAAAAAAGTTCAAAACAAATTTAAAACCTACACCAGGTTGAATATACCTGTGTATCTTGTAGAGCATCCTTCAAAGATTCCACCTCCCATATTCTATCTTGTCTTTGTTTGGACAACCATCTTCCCCTTTCCTTTATTATATCGTGAACTCTCACCCTCCTCACCTCCTGAATAAACTGCGGCCTTTCCTCCTCAGTACCCAACATTATGGACCAGAATATTTCGCCTTCGTCCTCGTCATCGTCATCGTCGGAGAGTTTTACAAGTGCCGCATTGAGAAGCACCTCAAGTTGGACCTTTCCAACGGCAACACTCACTTCTCTTACCACCTCTTTATCGAAAAAGCAAACGATGTCTAAGAAGGCCTCTTTAGAAGGCTCATCCAAGCTTTCGAATACTTGATCCACCACACGTTCAATGTCTCTACCTGCTGCCACGAATTCTTTGAGAAATTCCTTGAGATACTTCAATCCTGAGGCCTTGGAGAGATACTTTTTGAATTTGGGGGCAACTAATTCTACAAGTAGAGGAATTCCACCGCACGTATTCACAATTTCCTCCACATCTGTGCTCTCTATGCCTGCGGGAAGTAATGCGGTGGCACTACCCAGAGCTATTTTAAACAAAAGCTTTTTGGAGTCTGAGGAGGAAAGCACATCTACCTCAAACGGAATGCTTTCAAAATCTGTGCGGGAGAGCATGTCGGTCTGATCAAGTTTTCTCGTGGTTATAAGTATTCTCTTCCCATTGGGTAGGTAGGACAAATCGATTGGCAAAAGCTTAGCAAGGTTATTTGCTTCGAGCGCATTGTCAATGAAGAGAAAAATAGGTCGATCATCCGGCCTATGTTCTCCAGTAAAGAAGTCTGCTAAGAGGTTCTGCCCTTCCACATAGCTGTTCAACAAGATGTTCCCTTGCCCAAACAAATCTCTCAATATCTGCTGCTCATGAAGCTGCTTGATACCATCATTGGAAATGTTCTAATCCATATCCAGTCTGCAGAAGTTTTAGGCCTTAAGGTCGAGAGCCTTGAAGATGGCAGAGGCCAGAGTGGTTTTACCAATGCTGCCAAACCCGTAAATGAGAACAACTCTCTTTGAATCATCAGGTGTATTTTTCAGAAGCTTGATGACTCTATCCTTTGCAAAATCTCTCCCAACTGAAAATTCCACCCAGGAAAAATCCTAGTGTCACGGTTTAGATATCACAGGACAAACAATAAGAACAGGACTGGTATAAAAATAGCTCAAATGGTCAGTTGTCATACATTAGTTTACTAAATTACTTCTGTGGCGTTCATACTCCTATATTTTTCTTGCTCTTCTAAAATTATCGATTTCAGAATAGAAACTAAATAAAGAAAACTTTGTTTCGTATGAAAACCCACTTAAAATTAGTAAACGACACATGGTATGAAATTTGTACCTGGTTCAGGATCTTGCCCCTGTGTTGGAGGAGGATAATACAGAGTGTTTTGGATAACAGCTCCAAGGGTGAGATCTGCATAGGTATTTCTTATCTGTGACTCAAGCTTTTGCAAATCCCCTGCATCCGCCGAGGCTTGAAATATCCTACAGTCATGCAAAAGAAAAGTGAAAACCCCTCTTCTCCTTATTTAACCCAATATGTAAAATCCATTACGGATTTACCTGAAGAGCCTGTGAGATTCCATTTGTGTTAGACAGAGAACACATCCGTCGAAAATGAAGTTAACTGCTTTATCAAGACTCTGTCTATCAGCAGGGAGACTGTGATCTAATTGCTTCACGCGTCTTGCCAGAGCACATAACAATCTCAACATCTGAACACATTGCTCCCTATTACTCGATACTTGTTCAGTTTGATCCAACAAACATCCCACCACGCACACCCTTGCCCCCAACAATTGAATCTGGCTCGCCCCTTTTAAAACCTCAACAACCACTTTACGTGTTTCACGATTATATGAGGACTTGAAGCACACTTGTTCCAAAAGTTGCAAATATTCATTCCCCACATCAAGAACCAAATTCTACGTGCAAAGTTCTACGAGAAATCTTAAAACAAAAAGCAAACGAAGTTGAATACCACGCAACGATTTCTCTCGGCATGCTTTGACATCTTGATGACTAAATCCTTGCCAAAGTTAATGCAAGAATCAAACTTGGAGGAACTACCAGCTTCCTGTGTAGAAGTGTTCTGTTGGGCCTGCAAAAGTTTCTCAATTCTGAACTTATATTCCATTTGAATTTATCGCCAACAAAAAATTAAACAGCAGATGGACAAAGTAGTTCTTACCTTGTCGCTTCTAGCCACAATGGCTTGAAGACGTTGATCAATAGTAGCAATCAAATGGTCAAGATGAGTGAGATCTTGCTCCATCTCTCGTAGAAGTCTCAAATCAATTGCAATCTCGTTATCCGAGGAACAAAACGCAGAGCAGCAAGTGTTGCCCATTGCAAGAGAGTAGAAAAGAGTATTGAGTAATGAGAAAACAGAGGAGATAAAGACAATGTGGGAATATGAAACACTAGCGAGACGGAGAGTGAGGAATGAAGGAGGAGAGGAGACTAAATAGAAGAAGTACTGCAGGCAAGTCTACCAGGCTAAGTTTTTGTGTGGAGGAGAGAATCATAAATAGAGATGAAGAGTGGGAATATGGGGAGATTGTGGAGATTGCGACATAAAGGGGGAGTTCTTAAGCGATACAGATGGGGAATATGTGGGGCAAGGCAAAACTAACAATGGTAGCGAAGTACGTCTGAATGGGAAAAAATTTGTGGAAAAGGAGAGAGATTAGGACACCCGGGGAGATTTTCGCCTCTTCCTCTAGCACTCTGCAAATCTTGCATTCAGAAATCAACACCCAAAATCAAAACCTCAAAAGTTTTGCTAATTTTATCAGATGGAAATGCCTGCCTATTAGGCTGTATGTTTATAGCTAAAGCTCTCCACTCAGAACTCTAACCACCCAAACACACACCAACATTGACTAGGACTCCTGCGGTATTTGTTGAATTGTTATAAACAATCAAATGTCGTGGTGAAGTGGGAGGCTTGTTCGCTGTATGTTTATAGCTAAAGCTCTCCACTCAAAACTCAATCACCCAAACGCACACCAACTTTGACTAGGACTCCTGCGGTATTTGTTGAATTATTATAAACAATCAAATGTTGTGGTAAGGTGGGAGGCTTGTTCATCATGAATCATGATGACAACACGCTATTTTTGGTTTGATTTCCATGAGCCGTACAAACGAAAGAATAATTTAGGTGTGAAAACGTGCATCCGTCGGATCTCCTTTTTCGAATATTTTGTTCACGGCACTCACGGATCTATGGGCAGGGGAGACTTAATGGAAGGAGACCACCAATAATTGTATGGGTAGTTCGTGTAGGCGTTCTCAATATTTTCTTTTTAATCAAAGTATAGGAGAGTCAGGGGAGAGGACCCAATAGTTGAGCGGAGTCTAATAGTCGATCACCCTATGGTGAACATAGAGTCCAATCTTCCAACACATTTTTACTATATATTATAATTAATTGAGCTATTTGTAAATATAAACTACCAATCGGACCTTAGTGTGCAATGGGTACGCCGAATAGGTATGAAAGGTACTATAAGTATTTGTTTCATTGTTCATCTTTTTGTCTCTTCTTCTTTATATCTTCTTATCTCCCTATCGATTTATCAGACCATTTATATCTTTTTCTAATTCTTCCTATCGGTCTCTCACTCTCTTTGTCTCCCTCTATATCTCTCTTTATCTTTAGCTCTCAAACTATCTCTATATTTCTATCTATTTTTCACTAATCTCTCTCACTGTATATTCATATGTATCTCAATCTTCCTATCCTACCTCGACATCTAGGATACATCTCTCTCTCTCTCTCTCTCACTCAGACACACACACACACACACACACACACACACACACACACACACACAATTTTTCTATTTCACAAGTTATATATCTTGTTTCCCATTTATGACCCTATTTTGTCCTTTCTGTATCCTTATATATCTGTATCTCCCTCATTGTATCCCTATCTCAACCTTCTACCCCCATCACTCCCTCTTTTTATATTTATCCACTTTTCCTCCATCTTTAAAATACACACACACACACACACACACATAATATGTTTCTTCTTGTCTATCTCAATCTCCCTTTGTCTATATTTCCCCCTTCCTTCATGAGTGGAGGCAGGGGGTTGGAATATATATATGCCCCTCTCTCTATCTAGATATTATCATCTCAACCTATCCCTATCATTTTTAAGCCCATATGTCTTGTACCATGTATGTATCTCTCAATTTCACTCTATCTCTCCTCCTCCTCTCTCTATTTTCTTGTATACATGTACATATCTATCTCTCTCCTTATCTATCTCTACCTACCTATGTTTTCAATTGGTTATATCACTCTCCCTCCATCCCTCTATTAATATATTTCTTTATATCCACATCTTTCCCTCCCTTTATTTGTGTCCCTCTCTTCATCGCGCCCTTCCTTTGTGCTCCTTTTCTTTCTTCCCATCCCTGCACTCTCTCCCTCTCTCAGCCACTTCCAATAGATCTCTCTCTCTCTCTCTCTCACACACACACACACACTTACCATCTTTTCGTCTTTATTCATCTTTTCATAATTATTTCTTTACTTTTTTATATATCTTTATCTCTTTCCCTCTCTCTATATTACATAATACATATCTCTACCATGTTATCTTCATTCCCTCTCCTTTATATATCTCTCTATTAATTCCTCTGTATCCCCACGCCCCAGCGCCCTCCCCCCCCGGCTCTCTCTCTCTCTCTCACACACACATAACATGAACATGGTGGTAATGAAAATTGAATATCTTCTCATTTTAAAGATTTTGTTTTAGTTATGATTGAATCCTTGTAAGTAGATGCATAATTGATTTGAATCAATCATTTTTCCATTGAAGCCTTTATCGTGTAAACAACATCATGGCTTACTAATGACCTCATGTACTACACAAATTTATGAAAAATAGATCACCAGGACTTGAGTTTTGATGTCAACAATTGAGAATCCTTAAGAAGTAAGGACGACCATCACTATAAATATGGTAGTTGATCTATGTTATTTTGATTGGATGAATTGTCAAACATCCCACTAAATCAATGTACATTGATGTATGCTGACAAAGATTGTGAAGTATGCTGTTTACAGATCTCTAGCTGAAAATCCCTGGTGTCGTTGCCACCCTGTCTTTTTTGTTTTCAAAGATTGAAGATGAAATGAGCATGAATTTTCACAACAGAGCATAGTGGTTGCGCGCAGCCATGCTAGGAGAAAATTACGGCTTGGTGACCACAGCCTTTTGACGATGAGTATATGGTTTAGAGTTTTTGTTTTTTTTCGTCCATGAGAGGTATAGATTTGAGAGTTGTGATCAGGTTTATATGCAAGAGTTAAAAATCAGCCGAATCCAACGGATGCATCCCTCATAGATGACTTCTACATCCTACGATTTCAAATCAGATATGCAAAAGTTGGGTCAAAGTTTAGTTTTGATCCGATGTCACAACTGTCAATGGCAGATAAACTGTGAACGGATGCGATTAAAACTATGGTTGTCCATTCCTTCTCGATGAGTTAAAACCATTAGATGAAATAAAGAGCTCCTCTTTTCCATATAGGGAATGCCAAAATTAAAATAGGGCAGAAAAACTGCATTGAATTTGCTTGTGAATGACCTATTTGAAACAAATTGGGTTGTACTTTACATTAACATCTGTGAAGCATCCTGTATACCAATTGCATAGCCGTGAGAGTGATGCTCCTGTTTTGTTTATAGATTCACACATTCAAATTTCAAACTTTCCCTGTCATTGCCGCTCCAGGCAAGGTTGCGTATCAGACTCTAAATATTAAAGGGTGCTCATTAGTCTATGTATTTGTCTTGACAAAATGGACATTAGTTTTGAATCCAACAAAGCTTTAAAGTTTGAACTTAAAAAATCCTAGAATTTAACTACAAATACAAAAGTGAAAACGTGCAGATCTAATTATTGTGCTTGGAATGCCGGCAATTTCAGCAGTAAAATCCTATAGACAAATTCAGCTCACTCCTTTCATATAGGGAACCCTTCCGCATAAAAATCCAAATGTTGATAAAAAATATATCAATAATTGAACACATGAAAATTTATAAATGTTATAGAAATCATTAATGAGTGAAATAAATAACTTTTTGTCTCAAACAAAATATCATAGCTATCTAATATATGTGTCACTTAAAACATAATATGTTCACTTAAATAAACATTGATATCTTAGTGTATACATACTATTCTTATGTGTACAATTATTGGGGTAGCAATGTATATGCATAAAGTAAACCATATCAATAATATGTATCATCACAAATATAAACGATAAATACCAATAAATGCCTTGTATTATCTCATGAAATGTGTGAGATTGTAAAAAAAAATTAGTGTTCAATTAATGGTCCCTTTGTGTTGGATATAGGTTGTATTTTATATGATAATGTGTTATTTTTATAACAAATAATTTTTTTGTGTTATATATAAAAGTTATATATAACAAATATTTATGATTAATAATAACTATTTGGTCCATTTAAGTTGCATATATGTTACATTTCATATAGTTATACAATATTCTATTAACAACAAATGATAATTTTAAATTCAATTTGTAGAGATTTTTAGATTAAGCTTTGGTCGAGTGTTCAAAATGTCATTTTTTAGACACATTTCACTAGGTGCACTATTTTAATGAGTTGTGTGATGAATCACACCTTCAAACCTTAGTTGTAGGTAGTTCAATGTCCATTTTACATTTCAAAAAAAAAAATGAAGGTCTTACGACATCCCATGTAGCGGCAACATGTTGATGAAGTTAGACCTCACGACTACTGGTTCCTCTCCCTTATTCGGTAATGAGAAAACAGAAGAGACTAAAGACTATGAGGGAATATAAAACACTAGAGAGATGGAGAGTGAGAAATGAGGGAGGAGAGGAGACTAAATAGAAAAAGTATTGCAGGCTAAGTTTTTGTCAAACTGTGTGGAGGAGAGAATTCTAAAGAGAGAAGTGGGCAGCAAATCTTCAAATTTGAGAAATCTAAATAGAGATGAAGGGTGGAAATATGGGAGAAGATAGCACTAAATGTATGGTTGTGAGAAGAAATGTGGAATATGTGGAGATTGTGACATAAAGTCGGAGTATTTTTAGCCATACAGCTGGGGAATATGTACGGGACAATGAAGAGAAAATGTGGGGCAATGTAAAACTAATAATGTGGGAGAAAAAATGTGGAAAAAGAGAGAGAGATTATTGAGAGGTCCCTGTTGGAAATTAACGTAAATAGATAATATATGTATGTGACAATGTAGTGAGCGCACCAATTAACTTGTCCTACGTAGGTATTGGCCTATCACTTTATGTAAAATCATTTTACCTTTTTAGTTTTACTTTCATTGTTCTATTTTTGAAAAAGGGTTAAAATGAATATTTCTATTATGTAATATTAAAAAAAATTAATCTTAATATTTTTTAATTTTTAGTTTTAGTGAAGGCCATTTAAGCAAGCATGTATAATAGGAGAAGTATACTAATAGTATAGCTAATTTCATACATATGTAGAATCTAAACTTTGCATTATATTTTGACAATTTATTTTTATTCTTTTTATATGTAATTTAACTACTTCAAAAAAAAATAACTTATCAGTCATAATGACGCTCCTTGAAAATTTGATTTGATTCCTTGGTCTTCTTCTAAGGCCAGTTGTCTTCTAACATCTAATTTGTCATATATTGCATCTAGTATGCTACCTTTGATTTCCAACAAGTTTCTTTTGAAGTTCAACATATATCTAACATCAGAATTTTCAAGTAAGACTTGATCATTATCTTCATATGTTTCATAATATTTATCTAATTGGTCAATTTTGTCTCCCTTTTCTATCCTTGTTGTGATCTTTTCTAGGTCCGGTTTCCATTTCTTCTTTTCATCCCCTCAACTAACCTTTGCAATATTTGTCTCATATATCCTTTTCTATTACCTCTACTTTATCCTTGGTTTTCTCTTTTTTCTTTCAACAAGATTGGACATACATGCCATGAACTCAGACCCAAAACCCTAAATACAGAAAAGAGACCCCTTTTAAAAAACCAAAACCTTTCAAAAAAAGTGAGAATTTTAGAAAAATATTTTCATTTATGTCCTAGGGACCCATTTTGTCAAAACAGACCAGGTTTTGTAAATCGAGTGTTTGAGCCCTCATATGAGCTCTAAACTCAAAATAAAAAGAAACAACCCTATTTAGAATTATGAGACCTTTCTAAAAATGTAGACTTTTCCAAAACATTTGCTAATTTGCGCCCAGAAATAATTTTTCATGAAAATAAAAAAAAAGTTATTAAAAAAATACGAATTACCTCAGAAAAATCTAAAATTTTAACCAAAGCTTCTCTAATATTTCTCAAACCTACAAAACAAATTTCAGACCAAAATACCAAGTCCTTTGGAAGATATGATCAGATCTTTAAGATCTAGGGTTTTTCGTCTCCAAACAAATCCGCATAAGGGGGTTAGCTCCAAAAATAGCCAAAACCAGCATGTAAAGGTGAGTTTTCCCATGGTGGGCACCAAAAATGTGTGCTAAAATGTTGACACACTTCTATGAGTCATTATATCCAAGATTGCTCAAGAATTAGATCTCAAATGGTGACTCATAGCTCTCTATTCATGGGGTGCAAGGGTTTGTAATGGAGGCCCTCAGTTTGACCTAGTTTGTACCCATGCAAGTACACCATAAAATGAGAGATTCAAAGAGGAAAAGTAAGAGTTCTAGTCTCCATGATCATCAAATATGCATGCAAATGAAGATGCAAGCTAATCTAAATGATAACAATGCAAAGCAATGGAAGAAAGGAAATCTAATCTATGAAAGGAAATAACAATGCAAGATTAATCTATGATTTAATCAAATATGACTCTAAGCTGATATGAAAATGCAAGGATGAAGCATGATGATGGAAGCCATGGATGCATGAGAGAAGAAGACAAGAAGAGAGAAGTTGCAATGAAGCTCCAATGTCCAAACCCTAATGCTCAAAATCCTTCAAAATCACTCTCCAAACCTACAGCATAACAATACTATAGAAACTAACATTTGTCCAAATGAGAAGGAGAGGGCTCCTTATAAAGGAAAGTGTGGAGGTGGGAGGCTTCTCACAAGAGCATTTTGGAAACAATTTATTAATTGTGTATTGTCTTTGATATTACACAAAATGTCATATCATTTCCATTCAGTGTATGTCGAGCTCACTTGGGCATTGAAGACAGTTTCCTATGTCTGCCAAGCATTCTAGAGTTTGCCTAGTTTAGAAGATAGTGTCTATCGAGTTCACTTGGGCGACAAAGTAAAGCTTGTAGAAGTTGAGTGTTAACCAAGCTCACTGGGTTAATGAAGGAAATCTTGGATGGAACCAATGTTAACCAAGCTTACTCAGTTACCAAAGGAACTTTGTGAATATGCAGTGTTAACCAAGTTCTCTTGGTTAAAATAGAAAAATTGCTTTGAGTTAGAATCTACCAAGTAGGGTCAGCTAACGAAGGATTTTCTTGTTTTGGCATATTGAGTTCAATTGAATTGTTTGTTGGTTCTAACTGACTGAGAAGATGAATATTAATTATTCTAAGTTCTATTCAACCTGACTTGACAATGTGCAAGATATAAATATAAGGTCAAGTTGAGGATTGAATGTGTGGAACATAATTGAAAATTTGATGATGCTTAGAGGAAGCAAATTAGAAGGATAAGAAGAATATCCTTGTTGAGATGCAAAGATACATTCAATCAAGAAAGATCAAGTATACAGGCCCCAGAATCAAGATATCTAATTAGCAATTTAGTTGCATCATGAATCGGGTCATCTCATTGTTACTCTCTAACCATTGTAGTAGTGATCTAAATCTCTCAATAGAGTTGGCTTAACAACTATTTGTAAATCCTCTAACAAGGTGGCATTTCTATTGAATTGTCTAAAGACCTCTAACAAGGCCACTCCTAATAGGGTGATTAAATTCTCTAACAAGGTTATACCTAACAGTGTGTTTTGTAACTTTTAACAGGGTTGGCTCCTAACAGGGCTCACTTCAGAAGAGTGAATATCAGTAACTAGTTGCAATTGGTGGTTTTTCCTAAATTGGGTTTCCACGTTAAAATGTTGTGTTCATGTTATTTATTTTATGTGTTTGCAACTAAGTTAAATAAATATCAATCATAGATAATGTCTTAAGATTTTTATGTTAAGAATTTGCTGAGCTAGTTCAGTGTTTACTGAGTTATAACATTTTCTTTGTGTGTTTACCGAGTTACAATAGAGTTTAGTTTTGATTTATATTGACATCTAAGTGATCTGGGATTTATTTTTGTGGTAACTGATTCACCACTCCCCTCTCAATTACTCCTCTTATATTTCCAACAAAGCAATGTGGTATAAATCCCTAAAAAGGCAAGTAAGAGGAAAAAGCCCACCACTTAGAGATATGTGCAAAAAAAATGAATCTTTATAAGATTTTATTTGATTTATTTCCTTTTTTCATTAAAAAGAGAGCTTTAAGTGGGGATTTATTTAGTTAATTAAAAAAGAGATTTTCTTTTAATTAAATAAGATTATTTTATTTATTTAAAAGGGATATTTTCTTTTAATTAAATACGATAAGATTATTTAATTAAAAGAGAAGTTTTAATTAAATAAGATAAAACTATTTAATTAAAAGAGAGATTTTCTTTTAATTAACTTTAAGATTATTTTTTAAATTTAAAATTGATGTTTTCTTTTAATTAAATATGATTATTAATGAAATGATCAAACTTTAGAAAATATTGAAATAATTAAATTAATTGCAATTTGATCAAAGAAAATGATTTGAATTGATTCAATAAAATATTGCAATGCATTGATTCAGGAAATTGATAAATTGAAGAATGGGGGCCCATAGTCTAGGTGACCATTTTAGGGTGCATACACCTACCAATAATCAAGTTCTTAAAAGACCGAGCACTCAAGCCACACCATTGCAAATATCAAGGCCAAGTGCAGAGACATCTAGCACATCAAAAGACATATCTTATGGAGATGTGAGTCTTGATCAAACCTATTCTTGAGCAACTGGTAAATATTGTTGACAAGATTAATGATGATGACGTAGACTCAAACATCAAACTATTGGAGTGGTTAGAAAATAAGTTTCAAACAAAAGTTCTTGAATAGATATTTAGTGTCATTACACTAAGATAGGTTGACCTAGCAACCAAGATGGAAGATGTGAAAAGGGTGTTGGAGAATATCTTTTCTCTATACACAAAGCTTTGTGATGTGAATTTATTCACACAAGAAGCATAGAGGGCTATTGACTAGCTGCAAGGAGATTTACAATCCATAGGTACTACATTGAAACTATCTCCAGGTCAAAGCCAGACTCATTTTCAAAGATTACTCTCTACTCAAGATCAGCTGGCCACATTACAAGCACAAGATGCAAACATAAGGGCTACTTTGATTAGTATCCAGTCCATGTTGACCCCACACATGGAAGTGTTGCACAAGGAACTAGCCTTCATTGAAACATTGATGAAGAAAGATTCTCATCTTTCCACTCATGAAGGCCTAGTTAACCTTGTTGTCAAACTAGACATCTAGTATCAATCGCTAGAGGTAGCGTGAAACATCTGGGATGCAACATTGAAGATCATCATGGAGGTCCACAAAACATTTTTGGATAAATACATTATCAGTGTACCACCCAAATGACATAAGTGTCAAAAAATGGGGAATGAGAAAGAAAAGGGGGAATGAAGATGATAAGGGGAACACAGTTTTGAGACAAAAATAAGGGACAATAGTAGTACTATACATATTTACTCAGAAAGAGTTATACATAATTCAGATACAACAAGGAATGCTCAACTCAGGGGGAGTTATACAATTTTGGAGAGGTATGACAATTAAGTCATCAATTGTGCAAAATTTTGAAATTTTAAAAATTTTAATGAGATACAGATTATCTAAGTTATGCACATAAGTTAGGCTGTATATGCATGACAAAGTGTTTTTTCCACTCATGTCAAAGGGGGAGATTATTGATCTCATTTTGGTTTTGACAAAGCAATGAAAAAACACTTAAGTCATTACTTAATAGAAATATGTATGTATCGAGAAAGTAGTGTATGCCGAGCAATATACGCAGATAATGCCAAGCACCCCTATGTGTTGAGAAGATGGTATGTGCTGACTCACTCAAGTGCCAAGCAAGACATATATGTTGAGTAATTCACATGCTAAGTAATACAGTGGATGTCGAGTCATTCAGGAACTGAGTTACAACATTAAGGATATAGTAAATGTTGAGCATCAAAGCTTTCAAGTGTCGAGTAAACAGTTTTGGACATAGTTGTTTGTAATGACACAAACTCCTATGCAAACCATTTTTGGGCTGACTTAAGGATTGTTTTACTATTCTAAAAGATATATATGAAGGTATATTGAGAATCCCTATGCAGTGCATGCAACCAATTAGATTGAGGGATGTTCTAAGCGGCAAAATGGGTGAATCACAATCATTGATTCCTACCTATCCCTAACTCACCTACGTCTTCTTAAAGAGGACAAACCCTAAACATTTAAGAGTATCAAGTATGTGCAGATGAGAAGAGAAGGGTGAATTCTAAGTATAAAGAGAGCATTCATGGTGACAAAGGAGGTTGTGAAAGAGATATGAATTGCATAATCAATTAGAGAGAATAGAGAAGAGAAGTTAAAGGACATAAGAGATACATCTGATCAGGAGGATCAAATACACATTAGAAAAGAGGAGATCTGATATCTATTAGAGAGGTTCTAACCGAAGGATCAAGGCTAAAACATTCTAACAGGTGAATCAGTAAAAATCTCTTAACGGAGTAGTCCTAGCATGCTTTTGTAAATCCTTTAACAAGGTTCTTACTTTATTTTAAGTTGAAGTCCTCTAACCAAGCACACTTTTAGCAGATTGTTGAAATCCTTTAACAGGGTAAGATTTAACAGTCTTTGTAAACCTTTAATAGGGCAGACCTTTCACAAGGTAGATCATAGTTTATGATCAAACTTATTGTAACCTTCATTGGATACACTTTACAACTGCAGTAGTGAAGATTTGTGGGTGCCATCCCCACTCCAGTTTTACCTTCTCATTGGAGGGTTTCTAGGTAACAAATTTACTGTGTTATGTGTTATTTGTTCATTCTATGGATGAACATGTGTAGTTTGCTATTTTAGTTTACATGTTAAATTATGATATGGATGTGTGGTGAGTGTTTTATGGTTAAAGTTTTGAAGTTTTGTCTAGAATGTTGTAGAAATGATGATTATTTTATAAGATCATATATTTAGTCCAACATGTGAAAGTAAAAATTCTAGAACTACATCTTCAAATTGTTGAGTCATTATTATAGTTAAATAAGTTTTTGAATCCTATTTTAAGTATGTACTTGTGTTAAAGGTTTAGTCAATTTAGATGTCTTTATCCTTTATATATGTGTGTTCATCATATATGATATGTGTGTGTGTGTGTGTGTGTGTGTATAGATGTATATGTATATGTCTATGTATATGTATATATGTATATATAGATGTATATATAGACATAAAACTATGATTAATATATAATTATCTGATTATTGAATAGACATGTCCCATGATGGGACATGTCTATTCATGTCCTATGTTTAATATAAATGTGAGAAGATGTTGCATTTGAAAAGAACATACCAAATACTATGGCAATGTTTTAATACCTTTGCAACAATCCATAATTTTACTTGGTATCAGAGCCTAGTTACGATCCTGGAAGAATTATTCTCACAATTAGAGTAAGTTAGTTAAGGAAACCCTTTTGTTGTGTGTGGAATCAAATTGAATCAAAGTTGGATATCTGTTTCTCAAGGTGATCTCTACTCACGGGCCCCTATATGGAAATGGTTGAAATAGTAATTTGGATGTCAATCTTGCTTGGCACATGCTCGCAGATGGATCTAGCAGCAATGATTCATAGAGAATCTGATGTGATGTGAGTCTTCAAAACATCAGATGCCTAGTCTAAATACAAAAGATGGTAGCAAGATCGGTGGGAGCTATCAAAAGAAAGCACATTGACTCTGCTAAGTCAAATGTACAAGGAAAATTGCATTAATGTTTTCCAAACCCATATGAAGATCTGGCATTCATAGCCAAGCATTGGGGTGTTCACACTAAAGTTAGATTGGGTGAATTCTTGATCACCATAGCGGGAAGCATATTCACCAAGATAGGTCAAATGTCAGAGGGCCAATGTTTGGTGGTGGACCAAGTTTGTGTGAGATTAGCTAATGCATCAATGTTGCTGGTGCTATTTGGCAAAATAATGTTGATCTAGCCAGAGTGTCTCGATCCAGTAATGTCTGATTGGGTGTGGGATTCTTGTGCAATGTCTCTATCAGTTGCTTTTGGGGATCAGAAGAGTATGGGAGGGCTCTTACAACTCTCAGAGAATATTGACCATAGTCAAAAGGAAGAGGAGTATTAATGAAAAAGGAACTCATCTTCCATTTACCAGAATCGAATAGAAGATGTATCTCCACCCTCCAACGTTGAATAATCAACAGGACAAATCGAAGGGTACAACTGACCTCAAAATCAAGCAAATAATTATCAAATGAGCTCCAGCCAGCGTGGATGGTTCATTAGCCTATAGCAACAAGAGAGAATAATAATTAGCCTGACATAAAGGAACCATTATCATGATTCACAAGAAAGGAGTTTTAATAAGAGTCCATTTTTCACAAAAGGAAAGTAAGGAAGCACATTGTCGTTGACAAAGAAGTTGATGTGGATGTCAGTGGTAAATATTGATAAGAGCGGTTGCATGTTACACCAATGGTAAAGAGAAGTCGCCAATGATTCCATAAGACAACTCAAGAATGAATCAAACAACAACAATAATATAAGTGCAACGACGACTTTTGAAAGGTTGAATTCTTATATAGCAATGAGAAATATCGTATGCAACAATTAAAGGCCAGATGATATAAGATGGTACATCGTTGGGAGTTCTTGATCGTCAAAGGGTAGTATTCATGATATTGAATGGCAACATAGAGTATCGAGTTTGAACAATATATCGTTGTAGATCATAACTAATGAATCAATCACGATGATTCGTTGTAGATCATAACTAATGAAGCAATTAGAGTAGTAGGACAGACACAATTATCAAATTAGGAGATCATATCAAGAGCAATCCCATATATAGGTGGAGTCGGTCCCATCGATTTGTAGGCAATCGCTATCCAGCCAGTTTTTTCGACATGGCTAGATGTCCATGTCGTGTCGGCCAATAACATTGAAACCTCTGTCATCTATTCGTGTGCCCTCTTGTCAGAATTTGTCATAATTTTGTCTTGTACAATGGTATTTCCACACATAATTACTTTGTTTTATAATTTGCTAACTAATTTCAATAGGAGTATAGAAAATCAACATAGGATATCAATTAGGGAGAACTATTATCGTATAGATATTAATATACATTTTTATTTACTAATTATTAAAAAAATTCATAAAAAATCTTGATTTTTGTAGTAATTAATCTTAGTATTTTCTTATATATTTTACTTTTTAAATTTTTATTAATTATATAATAATATATAATCATTTAATTTTAATATGCATATATTAGTGAATATAATTATTTTTTTAATTATATATTTTAATATCTAATAAATATAGATCATCTTTAAACTATTTATTTATTAAAAAATTCTATTATTCAATTATGTATTTTTAAAAGTTAAATTATATTAATAATTCTAATATTAGAAATCTTGAAAGAATTTAATAGCATGTTATATCAAAAGCTAAATAACATATGTATCTATTGATTATAATGGAATTCTTAATAACTAATATATTAAAGTAAACTATTACTACAAATTCAATATAAAAGAATATTATTAATTTTTCAAATTTATAAATATGCGTAAGTTATTTTTTAAATATTTTTGTTTTGTTTTCTTATAATTTAGTTTAATTTTACAAATAAAAAGCCTAAAATTCTATATTTTTTCATGGTCAAAGCATCATAAATGATCATAATCTAACATGCTTAAAATTATTAAAGATAGCCTAAAATTAATAGTAGAGCATTTTATATTTTGTGTAATGTAGTTGTGCCAAATAATGTGTTCATAATTTTTTTTTAAATCCAAATTTTACATTTAATTCGTAATAATAGTTTATGTTAAAATATTACTCATTAAAACATCATAAATGATCACAATCCAACTAACTTACAATTAATATGAAGGACATACTAAAATTAATATTAGAGTATTTTATATGTTGATTAGTCTAATGTAGTTGCACCAAATAATGTGATCATAATATTTTTTTTAAAATTTTACATTTAATTTGTATTAATAATTTATGTTAAAGCATTAGTTATTAAAAATTTCATCATCATTAATAATACACATATTATTTAGATTTTGATATTATATATTATTAAATCTTTTTAAGATCTATAAAATTAGAAATATTAATAGTATTTAACTTTTACAAATATATATTTAAAAAGAAATAATAGAAAATTTCAATAATAATAAACATTGTTAATATTTTGTACTAATTTTTTTAATGTTAATGTTAAGTAATCTTAGTACTTTTTTATAATAATAAATTTTAGAATTTTCTTATGTATTTTATTTTTTATATTTTTCTTGCAAGAATTTAATTTTTTTTATTGGTAAACGATTGAAGCCTTAGATTATATTAGATAAAAATATTACATAGTTCTCTGTTCAAACGGGCACTGGTAGGAAAGAATGGAGAAAGAAAACCTCCAGTCTAGCCAGAGACCGAAGTCCAATATTATATAGATTTAAAAGGGGCATACACCAGTGAAATATAACTTATTCTTACAATAGTTACAAATATCATGAAAGGGACATCAAGCTCGAGGGGATACAAAAGAGTCGAAAGTCTAGACAGAAGGTGGAGATCTATCCTGCATATGTAAGATAACACACAACAATCTTCCAGAAGGGGATTAGTAGTCAGAGTTAAGGAAGATAATAAAAACAAGGGAGGAGGAAACAAAACCAATCTATCACACAAGGGAAGCTTTGCAACACAACCCCCCTTTATATGTGTTGTCCTTTCCTTCCTTTGTTGATTATGCCACTTTTCCAAACTCCACATTAGTAGTAAGTGCAAAGAGTAATTTCCAGTTTATTATAGTTTGTCTGAAATTAGGTATAAGAGACACAAGAAATAATAAACCTACTCTGTTATGATGAAATATGTTAAATTTGGTAATTATTATGCATGAAAGTATATCCTTGTCTGTAATCAGTTAGTTAATGCTATTAACATTTTGTTCTCCTGCCAATTTATGAGGCTAATTTGTTTATTGGATTAAATTATAGTAGTACTTAAGTTGTCGATGATTACAATGCAGTGGTTGATTTCTTTTAAGATCCTTTGTGATCCTATGTTAAGCTAAAGATTGTGATTACAGTAAGTAGGATAACTAAGAATGAAAAATCTAGCCATGTAGCCAAAGTATTAAGCTTAATTTTTAAGCATCTCTAAAAAAAATTAATTGCTATGTCAAATTTTTGTTATCCTACTTCTATAATTAAGAAACCAAGTATAAAAATTTGATGAGCCTCTGTCAATCACGAAAACATGATACAAGCTACTGTACCAACCAAATACCAATGATACATTGAGTATTAGCCCTTTGAACCAAGAGCTAAAAACAAAAATGAATCCAAGAGAAAACCACCAAGAGGGGCCAAACTCGAGAACACTGATGGAACGAAGAAAGCAACAGCAGAGTTTAGTTAAATATATTGATTATATTCATAGTATGCTATATTTATAGCAACGATATAAACAATAAGCCAATGGGTACAGAATAAACCCACATCAATGAAACTATCAAAAAATAGCCCTAGACAGATTACAGAAGAGCCACAAAAAAAATGAGAATATACGAAGTCAAGGCTCCAATATCCAGTCGAGAAGCCCTAGCTAAATTTAGTACGGGAAGCTACCAGAAAAAAAGAAAAAAGAAAAACCACCCAAAACCCCACAAAGAAAGGGAGAGAGAGCCACCATGGCCACAAGGACAACAGGAGCACCAAAAAGCCACCAGAACCAGACTTGAGCTCCAAGCTACGCACCACCATCCTCTTTCTAGAAGACCATGATGATTTTAGAAGCTTCCCTAATGTCTTTGGCCCTTGACCCTGGAGGAAACTCATAAGTGCTTCTGGTTCTACTAGACTTGTCTAAATTAGGAAGGCAAAATTCCATGACTTCTAAGTCTACAAAATTCACACCCAGATTTATGTATGCATCAAAGGTATTCAAATACTTCAAGAGTCACTCCTTAGAAGGATCTTCAATAATACCTCTCCAACATAGCAGAAACTAAACGCCGGCTTTCATCTTGGGCCATTCTCAAAAGAAGGGATGTTATCTCGGATAACTAGTGTAGGACATCTAGGAACAATTGCAAGCTCAAAACTCCCTAGCGGATGAGCCATATAAGCTTCCAGCTAGGGATTTTGAGCTTCTAATCAATACTAAAGACTACCTCCTCTAGACCTACCAACCCAATAGGATCAAAAATATTATAGCAGAGCTAGATATTATCCCATTTCCTGACTTTGGCCCTAACTAGGCAACCAATCTAGGAACCTATACTGTCACTATTGGTGTGCCAAGTAAAGTCGTAATTGAAGACTCCTTCCCCTAAAACCCTACTAATGGCAACCCTGCTCATATTGTCTATGGGATTGAGCAAGCGAGTCCATCTCTCAGGCTTCACATTACCATGGAATGCCATAGTTTAGACTTCAATAGCATGACACAGGCAAATATTAGTATCCATGATAACACCTACTCAGGATAGAACTAGACCCTTAAGAAAAAATGTAGACATATAAGGACCCAACGTAGATATTAGAAGCTTCATCAAAATTGGGAAAGATCTAGAAGGAATCTAGTGATGATGCCATCACGATACAATTGGGTAATGATTAATACAATTCTAGGGATATTAAAAAGGAGTGCCAAAGATCACGAGTAATTAGAGTGATAATACCACATAAACTAAACAAAGTGTGTCAAATTTGCACTTAATGCAATAATTATTAAAACAAGTGTCGAAGGGAGATGCTAGATAAGATTAAAAAACTTAAATACCTTAGCCAACTAACTTTGGTTAAACAATTAAATATTTTCTCCATCCATTCCTTTGTTAGCTAATTGGTCTTCTTTTGTATTACCTTCTCTGCAAATGCGTGTAAACCTTATTTCTTCAAATTTATGTTGACATTCCAGTCATGTTTGTTATTAGTGACATACACTTATTCAGATTATAAGTTCATACCAAGAATATTGTACAGTTAACATTGTTAACCAAGCATTTTAGTTGTTATCGAGCTCTACAGTTGCTACCAAGTCCTTTGGACAGATTTCAGTTTGCACTGAGCAATTACTACAAAGTTGATGATCAGTAGTGTAAACCAAATATCTTAGTGTATGCTGAGTTTACTAGTGCAAACTGAGTGGTTACCGAGTTCACAGTTGATGTGATGCGAGTCCAATGTTAACTGAGTTACTCAGTGTTAACCAAGTGACTCAGTTTATATCGAGCTTGCAGAGAATCCATTGTTGACTGAGCTATGCAGTGAGAATCGAGTGATTCAGTTTATATGCCAAGTTTCATAGTATTTAGTGTAGACCAAGTTCCAAAATACTTAGAAGTGATCAGTATGGACCAGGCCTCTACGTCTACCAAGTGCATGATGATGTCGAGCATTGATAGTGGATGCCGAGTATCAGAACCTCACTGAGTGAGTCTTTAGAACCCGATTTCCTACACTTTGGCCAACTTTGTAATATTTGTGTAAACTTGTATTGTGGCTGACTTTGTAATTGTGTAATTGGATCAATATATATGTAATGTATTATCACATCCAAATAATGAGATAGAAGTAATGTAATAATTAGACAAGAGTAAAAGAGAAAATTACAAAGGCTACAACAGTATAAGGAGTAGGAAAGATTCATCTATCACAGAAGGTGATTTGTACACTCAAAGGAATCTCATTCAACAAACCAAGTTGCAGATCAGAGATCAGCTACTGCTTCATCCTAACAGCTAGATCAGTCAAATCCTTTAACAAGGTAGACCTAACAATCTTGTGTAAATCTCTTTACCAAGTGCATACTTCATTATATGTTTGTAAATCCTTTTGTAAGGTGGACCTAGCAGTCCTTATTGCTCCTAACAGGGTAGATCATCAGAAGTGATCAGCCTTAATAGGAAAACTTTATACTATAGTACTAAAGCTTGTGGGTATCATCCCCACCCCAGTTTTACTTTCTATCTGGAAGGTTTCTGGGTCACCAAATCTTGTATGTTAAAGTGTTGTGTATGCTTTCATGTTTTTAGTTTCTCATGCATGCAACTAGATTAGAATTCATATAAAGGATTAATTGCTAATAGAGATAAAGTTTTATTGGTTATTGATTCACCCCTCCCCTCTCAGTAGCTTAGCTTGTTATAATATTTTCAACAATTAATATCAGAGCTCTATGGTTCTCAGAGAAAATTTTAATAGCTTGATAAAAGATCAAAGGAAATGGAGGTATTCATACTTGACAAGGTTATTGACAATGAGAAGCTAGATTTGGAATTGGCTATTGGGCAACTCAAGAAAGAAAAATAGAAACTCTCTCAATCCCTAAAAAGAAGAAAAGATCTTGCAATTCAGATGAATGATTCACTCTATATTGAAGAAAGAATTGAAAGCATCCATTCAAGCAATTCAGATGAAGTTGATGAAGCAATCAAAGAACTATTGGAAAACAATAGTACTCTTCAAGAAGAAGTAAGAAAACTAAGAAGAGAGCAAGAAATTTAGTCAATAAGATTGTGTGAAGTCATGGAAGAGAAAAATAGGATAAGAGAAGAGACAAAAGGAAAGAAAAATGAAATTTAGCACCTATCCCTTTAGCAAGAAAACTTCATTGATCAGCTCACCAATGCAAATGAATAAATCTTGAATCTAAGATCAGAAAATGAAAGACTATAGGATGATCTAAATAGTGAAAGGCAAACCAATGAAAGGATGATGAAATCTCAAGCAGACATGAATCAGTTGAATGATCAAAGCCATTATAGAAAAAAAGGAAAAGCAAGAATTGGATATACAAAAGAAGGTGAATCATCTAAGCAAGGAGCTCAAAAGAATAAACCTACTTGCAGTCACTAGGGTAAGATAGGTCATACTTCAAACAAATGTTGGAGCAATGGGAAAGAAAAATTCAATGGAAAATGCTACAATTGTAATCAACATGGTCATAGAGCCAATGAATGCAAAGAGAAACCAAAATTTGAAGGCAAATGTCACAAATGTAAGAAGCATGGGCACAAGTCATCAGAATGCAAAACTAAGGTAATGAGTTCAACAGAACAAATTGCAAAAGCTATATTTGGTTGGGACTATAACACTTGGTGTAGATTTCATTACTATGAAGAATTTGGACACATTGGAATGAAATGTGAAAAACATCACTTGAGGAAAAGAGATACTACCAGAAGATGTTTCATTTGTAGAAACTTGGTCATCTTGCCAAGAACTGTATGAATAGTGGAAGAATTGAAGATGAAAAGAAGGAAAAAGTTGATAACATCAGAAAACAAATGAGACAACAATGGGTTCCAAAGTCTACTGAGAATGAAAGTCCAAGAAATTATGATCAAGTCACTCAAGAATTGGGTGACTCCATCATTTCCACTTGATTTCTCAAGGAGAACTAGAACTAGGCTACTAAAGAAGACATCTAAATCAGTTCCAATTAATAGGACAAAAGATCCATACCAGCATTAAAGATGCAAAGGGATCGTCGAGTAAGAAGTAGCAGTTAATACCGAGTTATCTTCCTTAACGAGTGAGGTCGAGTTACAGACTCTACAGAGCGAGGTTAGGAGTAACTAAGTATTATGTGGTTACTAAGTCATGAAAGACTCCACTGATTAATCAATGCAAGTGAGTGAATGACAGTATGTCAATTTGATCTAACATTTGTACCAGGTATTTATGGTGAAATTTTGATAAAAGGAATCAAATCAAAGTCATTTCTCACCGTGTATTTTTTAGAACTATTTGCACAGAGCGATCTTCAAGAACATTCAAGTGATTTGAGCAAATTGTTACCAAAGTTTTTAGATTCTCTCAAACCCTACCAAGTGAAGATGGCAGCTACCAGCAGCAAAGTGAAATGAGGTTCAGACATGTTAGTTCATGGTGTAGAATGGAAGGCATCGGATTTCAAGCTCACTCCTACAATTGCAGAAACCCTAGATCTAAGTGGAGCGCAGTCACAAATCCCTTCAAAGGTACTGTTGATTAACAACATCCGTTCTCATTTCAAAAGTGCTATACAAGATATAGGAACATTGGAGATGGATGAATGTTTAAAGGAGTTATGCGTTGATGGTATACTGAAACCTGAGCATCAACATCTCAAGGCTAAAGGTTTAACTCATATTCCTCACATGCCACAAAATTTCCAAGTGAAATAGACAAGATACATCCTCAGTCATGTGCATAACAGTCAGTTGTGGTTGGAGCAATCGATTTTGATCACAAAGAATATGATCCATAGGATCACCGGTCTCCCCATGTTATCAAAAGCCAAAACAACTAAAACCCTAAGTCGGGTTGAATTGGAAAAGAAAACTTTAGCTGTATGGGATGGAAGGGGAATGAAGATTAGTAGTATGATAGAAATGGAACTAAAGTTTGGAATTCACATCATAGCACATAAAATCTACAGTTCAAGCAGGTTGAACAATGTGTCTTGTGAAGCTTTAGACTTGGCTTACAAGGTAGTCAAGAATAACCTTTCTCTTGACCTTGTCGAGCTATTGTTGAATCAATTCAACAAAAACACGAAGAGCATCAAGACATCAAAGAACAATCCATGAAAGTTTGGCTCACTATTGACATGTTTATTTTTCTATGTTTAGAAATTCTTTCCATCAAAAGGTACTATTGTTTGGAGGAAAGCTATGCTAGTACTCTATCAGATTAAGGAATACATTGCTGAGATGGGAGAAAATTATATAAGTATCATGGATAATTATTTTGATACATTCAAGGAGAAAATAAACAATAGATTCTAAATTCCCAGGAAACTAGTTGAGGACTATAAAGATGATGTTTATTTTATGGTAGATAGTGACAAGGTATACATTCAGGTAGTTAGGCCTAGAATTGCATGGGTGAAACCTCTAGGATATGAGGTCAATATTGATGAAACAAAAGATATAATCAAGGCATTGATAAATGAGCCAATGGATCCCAATGTATCTTACTTTGGCACATATGATGAGGCTAAGGCTAGGATAGAACTGGAGATTAAGCTCGCTCAGGTGGTTAACAAAGGCAAGAAGAGGATTGCCAAGTTGAAAACAAGTTCCACTCTTTTGTTGACCGAGGGAAAAGGTGAAGATGAAGAAGCAGAGGATGAAGAAGAGTCAGAAGAAGAGAAGCCACTAAAGAAAAAGGGCAAGGTAATCATTACCAAACCTGCTACTGTGTTCACCGGGAGATCATCAAGAAAGAAAGCTAATACAAAAGGATGAGACATAATTTTCAAAAGGTCTCCACCCAAATTTGAAGAGAAATTGAAAGATACAGAATCAGGTTCTGGCATAGAAAACTTCAAGACATTGAAATATGAGACTAGAATACTTGATGAGCAGAAGAAAATAAAAGATATGTTGATATCTAATATGGGTAAGTGGAAATACTTACCTGATCAGCTTACTCAGACGATTCCTAATGCTTTGATGGAAAAGATTCAGCCAAGATGGGAACACACAATGCAAAATATAAAGGATATTCATGAGCAAACTCTGAGGAAAATTATGCTAAATCTGAGTGACAAGGAGGTAAAAGAATCTTTGAAGAAAAATGAAGAAAAGTTGACTTTGAGATTCAAGACTTGTCTCATTCTTTTGAAAGAAATTGAGCATGTTGTGCAGAACGCCACAAAAACATGGAAGAACATTTATGTTTTTCACAAGGTGAGTGATTTTTTTGTAATTGTAAGTGATAAGGATGATGATGATGATCAGGAGGAGAAAGATGAAGAGAAAATTGATGAAGAAGTGACTCATTTTGATACTGTTGATCATGAAGAGGAATAAGAGCAAGAGGCTACCGAGGAAGATACACTAGATGTTGAAACCGACCCAGTTAAGATTGCTTCAATGATTATAGCCTCACTTCCTCATTCTCCAAGAAAAATATTGATAACATCAAGCACGAAGATAGCCTC
This sequence comes from Cupressus sempervirens, assembly GCA_028749045.1. Classification (NCBI taxonomy): domain Eukaryota; kingdom Viridiplantae; phylum Streptophyta; class Pinopsida; order Cupressales; family Cupressaceae; genus Cupressus; species Cupressus sempervirens. The sequence goes on along the minus strand of CM053787.1, from coordinate 262,044,293 downwards.
AACAGGATTGATTGTGACAAACACTGCAAGCACAAGCATCTAATCAATCTTTGCACCAATCTAGCTCAACACATCATTGACCAAAGTGCCAAGCACTTCATCTATAGAGCTACAAGTTCTACCCTCTACATCAATTTTGGCTACAATAGGTATTCCTACCACCAGCATTTCAATGAGCACAATATCCATTTTTGCAGTGAATCCCACTATTTCAACGTTTGGTATTCCATCAGTAAGTGTAGTTTCCACTTTTTCAGCAAGTTCCACTATATCTACAATTGTTTCCATTCCTAGTATGCAAGCAATAAGTGCAAGGATAGTTGAGACCAAGCCTCAATCAAGAAAAAAAATTTTGAGTAAAGGAAAAGAAAAGGAGGAAGAGATAGATTTTGATGAGGAGATTGTCATTCCCAAATGGGACATCTCAAATCTTACTCCAAATCAGATGCAAACCTTTGGTGAACTTCTTCAAAAGAAAGCTAAGCAGCAAAGGCTAAGAGAAGAAAGAAATAAGAAGTTCAAGATCATTGAGGATGCAAAGAATATTCTACCAGAAGCTATAGGCATAGAGGTTGATACTTCTCAACTAATTTTGTATCAGTTGGCAGAGACAATCCAGAAATACAATGAAGATTTGGAAAGAGGACAAATTGATGCAGAGAGCTAAGAAGAAGTTTGAGAATAAGGTTTTAGAACTTATTGCTCAACAAATTTCCATTCACCAAGTAGAATTATCTACTATTTTAAGCTCTCTAGAGCCCTCTTGCACTAATGTATCATTACTTTTTGGTAAGTTATGTGATACATCAGTTTTCACAAAAGAAATAAAGGAAAAATTGTCTTAAATTGATGAAGATCTGAAGGTAAGTGCATAGTAGTTGCAACTTGACCCAAATTATAGCTCTGCTCATTTCAACAGGATCAAATTTCTGACAGATAAGTAGGCAGAATTTCTCAGAGAAGAAGCAAGAATTAGATCTACTTTGGTAGATATCCAGAATATGATTCGTCCTAACATCGATGCACTGCAGAAGCATATTGCATATTCAAAAACCCTCATCCATGACAATAATTTCTCTATTCCAGACCACATGATTGAATTGTCAGCAGAAGTGCAGGTGGCATTGCACACATGTAGGGTCTTGCAAGAGAATTGGGACAAGACTTTGGCACTCATACTGAAGGTACATTTAGACTTCTTGTCTCAATTCAGCATTACTATGTAAATATAAGCATAAATCTTTGGCATTAATGTCAAAAAGGGGGAGAAGATTGGAGAAGATTGGAGAAACTATAGGAGAAGTTATAAAGAAAAAAAAAGGGGGAGAAGATGTGAAAAGATTGGGTAAGATGTGAAAATTGTAGAAAAATGTATATTGTATGCATAGTATACTGTATATTATGTATGGGTGAGCATTACCATGTACAGAAATGTATCCTTTACAAAACCAATTTTGAAAACTCTCAAAAATAGTATACTCTACCGAGTTGGAGATATAAGGTGATGGATAATTCAGTTTTGATTGATTAGTGTTTTTGTCACTAATGCCAAAGGAGGAGATTGTTGACATTCCAATCATGTTTGTTATTAGTGACATACACTTATTTAGATTATAAGTTCATACCAAGCATATTGTATAGTTAACAGTGTTAAGCAAGCATTTCAATTGTTATCGAGCTCTACAGTTGTTATCGATTCCTTTGGATAGATTTTAGTTTGCACCGAGTAGTTACTACAAAGTTGATGATCAACAGTGTAAACTGAGCATCTTAGTGTATGTCGAGTTTACCAGTGCAAACCGAGTTGTGCAGTGGTTACCGAGTTTGTAGTTAATGTGATGCGAGTCCAATGTTAACTAAGTTACTCAGTGTTAACCAAGTGACTCAGTTTATACTAAGCTCACAGAGAATCCAATGTTGATCGAGCTATGCAGTGAGAATCGAGTGATTCAGTTTATATGCCAAGTTTCACAGTATTTTCTGAGTCACTAGTGTAGACCAAGTTCCAGACTACTTGGAAGTGATCAGTATGGACCGAGCCTCTACGTCTATCGATTGCATGACAATGCTAAGCATTGATAGTGGATGCCGAGTATCAGAACCTCATCGAGTCAGTCTTCAAAACCCAAGTTCCTACACTTTGGCCAACTTTGTAATATTTGTGTAAACTTGTATTGTGGTCAACTTTGTAATTGTGTATTTGGATCGATATATATGTAATGTATTATATCACATCCAAATAATGAGATAGAAGTAATGTAATAATCAGAGAAGAGTAGAAGAGAAAATTACAAAGGCTACAGTAGTATAAGGAGTAGCAAAGATTCATCTATCACAGAAGGTGATTTGTACACTCAGGGGAATCTCATTCAACAAACCAAGTTGCAGATTAGAGATTAGCTACTGTTTCATCCTAATAGGTGGATTAGTCAAATCCTTTAACAAGGTAGACCTAACAGTCTTGTATAAATCTCTTTACTGAGTGCATACTTCATTGTATGTTGGTAAATCCTTTTGCAAGGTGGACCTAGCAGTCCTTATTGCTCCTAATAGGGAAGATCATCAAAAGTGATCATTGTAAGCCTTAATAGGACAACTTTATACTGCAATACTAAAGCTTGTGGGTATTATCCCCACCCTAGTTTTACTTTTTATTTGGAAGGTTTCTGGGTCACCAAATCTTGTGTGTTAAAGTGTTGTGTATGCTTTCATGTTTTCAGTTTCTCATACATGCAACTAGATCATAATTCATATAAAGGATTAATTGCTAATAGAGATAAATTTTTATTGGTTATTGATTCACCCCTCCCCTCTTAGTAACTTATCTTGTCATAATATTTCCAACAATTTATCCATAAGTCTAATAGTTTTTTCTAGTTTTGAGTTTAAAATTCAGTTAGGGGTCGTCCATTTTCTAAGTGCATTAAGGATGGTCTGCGAATCTCCTTCGATTATAATCTTCTTAATTTTTAAGTTTATACTCTGTTTTAATCCTTCATATACTACTTCTAATTATGCCATATTATTTGAGACTATTCCCAATAGCTTGGCTCATTTCATGAGCCAATTTTTGGTTTCCTCCCTTATTACACACCCTATTCCTACTACTCCAGGATTACCTCTAGAGGCTCCATCAAAATTAAGTTTCTTTCATTCTTTTGGTGGGGGTTCCCATTTGCATTCTTTCCTGGCTTTACTATTCTTGTTTTTATAGATGAGGGGTGGATTAATTAGATATTTCCAGTTCTTTTTTATTTCTACATCTCATTCTGAGAAGGACCCTTCTTCTTTTGAAGTTTTTCTGAGGTTGCAATTAATAACTTCTGTTATACTTGCTTTAATCTTGTTAAGGAGAGATGTTAAATTAAGTTCTTCATTATTGAAGATTCGTCTATTTCTTTCCTTCCATAATTCCATGCTAGAATTGCTGGAGTAATGTTCCAAAGTTTTTTGTATACTTTATTATTTTATTTTTTTGGCCATCCTATTAGGTGATCTTGCCATGTTCTCGGAAGTGGGCCAGACCAGTTCAATTTGTTTTTAAGCCATTCCCAACACTTCTTAGCATATTTGCATTGGTATAAGAGATGCTCTACTATTTCTAAGTTTGTTTTCATAGGATGCATCTCGAAGAACCTTCAAATCCCATTCTCCTGATTCTATCTGCTGTTAGGATTTAGTTTTGAGATGCTACCCATAGAAAAATTCTAGCTTTGGGTAAACCTGTCGGGTCCCAACACAAATTTACAGGAACTTTTATTGCTTCCCATCTTTGTGAGTTTATTATTTGATTATATCCCTCCTTTACTTTGTAATTTTCATCTTTAGCTACTACCTAAATCAACTTTTCCTCCCTATTGTGATAGTTGATTGGTCACTCTCTAAGAATAGCTTCTAATGTCTCTTGGTCAGTTGGGTTGAGACCTCCATTTTCCAAGGATTTCCATTTCCATGGGGCTTCTTCATTAGAGGGATCATGTTGGATATAGTCTTCTACCTTGGTTCCCCATGTTGATATTAATAAGATTTTTGTATCGTTAGAGATATTAGATTGATCAAGCGGGGAGTGCCCATTCGAAGAGTCTTCCTAGAATAGGGCTTTGTCTCCTCTCCCTATATCCTAGATTGCATATTTTGTGGTCAGGGGGTGACATTTTAGCATAAAATTCCATGTTGTTGATGCTTTAGGGGAGTTCCTTGTCCTTAATAATGATGTGTTGTCTGATGCATTCAGATATTTGTTATACAAAATTCTAGCCCATTTGTTGTCTCTTTCTTGGTACATTATCCAAATTTATATAGTGCCTAGTGCTTCATTTTGCCAATCTAGATTTTTTATTCCTAGCCCTCCTGCTTCCTTAGCTCTACAATTTTTTTACCATCTTATTAAAGCTGCCTTCTTCTTGTCCTCTATGCCTTTCCAAAAGAAATCTCTCAGTGTCGATTCTATTTTCTGATTAATATTCTTTGGTAATTGTGAGCAAGTTAGTTGATAGATGGATATTGTTGATAGAACTGCTTTAATTTTTGTAGCTTTCCCAGCTTTGGTTAACTATTTTCCTTTCCATGCTTATGTATGATTACCTATCCTTTCCAATGTTTGCTCCCACCCTTGGTTCTTTTTGACCCCATTATCCAGGTATATTCCTAAATATTTACAGGGGAAAGTACCTTTCTTGAATCCTATCTCATTGTAGATATAATCTTCTCTTTCTAATGGTGTATTTAGGAAAAAGATTTCTGATTTTTTTGCATTAAATTTTTTCCCTGATGCTTTTGTATAGTTGTTCAGAATTGTCTTAATGAACATTGTTTGTTTCTTTTTTAGTGTTGTTGTGTGGTATTAGTCACATTCTTTATGACCTTAATTCCTTTAATTTTCTTTTCAATCTGTGCTATCTTGATAGTTCTCCCAAAGGTTTCAGCCATGATAATGAAAAGGAAGGGGAAGATAGGGTCACCTTGTCAGACCCCCCTAGATATACTAAAGAAACCTTTAGGGGTTCCATTGATAAGGAGTGAAATTTTAGGGGTAGATATACACTGAAAAATGATGTTAATCCATCGATGAGAAAATCCAAATGCTTCTAAAGTTTTACATAGGAATCTCTAGTCCACTTTATCGTATGCTTTTTGAATATCTAGTTTTAGTAGCATACCCGCTTCTTTATTTTTTGTTGTTGAATGGATTGTTTCTTGTATGATTGAGATGCTGTCTAGAATCAATCTCCTATGAACAAACCCTATATGTTCTTCTGATATTAACTTAGGGAGATATTCTTTTAATCAGTTTGCTAATGCTTTAGAAATTTTTTTATAGATGGTATTACAAAGAGCAATAAGCCTGAAGTCACCTAGTTCTTCAGCCTTACTTTTCTTTGGAATTAGAGTTAGGAATGTATGATTGATTTTCGCAAGTAGTTTCCCTCCATTTCTGGATGCTTCTATTGCTTTTCAAAAATCTACTCCTATAATTTCCCAACATTTTTGGAAGAAAAAGGGCTGAAATCCATTTGGTCCTGGTGATTTATCCCGATTCATAATTATTCAGGATATCTTTAAAGTAATCTACAAATATTCTTGCAATTTCTATTGGTTTTCCTTGTGTATCTTTTATTTTTGATATATTATTAGTAGCTCAGTGTTGTAATGCACTAGTATGAAAGTAATTTGTGTTGCGATCTCCTTCTGCCAACCATTTCTCCCTAGATTTTTGTTTCCAAAACACCTCTTCTTTGGCTAAAATTTCTTCTTGTTTTAATAGGTATTCTTTTTCTTGTAAATATGTTTCATTATTCATTCTCTTTCTAATGACTTCTTTATTTACTTTTACTAAATTTTCTTCTATATCCAACTTATCTTTAAATATGTTATTGAATTGTGTTTTATTCCATTTTAGAATATTTTCCTTTACCATTTTTAATTTGGATACAAAACAAAACATTTTTTATCCCTGAACTTATCCTTCTTGCCACCAATTTTTAATGTTGTGCATAAAGTTTTTATTAAGGAACCACATTTTTTCGCATTTAAATGGATTTCTAGTCAGTTTAGATGGTTCCTTGATATCTGTTTTTACAAGAAAGTGATCCGAGTTCTCCAACGGTAAAATTTCTGCTTGGATTTCTCTATTCAAGTTGCTTATGTCTCCTTTATAAAATAATCTGTCTAGCCTTTCTGCTATGTAGCTGAAATCTTTTTGTCTATTATTTCATGTATATATTCCATTTTTAGTTGGTATATCTATGCATGAATTATTTTTTGCCCATTCTCTGAAATCCTCTGTTGCTCTTGGGATTGTCTGTATCCCTCCATATTTTTCCTCCCTTTTTAATATTGCATGAAAGTCTCCTCCAATTATGAAGTTATTATCCTAATGATTAATTAAAAATGAGTTGATCTCATTCCATACTGCTAACTTGTCTATTGTTTGGGTAGGCCCATAAACATTTATTACTATGATCTGGAGGTTATTTTTAATACTTGCAACCCTACATCCCATCCAATTAGGATTAGTAGCTATTATTTCTAGATCAATTTTTCAAAAATTTCATAATATTCCCAGTCTACCTGAAGCTCCATTCGATTCTTTAAATTCATATTTCTAGATGCCTGACTTCTATCCTAACTTAGTTACTTCTTCTTTATTTAATTTTGTTTCTTGAATTAATAAGATTTATGCTTCAAACAATGTGAGGTTATGCTTCAACAAGTGTTTCTTACTAGGGGCATTTAGACCCCTAGCATTCCATGTTGTTATTCTCATTGTTCCTTGGGAAGGTTCTTCCCCTTCCCACTTTGTAATATTTCACTAATCTTAATTTGTTCCTTTGCTTGTCCCGCTACCTCCCTAAGCTCTTTTAGTGATTTTCGTCCTCTTTTAAGTTTTTTTTTTCCCACATTCAGTGTTTTCAGACCTTCTTGATTAATGGATATTCCTAGATTTTCAAATTTTGACTGGTTTTTGACCTTTGCAGATATTTCTGACTCTTCTTCTTGTTCACCTTCTAATAAAATCTCTCTAATCATTTGGTTGTTTAAAGGATTTTCTTCTTCTTCTATAATCTTCCCTTCCCCCTCATTTTTGCTATTTTCTTCTCATTCTTCTCTTAGGATATTTTCCCCTATGATTCCAAACTCTTCCCAAGCTGCAATATCTCCTAGCTGATTTTCTTGATCTTCTCTAGTTTTGCTTGATTGACTTTTACTCTATTCTCCTTCTCTAATTAAAGTTTCTATTTCCATTGGTATCAACACATCTGAAGATGTCTTGTCCTCTGTCCTAATTTCCTCATCCTTTTCCAGATCGAACATATGCATCCCACTGATGGGTGTCTGCTAGAACTTATAACTTTTTTTCTTTAACTTTTTTCTGATAGTAACATTACTCCATTGGGTTGATTCTGCTACCAGTATGCAAGGGCTCTGCATTTCTTTTTCAATTGTTGCTTCTTCCTTTTCTATAGGGCTCTGTTCTTGATTAATAATTTTTTCAGTTCTCATTATTTTGTTTTTGTTTATTATTGTCTCTCTATTGTTGTCCACTATCCTCTGATCCGTATCTATTTCCTCTTCTTTTTCTTTTGTCTCTACATTGCTTTCTCGTTCTGTATTATTTTATGGTTCTATCCCCATTACTGATTTGCCTTTATGTTCTATGTAATTACTATCTGCTATAATAAATTGATCTTCAAGATCATTTTGCAACAACAACACCTCATTAGAGAGCATATTCATCTTTTTCATATTGAGCTCTATTTCTTCTAGAGTTTCCTTATCTTGTTTGCACTCTTTACAATTTCAATATTTCTCCATTATAAGTTGGTAATCCATATTTTTCTTTTTTTTTTATCTCTGGCTCTTCTATTTTTCTTATGTTTTCCCTTTGATCTTTTTGCTCTACCTCTTTTTCCTTCAGTGCTTGACTATTTGTATTCTCTTTGTCCTCTAATTTTCTTTTTTCTTTATTTTTTCCTACCTTCTTCCCCCTTTTCCTAGTATTTCTTAATGCTTCTTTTAGATTATTCTTTATGTTTTCCTTTTAAAAGTTTGTTCCAATTATTTCATTGATTTCTCCTTCATAATTATTGAAAGTTCATTTGTATATTGATCTATTCATTATGATTTTCTTCATTATAGGTTCACTCTGTTCTGTTTTCATTGAGACTAAGAATCTTATCTTACTTGATATATAAGGGTTTACTTCGAAACCTATAAGATCTCCTAGGGCTTGCCCTATTCTTTTTATAATATTAATCTCATTTACTTTTGGAGGAATATTTGCACATTCCATCCATTTTATTATCTATATCTTTTGATTACTATTTTTATTAAAATTAGGTTGCTATGCTATAAATTTAGTTGGGTGCCTTTTGTAATAGCAATTTGAAATTTCTACCAGTTCGTTCGTAATTTTTTGATCTTTACATTGCAAATACCAAAAATGATTTCCAAAATGGGTTATGTTACTTACCTTTGCTCCACAGATCTTTGTTAGGTTCTTTTCCAAGTTAGCTCTGTATCTTGTCAGGTTATTCCAGATCGCATAAGTTTCGAGATCAGAGCATTCCTACCATTTTACTTCACTATATTTGTTCCTAATATTTATTATTTCACTATTTTCAACATTGTTATTATCTTTAGGAGAGTTAACCAGTTTAATCCATTTATTAACTACAAGTTGCTTCTTCTTATGCAGGGGGATATATATCGATGGCTTGGGTGTCATAACCTTCATTTTAGTTGCTCTATCTATAGGATTTTTTGGTAGGGGCAGATCAGGTTTCTATTTTTTCATTAGGGCATTTAACTAGTGTGAATGATATTTAGAGTTTACTATTGGTATATTATTTTCTTTTGAAACCTTTGTGGGTCGAGATGACAAACCTAGGCTTGGAATATTAATGATTGAAGTAGAATTTTTTTGTTTACCTCTGTCATTGATGCATTTGGTTTGTTTGAAGAAGGCTTCTTGTTTCTTCAATCGCTGATCAGATGCATCTTTGATGGTGCTTGGTTTTGAGATTGACTATTCTTCATTATGCCTCCTATTTTTCTAATTTTTGACTTGATTCCATCCATCTTCATCATCGTTCTTCTGGTTATTGATGATGATTGTACTCTAATTTGTATGGAGACGAACTAGGGTTTCAAAATTATTAAACTTTGCATTTGTTTTACTAATTCTTCGTTCTTTCGGGTTTGTGGCTAAAACTTCAAAATGGTTTTGGACTGGAAGAAAGCTCTTCCCTTCTCTGTGATGATCATTCAAAGCCTATTTAGGGTGATTCCAAAGTCTAGAATTATTCACGGGGGCATGTGACTGATTTTTCCTTTTATTGTCAAGTCTTGTTGGGTGCCTTTCTTTTTTGTGAATTTTGTCATTTTCGCTAGGCATAGCTTTTTAAAAGAAAAGAAAAGCCCTTTATTGTAAGAATAATTATATTATAATATAAAATTATTTTAGTTCTATATATATCAAATTAAATTTTTTAGTAAATATAATAATACATATCAAAATAAATTTTAAAAATAAGATTTAGTTAAATGATAGAAAATTTTAATAATAGTATAAATTTTAAATAATAGAAACTTATTAATGTTTGATAGTAACAAATTTACCATACAACAACGCCTAAACACTAAAAACACTGACAAGAGGGCACATAGATGGCAGACAACAGAGTTTTCAATGTTTAATGGCCATGGCATGGACATCCAACCATGTTAAAAAATTGGCTGGATAATTGTTGCCTCGATTTGTATGACATGGAGTGGGATGTGCAATCAAATTGGTGTGACATGAAATACCATACTTTGACTTGGAAATGGAAATCATTGGGAAAACAATGATTCATTAAACACATCAAAAGCATCAAATGACATGAGGGGTGAAAAGTTATGTTGGAAAGATAGACCATTGATTAAAGGGAATTTAAAAGGCATGGACCCCATATTTAAGTAAGAGTCTACAAGATTGACACCATGGTAATCAAAGACAATCCATAGCATGGGCTATGTGAGGCATTAAGGTCTCCATCTAACTACCATGACTAGAATCGATCATGGATGATCTCCATGTGTGAAATATTCTATTGATTGTGCAACATAAGGGCATACATTTAGTAATCCCAAAGGTAAGTATAATGTATTATTGATTTATATGCGAATGGAAATAGTATGAATATATGAATATTAAGCTGATATTATAATAATATTATATATAAGAGTAGATTATTATTCAAGAATAATAATTGGATGAATGTTTATAATTCAATATTATATGTTCATTAAATGAATTTATAGAAATAATGGATCAAGTTCTATAGTACCAATGTAGGAACCACACTTGTCTCTATATGAATGCTTGCATGTCACTATAAAGGTTGAGGTCGTCTCTATAAGAATGGCTAGATGGAATCAAAATTAAATTCATAAAATGAAGAGTTATAATTATTTATGTTGTTAGTCATGGGCATGAGTTAAAATACTAAACATCATAACTAATGTTAATATTTTTATTTGTATTATAAGATATATGTGCCTTGATCTTTTCTCTGAGAATGTTCTTGCAGGACATGAAGATTGAGATTTAGAGGGAGACGAATATTTCATTAAAGTCAACCTTTAAAGGGAGGGAGATAGAGGATATGCTCAACTCAACCCTCGGTGATCTCGGTCATATTAATTCTGAAGGAGTAGACTATGCTGAGATGCTTTCTCTATTAATTAGAAAATTATCACAGTTAAAGGGACTATGATTCATGGGATGAAGTTCCATGCGAACCAAGGAGCATAAAATTTTATTAGAGGCAACTTTGGACAAGGAGAGGGAGCAGATAAATGATATGTGTTAGATTCAGAGGGAATTTTAACAGCTTATTGGAAATAACCTTAACAAGGAGGTCAAAAGGTTAGTGTTTCTTTGTGAAGAAGAAGTTCCTAGTATAATCCCTCATAATGCATTCTTCTCTATGAGACATAAGTTTGAGGTGAAAACGTTATTCTCTTATATGGTTTGTGGCAAATGTCATGGCAATACCACATTATAGTATCTGTTTTGACTTCATGTAAACTTTTGGTGTCATGCATGTGTGACTGCATGATTTAATGGGCCTACCCCCTGGTTCCATTATGAGAGAGTGACAACTTCTAAATGATCATCACTTATATTTGGAGTTGTTGTAAGATGACGATCTTACATTAACTTGTATTATGAGATCAAATAAATTTAGTAAATGGTGAATGTCTTGCATCTAAATATTCTAAATGACCAATACTCTTGATATCAGATGTGATATCAAAACCACATTGAGTACTTGGTGAATATCATTTGATTGATGTTCAGATAGGCCAATACTCGTGTTATCTAATATGATATCAAAAGTGTATTTGGTGAATTATGTCATGTGTTAACATTCAGATAGGCCAATACCCATGTGATATCATATAATGGAAGTCTTCTGATCAAAGATTTCTTTGTTGTGTAACTTCCTAATATTACCAATGGTGTAATATCTTGTGTTTATCCTTCCTAGCTAAGAGGGAGTGTTGATGTGTGGCATCTTTAGTGGGCTAAACTCCATGTTATACATTTTGAGTAAGTGTTGTACTTAAATAATGAGAATATGCATCTTGTGAGACTTACAACTGAGTGCTTAGATGTCATTAAATTGACTATCTTTGAGTTGCTTGTATAGATGCATATTGGGTATGAGGTAAGTATGCATTTTGTGAGACTAACAACTAAGAGCTTATATATCATCAAATTGATTATTTTTGGGTTGTTTGTATAAATGCATACTAGCTATTTTAATAACCAAGAGCTTAGATATCATCTCATTGATCATCTTTGGGTTATTTAAAATATTGATTTTCCTTTAATTTTGATTATCAAAATGTATTTATCCTTCTTGATTAAGAGGAAGTGTTAAAGGTTTAGTCAATTTAGATGTCTTTATCCTTTATATATATATGATTAATATTAATTATCTGATTATCGAATAGACATGTCCCATGAAGGGATATGTCTATTCATGTCCTATGCTCAATATAAATGTGAAGGATGTTGCATTTGAAAACCACATACCAAACATTATGGCAGTGTTAATACCTTTGCATAAATCCATAATTTTACAACTTGTGAGAGATAACATGATAATTTTTGGTAATTTTCATTAGAGTTATTTATTAATGTTGTAAGATTGGCACTTTCTTTTTGCACCTGAGAGCAAGATATCCAATATAGAATTAACAATTCTTTTGTGAATATGTATTGCATCCAAAATATTTACACCTAGTAATTTAGAAAGTGTGGCTATTAGAGGAGAAAGATCGTGCCAACATTTAAAAAAAAAATTGTTTGAATCTTGATTTTCAAGTTGATAGCATGAATACTAAGCATGTAGCTTCCAATTCTCAACATTTGTTAACAATACAAAATCTCTATAGAAAATTATATAATCATTTGATTTATTATTGTCCTCGTATTGACTCATTTTTCAAGGTTCAAATATATATAAAGTGGTAACTATGCATGTATATGCCCTTTGCTCTAACTATGTCATCATATACATAGAATTTTTCTTTTACCAACATTTGAATGAAAACAAATATTTTCACCTTCAACACTTTGCCTAGTAGAATAGGATTATTCTTCATTACTTTTCTTAACCCTTGGCTTCTAATTATTTTAAATTAAACTTATAGTATATAAATGATGCTAGTGGAATAAAACTAGCGAGATTTGTTTTCATATGCCTACCTTCAAGGAAAGTTATTTTTTGCAACTTGTTTTATCCTTGATTTATGGATAAACTTGCACTTGCTTGGTTTGTAAGCTAAATTGAGAAATATTTCTTTTTTTTTCAATTTTATTATATTTTTCCTCCATTTTTCTTTGAGGAAGTCTATAATTCTATTCACATGTAAATCAATAAGAAAGATGTTATTGTTCTTATTCTTGTTCTAATTTTTCCTCTTTTACTCTATGTTTGTTCTTTCTTTCTAGGGAAATTATTGGATCCACTAAGTTTTTTTTAGCTCTAATTAATCTAACCAATTAGAATTTAATATTTTTTTGGGACCATGATTCCTTATAAAGTCTAATTTTTTTCCATATTAATTTAAATAAAAAAACATTTATCTCAAATTTGATTAGATGAAACTGAAAAACGCAATGAATAAATTAAATTTTGTTTTCAAAAAATCATTTACTTATCCTAATGTCATTTATTGCATCCACCATTGCCAGTGAGTTCATTCATTGCATACTCAATGCTTTAAGTACATAGTTTCATAAATTGCAAGAGGCATCTCTTCCATTCTGCATCGTTCATGATTTCGCATGTGCAAGCTTTTTTCGCTGGGGTTTTTCTATAATCTTCTGGTCAAGGGTTCAATTCAAGGGAAGCTTTTTCAGGTGAGTTGTTGGGCATTTTTTTTCCATACGGCCGCATCAGGATTTGAGATCTGAAAATTGTTAGGCAAGCTGAGGTTTGCTTAGTTCGTGGTGCGGCTCTAGATTTCCAAATTTACCGCCGCTTATCTTTCTCTGAGACTCTTTCTGTATTTTTTGTTTTTGATTTTTTACCGGCATTGTTCTTCATGTTCTCCACTATGCGTGTGCCTTGATTCTAAAATAATCGCACCCTTCTATTATATATGCTGCGTCTGTATTGTTCTTATCGATGATAGAATTTTTCTCATACGTAGCTTTTTCAATATAACGTGGCTGCTTCTAATCGCTGCTCTGAGTACTGTTTGAGTGTAGTGTAATCCTTGCAATCATATCTTCCTTTCATCGTGCTTCATGTGCCGACTCAGATCCTTGTTGTCGCTGACCTGGATATTATAATCATCACTGCCTTTAATCAATCTGACCATTGTGTGACTTTACCGCTCGTAAAAATCTATGCGACAAAGGCGCTAGACTTTAAAGAGACGGCTCTGGAATAGCCCTGCACATTTCTTCCTCGGCCTTTATTTATTTATATACCTGTTAATGGTCGGCTTAGGTATATATACAATGTTTATATGGTGATTTTGGGGAATACTGTGACGTGTGCAATGATTTTCTCTTTTTTGAGCTGGAGAAAATTGTTGGATTGAATTGAATATATTGGGGGAAAATTGTGGAGCTAGGAAACGTGATTTAGTGTTCTGGTTCTGGTGATCGAGTTAGGGTTTCAGTATTTGGTCAAAATGATGCTCTCCGTGCAAAACAACATTAGGCAGCCGCAGCCGCAGGCCCAGGGCTCGAATCCTAGCGGCTATGGTAGAGAGCATTTTAAAATAGAGAAGGGAGAACATTTTTTGCAGAAGCCAGATTTGACTGTGATGAATCAGTCATCGCAGAGCGTTGAATCTCGCGAAGGTACTGGGGATTTATTTATTTATTTTGAATCCTTAATATAAAAGGTTCTGCGTACAAATTCCATCCCATTTATTTCATTTGATGGAGAAGGGATAGTTTTCGAATATTGATCATTAAGCTTTTATTTTCATTTAGGATATTTTATTTATTTGCTTATTTCTTTTTAATCAAAATCGATGCTCTTTTGTTCTTTTCGTATCAAAATCGGTCTCTTTCCCCTATTTTTATATCAAAATCGGTGTTTTCCCCGCTTTGTGATGTTGAGCAATTTATTGATGCTGATATGGCTGTCTGGGAATTTAGGATTGTAAGATCGTTCTAAGGCATGTTTGCCCTTCTATTGGTAAAGCAGGTCTCTAAGAGCTTGATCTGTATGCATAGTTTAGCTTAGGGTTTAGAATTTCAGTTTTTAACCGACAAACTTTAGGTGTTTTTCACATCCATGGACGGGCTAGAACAGTTTCTCTGGTTGTTGAATGTTGATAATTCTGATTGTGCAACGCAGCATTCTAATAATGGGAATGGCCAGAATTATCTCACTTATCCTCCAGCAGTGGAGTCCTTTATTAAGAAGGTTAAGGCAGTAGCCTGTATCATATTTTCTTGCCCAGAATACAACTATTCCATCACTGGTAATAAAAAGACATTTGCTGGAAAGAGATTTATGATCAGTAATAGATTCATTCATTTCTTTTGTATAAATATGAATGATTGTGTGTTCAATACAGGTGTATTGAAGGATGCTCTGGATTGGGCGTGTATTAATGCATAGAAAAGCAAAGCAAGTGCTAAAATGGCAGTGGGAGGATCAGATGCTAGGGGTTGCAGGGGTACTTATCATCTCAGACAAATTGGGGTGAAGCTGAATTTGAAGATAATTAACAAAGAGTTGTTTGCTCTTCACAATGCTAGTTCTCAAGAAGTGATATTTGACGAAAAGACTGCAGATTTAATCGATTATCAGGGAAGCAAAAATCATCCAGCTGCCAAAATAAACAGTCAGGTGAAGACCATTCTTACTGCTCTGCTACAGTAGGCAGAGAAATTTCCAATAGATCATAGCAGTGACTAAGACGGTGTTTGAGTAGGTCGTTGCTTTAATAAAGATATAAATCATCCATTGATCTGGATATTAATTGTGAACATGTTGATCTGAAAATTCAGAAATATATGTGAATTTTGGTATAATGACAACTGTACATGTGATATCGAATCCTGAGTGCATAATTTCTCTGTCACTTTGCCTGGAGAGTTCTTTTACGACTAAAACTCTGTGTTAAAAAATATTTTAGTGGCCTTTGTCAGTATTTAAGAGAAGCTTGAATACTTATGCTATCATGTAAACAAGGTAGGATGTAATGTGAAATTCCTTGGGTACCTTTGCACCATTGGCATCCTCGAAGTTCTTAGTTTTTGCGGTCACTGAGTTCTTTGGTTGAAAGAACTACATCTTCATTAACTAAATTATAAGCAATGCTGTTTTTCACCTACACAATACTTATATACAGTTTATAGAATTGATATTTTGTTTTCTTCAATAGTTACCTTTTCAAATGCTTTGGTGTCTTCTTCAATATGATTCGCAAATTGCAGTTGTCATGCATGCCATTTCCCTTTCTTAACTACCATTATACAATTTTGCTAACAAACACCAAGGGCAGGCACTACGGTGCAAGCGCCCTTTGTTCCTAGTGGGTTTTCTCTCTTTCCTCTTTTCCTTCTTTACACTTTTGTCTCCTTAGCTATTATTTTATGAGAATGATGTCAGCCTTATCCAAATAACTAATTTAATAACTAGATTATTAAATGTAAACCTTTTCCCAACCAACTTGTTAATTGTTATATTATGAAAAAAAAATGTACCAACATCAACCTCGATTTCTTTGCACGGGAAAATGTATTGATCATCCAACTTTTTATAAATATCAACCTAAATTGTTATGTCAAAGAATATGTCTTGATTATCGAGCAATGCATCAACATCAACCCAACATCATCCCAATCTTCTCATTTATAACAAATTATTCTAATTATCCAATTTTTCTTTGATATCATTCCAAACTCCTCATGTCTAAGAAAATGTTCACACTATTTAACCAAACATTTAGTTGTCCAGAGCCAATCTATGGAATCAATTATCCACAAATCACTAGAAACTAACCAAGTATGTGGATTTAACTATCCACACAAAAAAATAAAAATAAAAATGCATTTGTAGATTCAACTATCAACAAACAAACTATAACTCACCTAGTTTATGGATCTAACTATCCACAAAAAATATTTCACAAAAATCACAACTTTCAATGTCAAGAAATAATTTAGCTTACTTTGTAGTAAGCACACCATACCCTTGCTCCACAGGTCTTACACATAAATGTTCTCCTTACGCTATACAAAATACATTACAACTAAAAACTTCTTCAAATGCAAATTCAATCTCCATTTTAAATTCCAAATAAACTTGTAGCAAACCTCAATCACATCATAGGATTGAATGAATACTCTAATGTCAATGTAGTGCAATTGAAAACAAAAACAAAAATATTTACATTATGATATTGCTATCAGGATTTAATTGTGTGATTTTGAGTCAAACTCATTGACCCATGTTTCATGAGTAGTGATTCAACATGAATCCATCTCTCATGAGAATAAATGGAACACTTAGCAGTCATTGGATCTAGGTGATGCTCACAGGGGTGAAGCACCGAGACTTCCTGGGAGGTCACCCATCCCAGTACTATTCTAGCCTAAGTGCGCTTAACTACGAAGTTTCCTCTATGGTTAAACCCAAAGCTTGCAACACCATTTGCAAAACCATCACCAAGTGTTGTACTTTATGAACCATTCATTAGAAAGCCCCTTGAGCTCATCAATTGATAAGTAGGAGATAATTTCCACAGCAAGTCAAATTGTGATATTGCTATCAAGATTTAACTGTGTGATTTTGAGTCAAACTCATTGACCCATGTTCCATGAGTAGTGATTCAACATGAATCCATCTCTCATGAGAATAAATGGAACACTTAGCACTCATTGGATCTAGGTGATGCTCACAGGAGTGAATCACTACTCATGAAACATGGGTCAATGAGTTTGACTCAAAATCACACAGTTAAATCCTAATAGCAATATCACAATTTGACTTGCTGTGGAAATTATCTCTTACTTATCAATATTTACATTATTCAGACTTGTTTGCGAGTACGAACACGATAAGCACATTTCACTTTATTATGCAGACGTCGCTTCGTGATGTGCTTTTCTTCTTGCGATTGTCCTCTACAAGACCCATGTTTGTCACAAAAGAGGGTGACAAACCGAATGAGTATCGAAAGGGGGAATTATTTGAAGAGTTAAAGTAGAAGTCTTCCCATTATTACCTTCCTTTTCTTAGGGAAGGGGTTTTTGTTCATTGCTACTTTAGCTTTGCATCTCGCATCTGCTTTGCCTTCATTGCATTGCAAATATCTCAAATCGTTGTTTCTTTTTCATTTATTTAATAACATAATAATAGGTAAAATAATAACAAAAATATAGGATTAAGTCATGTTTATTATATATTTTTATTCTGTGAAATATTTTTATTATTTGTGTGTGATGTTGTAGGATTATATTAGTTAATTTAAGTGTCTTGATTAGTAAGTAAAATGGTTTCATTTTGTATTGACAAATAACATTATTTACTTTTTAAAATATCACTACACTTTTTTGGATTCCAATTCATCTTCTAAATATAAATTATCTCTTCTTTTTGAATTAAATACAAGAGCACATAATTAATATTAGTTAGTTATATGTCTACATAACTACCCTTTATTTAAAAAAAATATATATGGAAGTTTTCTAACCCTTTTTACTTGAATATTTGATTTAATAAATGAAGTTCTAAATTCATCAAATTCCTCGTTAAGATAATTTATTTAGACACATCCTAAGTTCTATAAAAAAGCCATCTTACACCTATGCTCAACATAAAATAAGGAGAAAACATATTTATGGAGTCAATTACAAATAAAATAAATTAAAAGTGTTTATGTAGGAAATATTGCATAGTAAAAAAAAAATTCAGCTATCTTTCACTTAGAGATGTAAATTTAGTACATTCATGGGTCGGCTTAAGAAAAACTTGTCCCCTAAATTCGTTGTACAAGGATAATGTATAAAAATGAGTATTAAGAGTAAAAATTTATTTGACAAAATTGAATAAATTGAAGGCTTTCTCTCAAGACATATGAACAAAGCTCAAATGAAGGTCCCTATTTTATGGTTAGACACAGAAAATACCTAGAGAAAATTACATATGGGTGGAGCCCTTTTTTCAAAGTGCTCTTGTACAAAATCCCCCGGAATAAAAAATGATGATTTAAGGAAATATTTTAATAGTTAAATGAAGATATTATAATATAATATTTTGTAGGATTTTATTGAATAGAAAATGGTATTTTATTATTATTAAATTCATAAGCATGAATTTTAACCTTGAGTGTGAATTTTTTGTTTAACAAGTTGAAACCTTAAAAATAGATACATAAAAAATGTTAGATGGTAACATAATGTCACAAAAATATAATTCACACACTTTAATGCTTAATTTCTTCACAAAGAATACATTTTTTCAATCACATAAAAATACATAAACTAATAATGCCAAAATTATTTCATAAAGAATATAAAAATTTCCCAAAGAAGTCTGCTTCGTTTAGTGTTTTAACATCTGTTATGTTATAGTAGATGACCTTTAACTTCGTCAGACTCTTATATTTGGAAGATTTACTTGAAAGAAATGCTACATCCAATAGTGCATTTAAATTCCCCAATGGTTTGATACAATTCAAAATGCCTTCAAGAGTTGAATCCTGAGGAAACTTGACTACTTCAAACATCATTTTGGCCTCCAACTCTTTTTGGTAAGCTTCCCTTCCAATGAATGTTGTTGATGAATTACTAGAGCAAGGAGTAGGCAAACCAAGATTTATCATTAATTTTTCTTTGTCATCCATCTTGGTGAGTTTTCTCCCAATTGAGTTCAAATATTCCTCTCCTTCCCTTATACTTTGGCATTTTTGAATGATAGTTGATGACTTTACTAATGCACTAACATGGTCATGAACTCCTTGGCTGGCCAAATACTTGTCACTATGTGTGCTGATTATGTGTATAATATATCTTGCAGTCTTCTCGAGATTAAAAAGGTCATTGTTCTTCTCAATCTGCTCTTTGGTACTCCCACAAACAACTCAAAAACTTTGTTGCAATTCAAACCAATCACACAACCTATTGGTATTTGCCATAATCCCCCCCCACATTTTTTCTTTAATTAGCTTTGCTAAATTTTTTATTTTTTCGTTTGAGTCAAACAAGTTGTTCCCTAAGGTTTTGATTGTTTTATTAACCTTTTGTACCTCTTGCACCATTTTTGACAATTGATTTTCTCTTTGTTTCTTTATTTCCTCTACTTTCTCTTCTCACTAATTTTCTTTTTCCCTCTCATTGTCCAATTCCTTATTGTTGGTGTAAATAAGTATTTACTTATTACACTTTACTTAAGTTTACTTAGGTTAATGCATTATTTTATTATATTGTATTATTTTATTATTTATTTAGGTGAGACACTTAAGAGTTTGTGTACTCTCATGAGTTATCATGTTGACAACACTAGAGTAAGCAACTCTAATTCAGCACATGGTGTCTACAATACTTGAGTTTGCATCATTCACTGTGTTTGCATCATTCACACAGTTATTCACACTCCCATTTTAGCACATGTTGTCTACAACATAATTTTGTGTGCTACACCTTTGTAGGCTTATCCTCACATCATCACACTTACTTATGTGCTTAATGGAGGATAACCCATATCTGGTGGACATGTGCCTGGTTGTATGACTTATCATGTTGTTGATTCCTATGCATTCCAAAGGCCTTTATATACATACACTTCTAGTGTACTCTTAATGCAATATTGAATGAATATATCATCATTCTAATCATACTCTTTCTGATCTACTATTGTGCTTGTATTTGAGTTCCTTGATCTTGGATGAATTTTTCCTAAGACAAATTCTTACACTTATTATGTTATTGATTGTATGTCCACTAGACTCCAACTTTTTGAAAATATTTACTACAAATGCTCTTTCATCCTCAAGTTTTTTATTTGATTCTTGCAATTTGTCACTGAGTTCTTTGAATTTTACATCGACTTCCATATTAACATGGTTAAGAGTATCATTGAGTTTCTTATTGCTATGTTACAATTGCTCCTTCAACATCTTGAGTTTTGCTTCTCTCTCTACCTTTACATTAGATAGATTTTTATTGATTTATTCCTATTGTTCCTTCATAATTTTCATTTTTGCCTCCATACTTTCTGGCTGAGGTTGTGCACTTGGTCCTTGAGAGGAAGCACTTGTAATACTTTTCTCTATTGCTTTCTTCTTTGCCTTTGCATTTGCCAGGTCTACTTTTAACTTTTCAATTGCCTTCTCCAACCATCTCTCTCTCTCTCTCTCTCTCTCTCTCTCTCCACCTTGAACAATGAACTATAGACCACAGAGTTGGTCTTTTTTGCCATAGTGACTTTATCCACATTTTGTACTTTGGATAAATCTATAGATAGCATGCTAACATAAAAATCTGATGGATTTATCTCACTCTCTGGTGGATTATTATCTAGTTGTGGGGGAGAAACAATCATAAACTCCTTTATTTCTTTATTGGTGTTATATGTTGGAAATTTCCTACTCGATGTAGGTTCTTGAGAACAAGCCACCTCAAGTAAATCCTTCTTGAATGCCTTATTATTTTTTTTATTCATCATTGTGGTTTCTTGAAAATTTGTTACAAAATTATTGAATTCAAAATTTGGGTCTATTGATACAATACGATGCTTGAAAGGAGAAAGAGCACTTACAACATTGTACATGTCTTCATTGATGCTCGAGTTTGTAATAATTGCATTTCGAGGATCACCAACGACATCACCCCTTCCTAATCTTGCCCCACTACCACTAACAAGTGGATTTTTTGGATTGTTCTGAAGGTTTTGTGCTGAGGGAGTTGCAACTGGCATTGTATCAATATGAGTATCCAAAACCTTTTGCTTCTTTGCATAGTGACCTTCAACTGTAGGGATCTGGTCAAATTTCAGTCGCATCATACCTTTTGAAGATGAAACAACTTGGGAGGTTATAAATCCACCTTGGATGAATAATGGCTTGAGTTCACCTTTTTTTGAAGAACCTAATGGGTCATTTGACTAATCTCTAATGACTGGTTTATGACCAAGTTTTGGTAGCTCTAGAACTAGGAGCAGATACCAATTTCTTTGACCTAATATGCTCAACCCACCATCACTTGGATAACCCATTTTTCTGTCATGCTTGCCCCTATGTCATACTTTTCCCTTGTCTGCTGATTAAGTACAACATATTGCCTAGTTGAATGAAATGTACTACTACTACTAGTTGGAGCAATTGATTGAGTGGAACTAATGGCAATGCTTATGGCTATGGATGAAGGATCCTTACAAACCTCATACTCATTGCCTTCATAATCTTCATCACGTTGTGTCATTGTTGCATATGGATGCTCATTATCCCATAATTTGCTAAATGTTTTATCCTCAGGCAGGTCTTCAAAATTTGCAGAGGTCTTAGGTTCGCCGAGATTCTTCCCCATCTCCCAAAACATGTTAATTTTTTATTGACACTAGTGTGCAACTACACAATCTTTATTTATGCCATCTGGAAGATGTTTTTTACTTGGGTGATCCGCTTTCTGGTAGAAATTATAGGATGTTACAAGATGCACTTTTTATTTCTGTTTATGCAATTCTTCAATTTGTGATAACAATTCTTGTATTGTAATATTTTTTTCACTGGAGCATTTCTCCATCTCCATTTTGACCTCTTCCCATGAGTCCATATTTTTAAATCTTTCAATCAATGACACACTCTCATGTTGACATTTCATTGTGGAGTTCCCATTTTGTACAAGCTTTGTACCAATTATGTTTAGTGGATCATATTGTCAGTGCCTGACAACATCAAATTTAAAAACTACAAAAAATTCATGTACCACATTGAATACTCTTCTCTCAAATGTGAACCCTTTGCATCTGACAAGCAAGAAAGAAAAAATGGTTTTCTTTTGCTGGCCATGAAATAATACATCTGTGCTTTCCATCTGTCATAAATATTCCAATACAAATACCCTATCTATCACATGTATTGGAAGTTTGTAGGGTTCTACAACTGAACTATAAAATTTTAATACAATGTACTCTTCCATAAAGTACTAGTTGGCCAATTGAATTTGACTTTCCAATTGAATTAATCATCTACAAGATATAGGAAATCTAGGCATTGAAGTGCCTGTAATTTTATGATAAAGTGGTGCAAAAAATTAGTCTACAAAGTGGTTGTAGTTCCCTTGGGGATCACCCATCCTAATCACAGATGTCCATTCAAATTTGGTTTATCAAACTTAAGCTAAAGCTTGTTTGTTTAAAAAATTTGATGATGCTTTGATAACAGAAGATATCACAAGTAGGTCATGTATCTAAATGTCTTCTGTGATAGTGGGTCTGACCCTCTTTTAATCATTAATAGTTGTTCATTCATGTGATGTACAATGTGGCCAATATAATTATATCTTACGAGCTATTTTAGACAATGAATATTGAAAATAATTTCCAAAATACTGGCACCCACTTTCTCATTACTTTCCATACCTAAACACATTGATAGTAGAGGTACAATATCTTGAACCCACTATGAAAAAATATTCAATTTTTAAGGAGGTTTATGATCATGAGGAAAATTGAATGCATCTACTAACCCTCTAATATAATTTTTTTAAAAATCTGAACCTACATTGTCATATCTTTCGGCTAGTTTTTCTAAGTCAATGTGAGTTGGGTTTTGTTCTTCAAACCCTGTGTCCAATAGTCCACCAAATTCACTCTGTGTGATAGACAAAATTACCTCCTATGTATTTTGATTCACAATTTCCTTTTTGTTTTCATCATAGTTTTGAGCACAAAGTATTACAAATTCTGGACAAGGGAATACTTGAGGGAACCCCAAGTGGACAATTCCACTAGTCCACCTTGCAACTTTGTTTACAATGCAACCTATCATGTTGTTCAATTTAATATATTTTGACTCCTTTTGTGCATCATTCCACTTATCTTCATTTGCATATTTGATTAACTTAATACTCCTTCCATAGATAACAGGATCCAAGATACCATGGAATTCATCAGTAAAACTTGACATTTTAATAAGTTTGTGCATGTCAAAATATAGTTTATCGGTCCCCTGTATTTTCTTTTGGGTTGCAATTCCATTGCCTGTACCACTCCTTTTTTATGTTTTCTTCATCGTTGAAAAATTTATAGAACTATACACAAACACAAATTGGAATTTATAGACACGAATAACATTTAAACCCTAAATTGTATTTCTAATTTTTAACTTTTCAAGTTACCTAGTCGCTAGAAAGTAAATAATTTAGGCTTACAATGTATGACAAATTGGAAATTAAACGCTGAATTCTACAGCTAATACTAGTTGCTAAACTATTAGTATAAAATATGTTTAGGATCTTACCTAGAAAGTTGAAATTCTAATTGATAACTATTTTCTGCGACATTGTGAGTTGTCTAGGAAGACTAGGTTTGCATTGCAACTTGTAAATTGTGATTCGTAACTACTTTATGATGCTCCAATGCTTTTATTGAATCTTGGATTGGTAATTTGTGCACACTATAGAGATCCAAGATTGAATAATGAAAACTAAACCTTACGGTTTGTACAAAAGAAAATTTAATAAGTTGCAAAATCAAGAGACTAAGGCATGTGTTTGATATTAATTCTAGCGTACATTGTACAGTGGAGAGCTAATACTATAATTATTTGTGAAACCATAAATGTAAAAAATTATAGTACGACTCTACTTCTTTCTACAAAGTTCTTTTTCGAGGAAATTTTGAAAAAAATTGAAGGTTGCCAAAATCGGTCCGAAATAAATCTCCAGTCGTCGATCTTTGATGCTCTAATGGTGTTAGTCGTCAATCTTTACATGTCCCATTACCACACCATGGTCTACATAAATGCCACATATCTTCTTTCTCACTTGATTCATGTATGACACATGTCTTCTTTCTGCAACATTTGAGAAAGCAAGACTACTCTAGCCGAAATCAGCCCGAAAATATATGACTAGGGCCATTCAATCGTAGTTGATCAAATGGTGTGTAACACTGTAAAGGATGTCGATGCAACAATAGATATTATGTCAAGTATGCACATGTCCTCTTTCTGGGGAATATGTGAATACAAGTCGACTGTTGCCGAAATCAGCCTAAAATTCATTTGGAGTTGTTGATCTAAGCTGATCAAATGGTGGTCAACTTGATGCCCTATCTTGCGTGTCACTATGATATCCATCATCCATGTTAAAATGATTAGTGAATACTCACTGGCATTACATGTATGCCACGTGTCTTCTCTGCGGAGTGATTTAGGAAAATGAGTTGAGTTACAAGTGCTGCCCAAATCGACATGATATTCATCTCGAGACATTGATCCTTACTCATCCAATGGTAGTGGTGGCATCCCCTTTATTATATTAACACTTGCATCATCATATTAAATTATAATTATAATATTAAATTTTATTATATTATAATAATAACAAAATTCTATTAACACTTGTTAAAGATATAAATTACTAATTAAAAATAAACTGAATAAATATGTTCATGTTTTATTTTGAGAAACAATTTAACTTATTTGTGTTATGTTTTTGTGCATTGAATTTCAAACTAAACCATTTACATTAACAAAATATTTATCTTATTTTATGCTTTTGACGATAATTAAAAATTTATTAAGGACCTAATATAGTATAGTTAAATTATTCTAATTCATATTGTTGATCTCAAATTGGTTTTGAGAAGTGAGTGTCAACACACTTAAGCCATTTACTTAGTTCATACCGAACTAGTAATGCATGCCGAATACAACATATAAATATTAGACCATGCCGAGTTGCAATGAGTGCCGAGTCACTCATGTGCCAAGTCACTCAAGTGTCGAGCAGATAGACCATGCCGAGTGATTCAAAAGTCGAGTAAATAGTGGATGCTGAGCAGTGTAGGTGCCGAGTCAGAACATAAATATAGTGCATGGCAAGCATTAGTAACTTCATATGTCGAGTGGCAGAAATTGGACATATTTTTTTGTAACAACACAAATAACTATGTAAACCATTTTTCAGCCAACCTAAGGATAGATTACAATCTTTTGGAGATAAGGACGAATCTATATGTGGATTCCCTATGCAATTACATGCAGCCAATAAGAAAATGGGAAGGTTTAAGTGGCAATATGGATGAATCTTAGCCATAGATTCATACTTAACCCTAAGTCTCCTAGTCTTCATAAGGAGGATGAAACCCTAAACTTCTTATGAGTGTGTAAGGGATTGAAGGAGAAGTATATAGAAGTTTGCATGTGAAAACAGAGCATTCATGGAGACTTAGAAGTTATGAAGAAGGAAAAAATTGCAAAATTAGTTAGAGAAGAACAAAGGATAGAGAGAAGGATACAGTAGTGAGACATTTGATCGAGAAGGATCAAGTAGATAAGTGTTTAGAGGTGATCTATCATCAGGCAAGCAAGTGCCAATCGCAGGATCTATGCTGAGACATTTTAGCAGGTGATTTCATTCAAATCTTTTAATAGAGTAGTCCTAGCAGGCTGTATGAAATCCTTTAACATGGTTCTTACTTAGTTGTAAGTTGAAGTCCTCTAACATGACACATTTCTAACAGGGTGTTGAAATCCTCTAACAAGGTAAGACCTAATAGTATTTGTAAATCTTTAATAGGGTAGACCATGATTCATGGTCAAAACATTGTAATCTTAATTGAATACACTTTACAATTGTAGTAGTGAAAATTTGTGGGTGTCATCCCCACCCTAGTTTTACCTTCTCACTTGAGGGTTTTTGGGTAATCATATATGGTGTTATATGTGTGATTGCTGACATGATTTAGATGTATGTGCTTTATATGTCATTTCAGTTTATCTATTGAATGCATGAGATGAATGTGTGGTGAAATTTTTACGGGTTCATGTTTTAACTGCTGATTCACACCCCCGCCCCCCCCCCCCCCCCCCCCCCCCCCCTCCTCTCTCAGAAGTTTACTCTTTCTACTTGTAATTCCAAAAATTGGTGTCAAAGCTTTGTTCTCTAAAAGAAAATCTTTGCAGCTTTGAAGAAAGATCTTGAAATGGAAGTCTACAAGTTGGGAAAGACTATTGAGAACTAAGAGATTGAAATACATCTTATACTACATCAACTGAATGAAGCTAGAGATGCTTTGAAGAGTTTGTTGAAGAGAAGGAAAGAAATTGCTATTGTAGAGAATGACACATAATACAAAGAGATAGACACCACTAAGCTATTTATAGATGGAGGCTCAAATGAATTTGATGTAGCAGTTGCAGATCTAATGGAAAAGAACAAAATTCAATCTGAGGAAATTAGAAATCTCAATTTAGAGAAAGAATCACAAGCCATACTAGTATGTGAGGTGGTTGAACAAAAGAAGAAAACCATGGAAGACAAAGCCATGATTGAAGAAGACAAAAGAGTCTTAGCCAACAAACAAGAAGAAAAGTCAATAGAGCTAACCAAAATTTCCAACATGCAATTGGATACTCTAAGTCAAATGATGAATGCCGACTATGAATTGAATGTCAAGGACGTTGAGATTACTACATTGAAGTTGTAGAATGAACAACTGTAGAATGACCTAAAGAGAGAAAAAGAATTTTCTGAAAGTTTCAACAAACTAAATGAAGCTATCAAATACTTTGAGCAACTACTGAAATCCCCTAGATCTAACAATGATACATCTGGACTGGGATACACAAGCAATGAAGAAGGAGAGTCATCTAAAAGTGCTGAATAAAGGAACAACAAAGGTAATAACTCCAAACCTACTTGTCATAATTGTGGTAAGAAAGTAAATACTGCTAATGTGTGCAGGAGCAAGAATACAAACCAAAATGCTAAGCCCAAAAGCATGGTTCATTGTCACAAGTGCAATGAGCAAGGTCATCAGGCATATGAATGCAGAACTATGACCATGAACACACAAAGATTTGAAGGTTATTGCTACAACTATAATAGGTATGGACATAGAGCTTTTGAATGCAGATCCAAATCCATGTGGTCATCAAACAAGCAAGCAACGATAAGGAACAATGATAACTCTTATTATTGGGATTATAACACAAGATATAGTTGTCATTATTGTCAAGAATATAGACATGTTCTTGATAATTTTATTAGGACACACTTTAGTGGTGACTACAAAAGGTGGTTGAGTCAAACCACATGCTTTAGTTGTTTGAAGACTAGTCACATCAATAAGTATTGTCCAACTAGGTCAAAGGCACCAAGTTGTGAATTTGATAAAGGCAAAGGTAAGGTAGATGTTGAACACATCAGAGATGAGATGAACAAGACATGGAAAAAGAAAGATGATTGTAACACATCAAATGGAGAAGAGATCACTTCACCCAATGGGTTAGGTGATCACACCTCATCAAACTAGGCAATCAAGAGGTATGTGGGACTAATATTTAAAGTGTTATATCATACATCAGTTCCAAAGGAGTTAGTACTGAAAAGACTACATTAGCATGAATGTAGATGCAAGATGTTGAAAATTCAAAGTTAAATCTTTAAGTTTTTCATGTTGTTGTCGAGCATGAAATGTTTCCAATGTATGCCAAGTGTAATGCTAGTTGATGTCGAGCTAGCAGTTTGACTAGTTGATGTAGAGCCTGTAGTAGCTGTCGAGTGATGGAAATATCTATGGATGCTGAGTAATCCTAAAATTGGTTGATGCTGAGCTTACAGCTGCGTAAGCACTCAACATTAAATGCAAGGTTTTTGAAGGGTATATGATCGATTTCTACTCATTTTTCGTCATTTTGAATTCGAGCAAGAGCAAGCAAAGAAAAAGGTGATTTAGAAACTTGTTTGAAGCATTTTCAAAGATTTCAGCAATGATCTCACACTAGCATACATATTTTACAAGGTATTTATCACAAGTTGAGCTACACAGTTTTACTTTACATAAACCCTAGTTTGACAGAATGGCATCTAGCTCAAAAAATATAGAAGGGAAAGAGGTTTTGAATGTCTAGCTTGTTAGTAACAAAGTGAAACAACCTATATTTAAGGCCATTCCTAACATCACCTAAAAAAAAGATCCTTCTGGCACTCTGTCAATGATCCCGCCCAATGCCATTATGGTTCAAGACGTTAGGAAATGTTATAATGGCAAGATTGGTAGAATTGGAGACTTAGAAATTAGAGAAGCATATGATAGATTATGTGAAAATGGTGTTCTGAAGGAATAGTATAAAATTGTTGAGTGAAAGGGTTTAACCTGTGCCCTAGATTTTCCTAGTGTTTTCAAAATTAAATGGATTAGAATTGTGTTAAGCCGAATACATGATGGATTCTTGTGGCTAGAAGGTGGACCGATTAAGATATCAAAGAGGATAATTCATAGGGTTACTAGCTACCCAACCCTAGATCTACCCAAGACTTTGAGGAGTGATTCAAAGGAAGTGATAGAGAAAAACATTGGAGAAAAATGGAACAAGAGAGGGATGACAATTGATACTATCACTAATCCACTACTAGACTTTTCTTTTAAGGTAATCTCACACAAATTCTACCAATCTAGTAGATTGAATAGTGTACCCTACATAGCTATGGATGTTGGCTACAAGATTGTGAAGAAAGATCATACTTATGATCTGGCTGATCTATAGTTACAACAACTAATGGAAAATCTTGGAGCTAATAGAAAGACCAAGAGTGCTCAATGCAAATTTGGTTCAATTCTAGTCTTCATATTTTTTTATGTACAGAATACATTTCCATCTTTTGGTAATGTAGGATGGAAGACAAATAGGTCAGCTGTGGTGCAAATCAATGAGTTTATTGAGTAGATGGGTAAAATTTTTGAAACATTGATGACTAGCTACTTTGAAGATTTTAAGAAATCTATGAAAGAAAGAATGGGGATACCTATTTCATTGGTTGAGAAACATTACAATGATATACATTTTCTTGTTGATATTGATTACACCTTTGTGCAAGCTACCACACCAAGGGTCAGATGGTTAAGACCACTTGGGTATGAAATTAATGTTGATGAAGCATCAACAACCATAACTACACTCCTAGCAGAAGAAATTGGACAAAAGTGCAAAGATATTTGGCAACTATGAAATGGTAAAGTCAAAGATTACCATGGAGTTGAAAACTGCCTCCACACTCAAGAAGAAAGATAAGTTGGTAAAGAAGCTTAAAGCTAAATTTGGTGAGGGTGCAAATGAGGAAGGGGAAGAAGATGAAGAGGATGAAGAGGAAGAACAAGAACAAACTCAAGGACCTCTTGCATTGACTCAAGGCATGGGAGAGGATAAAGAAGAGGAGGAAATAGAAGGTGCCAAGGGAGAAGAAGTTAAGGAAGCACCTACTCATGCTGAGCCAAAGAAGAGGAAGGCTAAGGCACAACTAGTGGCTAAAGCAAAGAGAACTATCAAACCTAGCCCAGTCAAGCCTACTGCTCCTACCACTAGAGTCAACACATGAGCAATAACTCAGAAGGCCAAGGAGAAGTCTAAGGCTACAGATCAAGGAGGCAAAGTGGAGAAGAAGAAAATATGTTGCACAACCTAATTCAGATGAAGAAAAGACAGAATCAGATGATATAAGCCAATTCAAAGTGGTAAGTCACAAACCACTCTCTTATCTTGAAAACTTGTGTGAAAATGTTAAGAATAATGCAAATTTATCTAGTTTAAAGAATATTGATTTTGATAAATTGGGAAGAGATGAAAAGAGTCAAGTGGAAGAGACATTATATGCCATGATGTCTAAGTTTAAGAAGTTAAGAGATATGCAGTTAGGTTTACACCTAAGTATAGAGCCTTTATCATTCTTCAAAATGACATTGAAGATGTGGTTAAGAAATCAACCCAAATATGGAAACTAATCTATGGGTTAACCACTGTGAAGCAAGGAGAAGTTGATCCCTCTGAAGATAAACAAGATGACAAGGATGAGGATAAACAAGATGGTAAGGATGATGACATGTAGGAAGATAAGAATAAAGATAATACTATTGGGGAAGAAATAGAAAAGCAAGATGATGACATGGCAATAGTTGAGCAACAACAAGATGAACAGAGTGTATAGGGCACACAAGTGCCGAGTGGCAGTCCCCCACATGACACAATCAAGTCAACTAAAACTATTATTGTTAAGGATGTTCCTGATGCTTTATCTTAGAACATCAATCCACTGATTGCAGATGACTTGAAGAAGATATTGGACCAATCTACACTATAAGAAAAGCTATGTGAAAATCCATTTTTTGTTAGTGTAGATGAGCTCCAAAAGGAAGTAACTAATATCACAAGGGACAAGGTGAATCCACAAGAACAACCTTCTGCCATCCCTTTAGTTACTCAAGTGTAACCTTTGATTCAAACAATAGTAGATACATCTACTAAGGTTGACACAAGTGATGAAGTTGTTACTATTGAGAAGTAGACAAAAGAGAAAGACAAAATAGGACAGATAGATGCATATGTACCTAAAGCACAAGAACAAGGTGCTACTCAAATCATTGTGATAGACAAGAGCAGATCTGAAGAGAGTGAGGACACACCTAAGGTGAAGGAACAAGAGGTCATCCAAGCATTGGTAACCCTACCAACATCTAGTACTCCTTCCACATAGGCTCTCCAAAAGCCGAGCACAGAAGCCATCCCATTACAAATCTTAGTGCCTGGTTCCAGATCTTCTAAAGTTGAAAAGGTAATTCAATATGCAGATATCACTCTTGATGAATATATAATTATACCTAAGTTTGATTATGATACAATAACATTAGATCAAATAGGTATTTTGCAACAAGCCTTAGAGAAGAATAAGCATCAATAAATGCTTAGGAGAGAATACAGGCAGAAGTAAGCAATTAAAGACATTAAAGACATCTTTTTAGATGCATTTAGTTTGCCTACTCCTGAAGAGACCAAGCCATTGATTGAAAAACTCACAGATATAGTGGAAAAGGTCAATAATGAAGACCTTGATACTACTGCAAAACTTTTAGAATGGTCTGAGAAGAAGTTCCAAGGAAAAGTCAATGAGAAGATATCTGGTGAGATAGCATTGACTCAAGTTGCATTGGCAACAAAGGTTGAGGATGTGAAGAAGGTACTTAAGAATATATTCTCATTGTACACCAAATTGTGTGACCATACACTCTTCACCCAAGAGACTAGACATCATATTCTGAGCCTGGAGAAAAATCTCAACATATCAGGTACAAGTTTACCTCAGAACCCAACTCAGAGTGAGAAGCATTTTAATACTTTGCTTCAGTCACAAAGTCAATTAGCTATATTAACAGTAGAAGAGGCTTGTATAAGAGCCAAATTGACATGTATACATGCATCCTTCACCCCTCATATGGAGATATTGCACAAGGAGCTAGGTTATGCAGAAACTTTGCTAAAGAAAGACCCTAATCTTTCTACTCTAGATGGCCTAGTACACCTTGCTGCCGAGCTTGCCATCCAACTCAAGTCATTGGATGTTGCATGTGAGAATTGGGATGTAGCTCTCAAGATAATATTGGAGGTCCATAAATCATTTCTGGACAAACACACTATACATGTATTGCCCATTTGACATAAGTGTCAAAAAGGGGGAGACAAAGAAAAAGGGGGGAGAATATCTTATGGGGGAGAAATACAATGTAGAGATAGAAATAGAGCAACATGAAAGAGTATAAGTGCATTAAAGTCAATAAGTATCAACAGAGACAAATGTACTCAGAATGGAGCATAGATTTTGGATACAGAACAAATATACTAACTCAGGGGGAGTTATCAAATTTTGAGGTATATAGTTTATTGCAAAATTTTGAAATTTTGAAGTTTTGTATATAAGCTGAGTCATGGATATGTTATACTCAAGAAGATTAGGATTGATTATGTATATTCAAGTGTTTTTGAGACTCGTGTCAAAGGGGGAGATTGTTGATCTCAGATTGGTTTTGGCAAGTGAGTGTCAACACACTTAAGCCATTTACTTAGTTCATACCAAACTAGTAATGCATGCCGAGTACAACATATAAATATTAGACCATGTTGAGTGATTCAAGAGCCAAGTAAATAGTGGATGTCGAGTAGTGTAGGTGCTGAGTCAGAACTGAAATACAGTGCATGCCGAGCATCAATAACTTCATATGCCGAGTGACACAGATTGGACATATTTGTTTGTAATGGCACAGACAACTATGTAAACTATTTGTTAGCCACCCTAAGGATAGATTACAATCTTTTGGAGATAAGGATGAATCTATATTCAGATTCCCTATGCAATTAAATGCACCCAATTAGAAAATGGAAAGGTTTAAGTGGCAATATGGATGAATCTCAGTCATAGATTTATACCTAACCCTAAGTCTCCTAGTCTTCTTAAGGAGGACAAAACCCTAAACTTCTTATGAGTGTGTAAGGGATTGAAGGAGAAGTATAGAGAAGTTTGCATGCACAAACAAAGCATTCATGGAGACTTAGAAGTTATGAAGAAGGAATGAATTATAGAATCAGTTAGAGAAGAATAGAGGATAGAGAGGAGGATACAACAACGAGACATCTGATCGAGAAGGATCAACTAGATAAGTGTTTAGAGGTGATCTGTCATTAGGAAAGCAAGTGCCAATCCTAGGATCTATGCTGAGACATTTTACAGGTGATTTTAGTCAAATCTTTTAACAGAGTAGTCCTAGCAAGCTATATGAAATCCTGTAATAGGGTACTTACATAGTTGTAAGTTGAAGTCCTCTAACAAGGCACACTTCTAATAGGGTGTTGAAATCCTCTAACAAGGTAGGACCTAACAGTCTTTGTAAGCCTTTAACAGGGCAGGCCTTTCACAAGGCAGACCATGATTCATGGTCAAAACATTGTAACCTTAATTGGATACACTTTACAATTGTAGTAGTGAATATTTGTGGGTGTCATCCCCACCCTAGTTTTACCTTCTCACTTGGATGGTTTCTAGGTAATCATATCTGGTGTTATATGTGTGATTGCTTACATGTTTACATGATTTAAATGTATGTGCTTTACATGTTATTTTAGTTTATCTATTGAATGCATGAGATGGATGTGTGGTGAAAGTTTTATGGGTTCATGTTTTAAATGTTGATTCACCCCCCCTCTCAGAAGTTTACTCTTTCTACTTGTAATTCCAACACATATATCATACTTAAAGTTTTAATTATAATTAAAAAGTCATTACAATATGAATAGTTGGGCATTCCTATATAGCATATTTATTATTTATTAGAGACTAGAGATGACACATGTATTTTTTTTGGTTACATTTATAAAAATGGTTGAGTGTTCCCCACAGTTGGGCAAAAATCATCTCTGGTCATTGATCTAACTTGATCAAATGGTGATACTATGAGCATAATGATTTCACACTTGATTATGTTTTCCACGTGTCTTCTTTCTGGGACATTTGGAAAAGCTAGTCGGTTGTTGCTGAATTTGGCCCAAAAAACATTTGAATTCATTGATCTTTGTTCATCCAATGGTCATCACAACATCACCTTTATAATATTACTAACAAAGATGATAGTTCTTAAATATATTAGAATATTTCTAATTTTAAAAATGAATTAGATTTTCAATGATACTTTAAATTTGGTTGTAAAATAAGCCCATCCAATGGAGAGTTAAATCTAATTGTAAAAGTAACTATCGATTATGTTGCACATATTCTATTACTCTATACTGCTAGTGTTGAAACCAAACACTAAAGTAAGTGTCAATTGATTTATTAATTAAATTGATTGTTAAATGTGAAACCTCAATATGTTAATTTTAATTCAATGTTAAATATTATATTTTGTTTCTTAACAATTTAATAGAAAATTTTAAAAATGCCAAAATATTGCATAAGTAAGCTGTTGTCAACAGGATTTGTGCCTTTAGCGAGATGTAGAATCAAGCTATCCTGTGAAACAACGAAAACTCTCTCGGGTGGTGGGTTGTCCTAAAACGAGAGAAGAATCTTCGGAAGCTAGGCCGGTTCCTAAGTTATGATCACCTAATCCTAAATTGTACTCGAGATAAGGGTAAGAAATGAAAGAATGAATGATTAAAACTAATTTAAGTGAGGTGATACACCAATGGTTATGAATGTGATTTTTATTACTTCAACACAAACTACGAAAAGATAATTGGTTCACAATATCAGACAATCATGTAATCACAAAAGTGTTTCTATGTAAGGATTGAGATCTCTTGTTTTGAAAGGGATACCTAAGTTTCACCAATTTTCTGCAAGGAAACAATAATCACAAACATAGACCTACAATCACATGTATCACGATTCAAATCTGCAACTAGGACTATAACTATAATGAAGGCGAACACAATCATTAAAGCAATAAATTAACAAAATTGCACAAGAATCTATCATAAGGAACAGCTGTATCTCTATAATCAATGGTGAAAAAATCTCTGTCACAAGTGCCCTTACAATCAGCTCAAAATCTGCAATTTGCAAAAAATCTGAATCCGAAAGAAGTCCTTTCCTAATGAGGTGAAAGTACAATATATAGAAGAATAGCCCTAACTCGGATTCCAAAGTCATGTCTACGAAAAATCACCCAAAAATGATGAAAATAATGAAAAAGCCTCTGAAAACTGCACTCAACCACTTGCATAACTGTTGGATAACTCGGAACTGCCTTTAACTCTCCAAA
The DNA here is from genome assembly GCA_028749045.1 of Cupressus sempervirens. Classification (NCBI taxonomy): domain Eukaryota; kingdom Viridiplantae; phylum Streptophyta; class Pinopsida; order Cupressales; family Cupressaceae; genus Cupressus; species Cupressus sempervirens. The sequence continues at coordinate 262,009,008 of CM053787.1, read as the reverse complement.
CTCATGCACAAAAACTCCATGTCGAATGTACTAAGAGAACCAAAAAAATAGCATGTGAAACTATTCTAACTTATGCAATATATGCATAAAATAAGCCCTTCACATGAACTTGATGCATAACTGATCTTAACTGCCCCATAAGCTGCTTAAAAATATCAAACAGTCTTATCTCCAAGTGTTAACTGAACGTCTTTTTCCCCTTCCAGATATAGCTCTTCTTGCATTTAGGCAATTAACTCCACTTAATTTGCTTTTAATTAATTAAAAAATTAAAGGCCTTATAATGATGGCCATTTAATTTATTAATTTTACAACTCTAAATCTTCTTATAAATATTTATTTAATATTAATGTGCTATGAAATATTATAAAACACATTAATATTATTAAATATTAACAAAGGAAATTATTTATTTATTCATTAATCTTTATGATTCATATTAATATTAATATGTTTAAAATTAACGTTTTATTTGTTAATTTAAAATATATTAGTGTTAATATGAATAGAAGGATTTAATAATAAATAAATAGTAATTATTTATTTGTTTCAAATGTTATAAAGTGATTGAGTTATCACTTATTTTTTTAACATGCATATGCATATAATGCCAAAAAAAAATGCAAACTCCAGCTCGGATCCAAAATCTCTATCAAAAATGGCAAAGGAGAAATATGAAATACGTTTAAGGCATTTGTAAAAGGCATTCTTTTTTGTTTTGTTTTCTCTTTTCGTGGGGAAGAATGAAGGGTTTTCATCAAACCCTAGCTGTCATGGATGAATGTCTGCGATTTTTTTTTTCTATTTGTTGGTTATTGCCATGCAAATTTTCTTTGGAGATGGCATGCTTTGACAAGGTACCTTGTTGGTTTGAGACGCCATGTTCTTGAGAGCTCACAGGTTCTTCTTTCTGCTCGCCATGTGCTGGATGAAGTCATTTTCTTCCTTATTCCCTCCTGGGCATTACTATTTTGCTGTGAGGTTCCATATTCTGCTTATGGGCACCATTGTATGCTTGCTGGAGCTTGGATTCTGATTTTTTTAACTTGCAGATCTGGGCATTTGATATGTATTTATTGGGTGATTTCTTTCATGGCCATGGACAACTTTGCTTCATACATATTATGGCCGAATTTCTCCTTGGCCAGCGACTTGTTTGTGACGTTTTGAGCTTGGGCTAGAGTTGCTGTTGGTGGCCATTTTTCTTTGAATGGCAGCTTCACTGGTTATTTCTCTTGCTGTTGATGGGTATGTTTTCTCTACAAATATTCTTCTTACTGGTGCATTTCGGGCACCATGCTTTGCTTCTTTAGATTCTTGGCATAAATAAATGCCTTGCTGTGCTCAAATTTTTTCCTAAAATTAGGTTTGAAGGTTCCATGTTCTTTTGGTGGTAATTTGAATCTTTTTCATATGATACTGTTTATAGAAGCATCATCCATTCCATGAAACAAAAGCTGACTGGGTCCATTTGGATTGAAAAGATCTCTTTGAGATTTCAAGAAAACTGACTTCCATTTCTAGGTTCGATACCTTTTCAATCTTTGTTACTATTGGAAAAATTCCATGACTTGGTTGAATAAATCTTTCTGTTCGGTTCATGACCTATAAGTATTCTGCTGTAGTATCTCCTTCATCACTCAGTTCTTTGCAAATCAATGTTTGATTCTTTTGTATTTTCAATCTCTTGATTTTCTTCTTTCGATTCTTGGTATTTCAGATTAATCTGCAATATCGCCAGGTTTCTTTCTATTTCTGCTTTAACTTTGGCAATTTCTCAGCAATCACCTACACTCATGTTGTTCACACTTTTCAAAAAATGTTAAGGTGCACTGATAGTCGAATTTCTCCTACCCACCACATATTTCCTCACACTTCAGCTTTGTTTTCTTCTCCCAGCACTTACACAACTTGATGTGCAGATACTCAGGAAATTTGAAGGTTATCTCTTCCTGGCATTATTTAGTGAAGGAGGTTTCAGTTATGACTTAAGATCCCGAACAACTACCTTTATGTTCTGTGATCTCCCGTTCCCTTTATCATGCTGTGAATAACTCAAAATGATGGTTAAGCTGGAAAACAACTGGATTCGTGTCATGGGTATTTGAAAAAAATGTAAAAAGAAAGTGATTTTCTTTTATATCTAGTATGTTGTATTCTTTGAAACCTTGCTAAAACCTCCATTATGTAATGGCTTATCTTTAAATTCTATTTGGCGAGATAATACATGCCGCTAAATCTCCATGATTTGATACATTCAATGCTTCCAGCTATGGGCTTTTTTGATGCCATGATGCTTTGTTTTTATTTGTTAAATACTTTAACCTCCTTTGTCATCTGAATGCTAATATGGAGCTTTTGTTTGAGTTAAAACATAGCAAGTTACCTCTGCAATTATAATGTTTCAATATAATTGATGTTCCTTTAAACCATTACACCTTTGGCTACAGCTGTGATCTTGAATTTACCTCTCGTGGAAATGGTTCTGCTGTAATTTATGATTTTGGCACTTACATTGGATGTGAAGTTTAATCTGTACTTGCATTTTTAGACTTGGATAAGTGTAATGGACATGCAAATCATTTAATCCTCATACTTCTTTGTCCTTTTCTTGAATATGCTATTATGGACAAGTGATCTTTCATGATCAGATTCTTATGTGAAATTCAACTTGTTGATACTCTTTACTTCATTGTATGAACTGCTGTAGCGTATTTGAAAGTGGCTCTCCTTCCATATGTTGTTGTGCTTGAATTTATGTATGCCCCCTCAACAGCCTCCTCTCGTCCTTTGCTGCTACATGATTCAACCAAAAGGTTCCACGCCTGTAATGTATGCGTGTTCCTTCAATGATCTCCTCAAAGTCTTTCATCAGCTTCATTGGTTCAACTGGAAGGTCCCATACTTGTAATTTATGTATGCCCCCTCGACGGCCTCCCAATATCTTCTAGCTTTGCTCGAACAATCTCAGCCGAAAGGCTTCATGCATGTAATGTACGCATGATCCTTCCATAGCCTCAAGTCTTCATACCTGTTTCTGCACATGGAACAAACTCATTAATAAAAACATGTCTTATTTTATTCAGATTTTCTTGCTACCTTGCCTTTTATTTGCTATCTAGATGACCATTTTGTATAAACAACAGAGTATAGATGATAGGAAAGTTTTCTATTGCTCAGTTCATATGAACTAATACATTTCTTTACTCATTTTTTGCAGGTTTTACTCTCAGACGGAGATACAGGGTCCACCCTTCAGTGTTCAATGCAACAACTTTCCATTCAGGCAATGGATGCCTTTCCTTTCTATCTCTTTTTTAGTACTTTTCTATTTGTACAATGTATTTAATTCAGATATTTATGTTAGGGGCTAAGAGCACTAGTAATATCTGAATGCATTGTATTCAAGTACTGTGTAAACATGAACACTTTGTAAAAATATTTTTTTGAATACTTTGAATATTGTTTCAGTACTTGTATCCTGAAAAAGTGATCAATTCTCTTTCTTATGCTTCTTGTACTTTTCTTGCTACATTCTTTTCGTTCTGTACTATATACTCTTAATAACTAAACACATTTAGTGAACAGTTTAAAACATAACCAGTTTAGCGTAAAACATAACAATTTAAAAGGCATGTTGAATTGGTAACATTTTTGGTGACCTCTCAGGGTTGTTTGCTTGCTAAACAGTAATAGACCAGTTGTCTTGTCAATCCATTGGGTATAGAGTCATCTTCAGCACTTAGAAAATTGAACCTTCTCAAAACCTTAAAAAAAAAAATTGAAACCCCTAAAAACTGAAACTCACTTGCTGAAAACTGAAATATACTTGCTAAAAAAAACACGCCTTACTAAATTGAAAATTGAAAACTGAACCTGAAAACTAAAAACTGAACTTTTTCAAACGGATCTGTTAGCTGCCATAGGATCTTGTAGCTATTTGTTTTGATAACCAGGATAGAATTGTATCATAGTAAAGGGGAAAATGTGTTTCTTTTATGATCCCTTTTCTGCGATAATAATTGTATTGTGATTGTGAAGATTGATAGCTGCTGGCTGTTATGACACCTCTTAGATTTGACTAAAAATTTATTGTAAAAACTACCATAAAACTTGAACTATTAGCTTGAATGTGTACCTTGCGTCATAACAGCAATGTGGTGTGTTGTTCATGATTGTACTAGGGCGGTATGCCGATTGTCTTGGAGTGACCATTCCTCCTTTTTCAGTATTTCTATGTTATACACAGCGGTATATCAGTCTAGTATGATGGTGGATAACACATCATGTTGCTGCTGTGTGGTAAGATATTCATTCAAGTTAACCATTATTCAAAACCAGAATGTATACTTGCTGTTGTTCTGAATTTTTTTTTCAAAAAGACCTATACCAGCAATGTGCTTGAGTGCTTTTCTGATTTCTTTATGGCTGAACGGTTGGGAATTACATCATGTTATCATGAGCCTATCATGAACTTATGAGGTATGTATGATTCAAAGCATTGGAATTCATTCCATGCTTTGTATGATATGTATCTCATGTGCTGATGGAAGATTGATAATAATGTGGTGTAGTTTCCAGCTTTATTACTAACCACTAACATACTAAAATTTGAATCTAGATGTGCTGGAACCACACTTATTAAAATCTGAAATTAATCACACCTCTACTCTACTGTGCCAAAGCACTTATTATAATCTGAAAAATACCTCAAAAGCATCGCTTGAGGTGAATCCCATTAACCAAGATTTTCAACCCTTCTCCTTCAAGTATAGACAGATGGAAAGCATTATGTTGCGTGGTTTCGGTTATGATATACAAACCAGCCCACATGGCATCGAATTTCGAATGCTTTCCAGGTCTACTTTTCAATTCATCCCATTTTAGTACTAAGTCTCCCAGCTGGAAATCTTTTGGAGATGCCTTTTTGTCAAATGTCTTCTTCATCCGAGTTTGATGATGCTCAATGGTTCGTAAAGCATCTTTTCTTTTCTCTTCTAGTTCATTGAGTTGAGCTAGCCTTACCATCATTGGTTCTTCATCAATCATATCTAACTGATTCATAAAATCTAATGCTGGAAACTCAACTGAAATTGGTAGTCTAGCTTCTTTACCATAAACCACCGTGTAAGGAGACATACCAGTTGATCTTTTGGAAGTTATCCGATCAGCCCACAGTGCTGATTTCAACTTCTCGTGCCAAGAACGCTGATTCCCTTCTAATGTTCTCGTTATGATGCAAATTAGATTCTTGTTGGTGGATTCAGCTTGCCCATTACCCTATGTGTAATAATTTGATGAAGTATTTAGATACACGCCATTCTTAACAACCCATTCAACAATCTTATTTCCTGTAAAAGCGAGTGCGTTATCTGAAATAATTGAATCTGGTACACCAAATCTGCAAATTAAATCCTCGTAAAAATTTAAAACAACAATCTCATTTGCATCTTTAAAGGCCACTGCTTCAGTCCCTTTTGTAAAATAATCTGTGGCTGTCAATACCCATTTATGACCTGCACTTGAAGGTGGGTTAATGACGCCAATGAAGCCTAGACTCCATTTCATGAATGGCTGGTCCCCTTGAATAGGTTTTAAAGGCATTGTTGATAACTTCTCTTTACTTGCAAAAATTGCACATTGTTTGCATCTTCTTACCCAAAGATGTGTGTCTTTGAATATGCTTGGCCAATAGTAGCCTGCCTTCATCACCTTAAGAGCTGTGGCTCTTGGTGAGAAGTGACCTCCAGCTGGTCCTTCATGAAATTGATGCAAAATGTGTTCAATCTGATATGGTTTTATACATCTCAGCAATACACCCTGCAGATCTCTCTTAAATAAAATACCATTCATCAAGCAATAAGGAATGGCTTGCAGCCTGTAATACCTTCATTTGGCTCTATCTAAACCTTCAGGACAACGTCTAGTTTGTAAGAAATTGATCATATCATCTATCCAATCATTCTGATCACTTAGAACAACAAGCTGTTCTTCATACTTTTGAACTAGGATAACATTTGAACCTTCGTTTAACTCATCCTTTCTTGTTTCAGCAAGCTGTTCACATAGCCCTTTACCTCTTACCAGCTTGGTGACCTTGATTTCAATATCATATTCCATTGCTTTGGTAATTCAGCCAGCCCTCTTGGTATTCAGGTTTTTATTCAGCAAGAAATCTTTAACTGAAGGGTGTGCAACCATTAGCTGTATTTTATTATTTGAAAGCATATGTCTAAATTTTTTTAGACTTCTTATGACAGCAAGGACGTGCTTCTCTATGAATGAGTAATGCAATTCATAATCTTTCAGTCCTTGGCTGAAAAAGGCTAATGGCTATTCAAAGCCTTATCGTTCTGTTGTACTAGCATAGCAGTGATGCTATCATTATTCCCGTAAGCATATAGAATGAAATCCTTTGAAAAATTGGGATTTAACAATGTGGGAGATGAAGCCAATGCTTCCTTAATCTGTTCGTAACTTCGCTTACCTTCTCTTGTCCAGCTGAAAACCATGCCTTTTCTAAGCATAGCTGTTAATGGAATCAATAAATCAGCAATATTTGGAATGAATCTTCTCACAAAATTGATCTTACCTAAGAAACTTTGCAGTCCTTTCTTATGAGCTGGCAGCGGTAAGTCTAAGATAACACTTACCCGTTCTGGTTCAATGGTGACACCTTCCTTGGAAACAATAAATCCTAATAGTTTGCCTTCATGAACTGAAAAAATACTCTTTTTGGGATTCAATGAAATACCGTATTCCCTACATCTTTTAAATATTATCCTTAGATGTTGAAAGTGGTCTGTTGCATTTTTAGAGAAAACAGTAATGTCATCAAGGTAAACATGAACAAACCTGTACATCAGATTTAAAAAGGCTTTATCCATGGCTTTTTGAAATGTTTCACCAATGTTTGACAAACCAAATGGCATCTTCTGATATGCCATCATTCCCCATTTGGTGGTAAACCCTGTCTTATACCTATCCTCTTCCTTGACAAGGATTTGATTATATCCTGAAAAACTGTCTAGCAATGAGAATCTCTCGGAACCTGAAACAACCTGCAAGATTTGTTTCATTGAGGGTAAAGGATGCCTATCCTTCAATGAAGCTCGGTTCAAGTCACGAAAATCAACACATAACCTAATTTCACCATTTTTCTTTCTTACTGGAACCAAATTTGAAACCCAAGAAGTATGCTTGATTGGAAAAATAATATTTCTTTCTATTAACTTATTCAGCTCTTTAATCATAAGGGGTTCCAACTTGGGATTAATTGGCCTTTGTTTTTGCCTGATTGGTTTTGCCCCTGGGGCTAAATCAATGGTATGCTGGCATATGTCAGGATTGAACCCTTTTAAATCTGCATAACTCCAAGCAATGACATCCTTAAATTCATTGGTTAGATTGACAAAAAAAATTTTTTCTTCAGGGGTGCATACCTTTCCTAGCTTCAATTTTTTACCTTCAGCAACTTCAATTTCTTCATAGTGTTCCTCTTTAATTTGCAAACTGGATTTGTCTTTTCTCAGCTGATCATCAGTATTGAAAATGGACTATAAGGTAACCAATTGGCAGCTTATTGGTTCTTAGTTGAATAACCTGGTCCTCATATTGGTCCTATAGCTTCTGCTGGTTTGACTGAGCAAATTCTGCCTCTTCTCTTATAAAATTTACTAGATGCTGATCTGAATCAAATACCTGCCAGCTTTTAGCGTTGTTAGGTACAGTAGGTCTAACAACCACTTTTATATGATTGTTTCCTTTATTCTTGCTAATTTCAGTAGGAATATCATATTGTGCACCAATTGCAGCCAGTCTATTAGCATGTTTATTCTGATTTCTAGGAACAAATTGCAAATTAAAAGCTTCTAAACCTTCAATTAAATCCCAAAAAACATGTTTATAACTTTTCAACAATTCATTTTTAGTGGCATGAACGCCCCTAACTTGATTAACAATCAGTTCAGAATCACTATAAACTCGTAAACAGCTGATACCTCTTTTTATAGCCCATTTTAATCCATTTACCAATGCTTCATATTCAACAACATTGTTGGTACAGTTGAAAGTAAACCTGAAAGATGCATAATACCTTTCATTGGCTGGTGAAATCAACATGCACCCTCCTCCAGCACCTATTTTGCTGCGTGAACCATCAAAAAATAGTTTCCATACCTCATTACCCTGCTGTCCTGCATTTATATCTGCATTTTTTTATGATATTTGGTAGAAAATCAGTAGATTCATGAATGATGTAATTTCCCAAACTTGGTTCTTCAACTTGTGATTTTGAAATTTCAGCATCTTCAGTAGCCCATTCATCTAACAATACATCATGAATATTATTTATGGCCTTTTTAGACTCATAAACAACATTAATTTCCTCTTGATCGAATAAAATGACTGCAATATTACTTTCAGCAGCAACAACATTATGTTCAAGGCAATCTTTAGCAATAGTTTCAGATGGAATTGTTACCTTAGTACCATACCTAGTGCGAAAAAGCATATGAGACCAATCAGCAGATACATAACCTCCTATTTTGGCTGTAAAATCATGTGATAGACATATGGAAAAATAGGGAGGTATGTCAATGATGTATATGTCCATGGGAACTGAAAAACTAGGACAAGCATGCAAGGTCAGATCCATATTCCTTATAACTCCAATTGTCTCAATGGTTGTTCCGTCCAGCTGCACTACCCCCTTTTCAATTGGTTCATATTCAAGGCCTAGCTGGTCTACGATCTTTTTTGGCATAACTGAGCTAGTGGCACCTGAATCTATCATGCAATTATGGACAAGGTATTTTCCTATTATGACAGTCACGTAAAGGGTGGTGGCTTGACTATTTTGGCTGGTTGTTGTGAATTATTATCGTTTGTAGCTATCAGGACTGTTGGGGTTTGCTGTGCCAAAGCACTATTAGACAGGGTGAGTGAATGTAATGCTTCCTATAACATGTCCTTTTGACCCGGGAGTGCTAAAACATCCCACATGGAGACAGGAACATGAGTCTTCTTCAAGTGCTCCACAATATTAAAATTTTGGGCACTAACCTTTGACTGATTCTTTGGCATAGCAGGCTCTTTCTGCTGTTGTGATGGCTGTAAGCTCACCTTTTGTGCTTGAGTTTGCTATCCTTTTGGTACATACTGCATTTTTTGTGCACTTGATGGTCCTGGCCGAATGTTGCCAGAACTGGCCTGCTGCTATCTTGTTTTATCAGCTTGCTGTTGTAAATTATTTGTAGCTTGGTCTTTTGACCTTGTTCCCGCTGATATAGGCTTCCAAGTCTAATTTTGATCAAAATTTGCTGCTATAACAGCCTCATCTTTAGTAAAATTCATCAAAGTAGCATTAGAATTACCTTGTTGGTGTACTTGTTGTTGCACTTGTTCAGGATGGACCTCTCCTTGGTTTGCAATATGTTGCTCTTTCAGAAGATCTCGCTTTCTTGCCTCAAGTGCATATGCACAATCCAACCAATAATGACCAGCGTTGCAAGTATTGCACCATTCTTTGTCATGTGCGTAGTTGTTTTGAGGAACAACTACCAATTCCTTTGAATTTCTAGTAGTTGCATAATTGTATGGCTGATTGGTCCTTTGGCCATAATTCCTTTGCTGTCCTTGAGGTTGTCTTTGTTGATTTGAACCTGAAGCTTGGTTATATTGCCTACTTTCCTAATAAGATGGTTGATTAGGCTTATTATATTGACCTTGTTGTCTCTTTAAATTTGTTATCTCATTTCCATAAGTCTGCAATGTTTTCATAATACTGTCACTTTTCTCAATTAAGCCCTAATTTTGCTCCTGTAGCTGTCTAATAGGAGCTATAGTAGCATGTTCTTCTGCTACAACCTGCACATTGAATGCTGGTAATGTTGGCATTGGTGGAATTACAGCCAATGGTGGTATAATAGCTAGTATAATCTGCTGTATTTCTGTAGAATAAGGCATTGGAGGCCTTGGAGGGACTTTACCAGCTTGTATTAAGATGTTTTCAGCCCTTACAGCGACATCAAATGCATCAGGCAAAGTACGCCCTCCCATAGATTGTATCATAACTGAAATATCACTGTTAAAAGCCTTTAAATAAAATAAATATGCATAATCATTAGAAGGCTTAATAGTTGCCAGTATTCTATCCCAAGTTCGCTGAAAACAAAAAATTAAAATTAGAAATATGCTCATTAGGATGCCTCTTAATGGTAGTCAACTGTTCAACCAAAGAAAGATTATCAAACTTATCTTCGAATTTGTTGATTAACAAGCTTCCCAATGCATCCCATGTATCAATTGAATTTATTGCAAGACTTCTAAACCAAATTAATACTTTACCTCTGAAAGACGCAGCTAATAACTTCAAGGCCACATCTTCATGCTGAACTTGGTGTAATCCGCAAAGGGTAGCAATATCCTTAATATGTTCCACAGCTGAAACATGATTTTCACTAGTAAAATATGCTACACTTTTTAATGCTGCTGGTGGAATATCATGATGGACAACAATCTGCAAGGGGCTGCCAGCATTGAAAGCTACAAATGGCAAATTTCGAGCCATTTGATGAACTGATGGTACTTGTTGTTGTGCCGAAAATGGTAATGAAGGTCGGATAGGTTGACTTATCTTCCGCTAATATGTTTTTAGTTTTGTAACAGCAGCTGTAGCACTACTTGTAGATGCTAAAAATACAAATTGGTCCCTTGATAATGGCTCAAAAATGGGCCCTTCAGATTCAGAATGATCTCGAACACTTAAATCTTCAGGAAAACCAATATCTTCAATAACTATCAGGGATTCTTCAGAATTTGTTAGCTGTTCTTCAATTATAGGATATTCAAATGCTGAAAAATCTGATCCGGACGATGAAACTGATCTTCCCCTTGAAACTGTTGGTGTTCTTCTTCCTCTTGTTGTCCTTCTAGGAGCTCTTCTCATTAAAAAATCACCAAACTGCAACTGAATTTGCGATAAACCTTAAACATAGAGTCGCCAGGTGTTAATAAAATACCTTCAAAAAGGTTGAAATATTGCTGTTCACACCAAAACAACAGTAAAATCTTGAAAATCAGAGAATTGTGTAGCAGTTCGTGGTTCCATCGAGCGTGCCAAAAAACTGTTGTCAATCAGGATTTGCGCCTTTAGCGAGATGTAGCATCAAGCTATCCTGTGAAATAGCGAAAACTCTCTCGGGTGGTGGGTTGTCCTAAAACGAGAGAAGAATTTTTTAAGCTAGGTCGGTTCCTAAGTTATGATCACCTAATCCTAAATTGTACTCGAGATAAGGGTAAGAAATGAAAGAATCAATGATTAAAACTAATTTAAGTGAGGTGATACACCAATGGTTATGAATGTGATTTTTATTACTTCAGCACAAACTACGAAAAGATAATTGGTTCACAATATCAGACAATCATGTAATCACAAAAGTGTTTCTATGTAAGGATTGGGATCTCTCGCTTTGAAAGGGATACCTAAGTTTCACCAATTTTTTGCAAGGAAACAATAATCACAAACATAGACCTACAATCACACGTATCACGATTCAAATCTGCAACTAGGAATATAACTATAATGAAGGCGAACACAATCATTAAAGCAAGAAATTCACAAAATTGCACAAGAATCTATCATAAGGAACAACTGTATCTCTATAATCAATGGTGAAAAAATCTCTGTCACAAGTGCCCTTACAATCAGCTCAAAATCTGCAATTTGTAAAAAATCTGAATCCGAAAGGAGTCCTTTCCTAATGAGGTGAAAGTACAATATATAGAAGAATAGCCCTAACTCGGATTCCAAAGTCATGTCTAGGAAAAATCACCTAAAAATGATGAAAACAATGAAAAAGCCTCTGAAAACTGCACTCAACCACTTGCATAACTGTTGGATAACTCAGAACTACCTTTAACTCTCCAAACTCATGCACAAAAACTCCAAGTCGAATGTACTAAGAGAACCAAAAAAATAGCATGTGAAACTATTCTAACTTATGCAATATATGCATAAAATAAGCCCTTCACATGAACTTGATGCATAACTAATCTTAACTGCCCCATAAGCTGCTTAAAAATATCAAATAGTCTTATCTCCAAGTGTTAACTAAACATCTTTTTCCCCTTCCAGATATAGCTCTTCTTGCATTTAGGCAATTAACACCACTTAATTTCCTTTTAATTAATTAAAATATTAAAGGCCTTATAATGATGGCCATTTAATTTATTAATTTTATAACTCTAAATCTTCGTATAAATATTTATTTAATATTAATGTGCTATGAAATATTATAAAACACATTAATATTATTAAACATTAACAAAGGAAATTATTTATTTATTCATTAATCTTTATGATTCATATTAATATTAATATGTTTGAAATTAACGTTTTATTTGTTAATTTAAAACATATTAGTGTTAATATGAATAGAAGGATTTAATAATAAATAAATAGTAATTATTTATTTGTTTCAAATGTTATAAAGTGATTGAATTATCACTTTATTTAAAACATGCATATGCATATAATGCCAAAAAAAAATGCAAACTCTAGCTCGGACCCAAAATCTCTATCAAAAATGGCAAAGGGGAAATATGAAATATGTCTAAGGCATTTGTAAAAGGCATTCTTTTTTGTTTTTTTTGCTCTTTTCGTGGGGAAGAATGAAGGGTTTTCATCAAACCCTAGCCGTCATGGATGAATGTTTGCGATTTTTTTTTTCTATTTGCCGGTTATTGCCATGCGGATTTTCTTTGGAGATGGCATGCTTTGACAAGGTACCCTATTGGTTTGAGACACCATGTTCTTGAGAGCTCACGGGTTCTTCTTTCTGTTCGCCATGTATTGGATGAAGTCATTTTCTTCCTTATTCCCTCCTGGGCGTTACTATTTTGCTGTGAGGTTCCATATTCTGCTTATGGGTGCCGTTGTATGCTTGCTGGAGCTTGGATTCTGATTTTTTTAACTTGCAGATCTGGGCATTTGATATGTATTTGTTGGGTGATTTCTTTCATGGCCATGGACAACTTTGCTTCATACATATTATGGCCGAATTTCTCCTTGGCCAGCGACTTGTTTGTGACGTTTTGAGCTTGGGCTAGAGTTGCTGTTGGTGGCCATTTTTCTTTGAATGGCAGCTTCACTGGTTATTTCTCTTGCTGTTGATGGGTATGTTTTCTCTACAAATCTTCTTCTTACTGGTGCATTTCGGGCGCCATGCTTTGCTTCTTTGGATTCTTGGCATAAATAAATGCCTTGCTGTGCTCAAATTTTTTCCTAAAAATAGGTTTGAAGGTTCTATGTTCTTTTGGTGGTAATTTGAATCTTTTTCGTATGATACTGTTTATAGAAGCATCATCTATTCCATGAAACAAAAGCTGCCTGGGTCCATTTGGATTGAAAAGATCTCTTTGAGATTTCAAGAAAACTGACTTCCATTTCTAGGTTCGATACCTTTTCAATCTTTGTTACTATTGGACAAATTCCATGACTTGGTTGAATAAATCTTTTTGTTCGGTTCATGACCTATAAGTATTCTGCTACAATATCTCCTTCATCACTCAGTTCTTTGCAAATCAATGTTTGATTCTTTTGTATTTTCAATCTCTTGATTTTCTTCTTTCAGTTCTTGTAGTTTCAGATTAATTTGAAATATCCCTAGGTTTCTTTCTATTTCTTCTTTAACTTTGGCAATTTCTCGGCAATCACCTACACTCATGTTGTTCACACTTTTCAAAAAATGTTAAGGTGCACTGATAGTCAAATTTCTCCTACCCACCACATATTTCCTCACACTTTAGCTTTGTTTTCTTCTCCCAGCACTTACACAACTTGATGTGCAGATACTCAGGAAATTTGAAGGTTATCTCTTCCTGACATTATTTAGTGAAGGAGGTTTCAGTTATGACTTAAGATCCCGAACAACTACCTTTATGTTCTGTGATCTCCTATTCCCTTTATCATGTTGTGAATAACTGAAAATGATGGTTAAACTGGAAAACAACTGGATTTGTGTCATGGGTATTTGAAAAAAATGTAAAAAGAAAGTGATTTTCTTTTATATCCAGTATGCTGTATTCTTTGAAACCCTGCTAAAACCTTCATTATGTAATGGCTTATCTTTAAATTCTGTTTGGCGAGATAATACATGTCGCTGAATCTCCATGATTTGATACATTCAATGCTTCCAGCTATGGGCTTTTTTGATGCCATGATGCTTTGTTTTTATTTGTTAAATACTTTAACCTCCTTTGTCATCTGAATGCTAATATGGAGCTTTTGTTTGAGTTAAAACATAGCAAGTTACCTCTGCAATTATAATGTTTCAATATAATTGATGTTCCTTTAAACCATTGCACCTTTGGCTACAACTGTGATCTTGAATTTACCTCTCGTGGAAATGGTTCTGCTGTAATTTATGATTCTGGTACTTACATTGGATGTGAAGTTTAATTTGTACTTGCATTTTTAGACTTGGATAAGTGTAATGGACATGTAAATCATTTAATCCTCATACTTCTTTGTCCTTTTCTTGAATATGCTATTATGGACAAGTGATCTTTCATGATCAGATTCTTATGTGAAATTCAACTTGTTGATACTCTTTACTTCATTGTATGAACTGCTGTAGTGTATTTGAAAGTGGCTCTCCTTCCATATGTTGTTGTGCCTGAATTTATGTATGCCCCCTCGACGGCCTCCTCTCGTCCTTTGCTGCTACATGATTCAACCAAAAGGTTCCACGCCTGTAATGCATGCGTGTTCCTTCAATGATCTCCTCAAAGTCTTTAATCAACTTCATTGGTTCAACCAGAAGGTCCCATAATTGTAATTTATGTATGCCCCCTCGACGGCCTCCCCAATATCTTTTATCTTTGCCTAAACAATCTCAACCGAAAGGCTTCATGCATGTAATGTACGCATGATCCCTCCATAGCCTGAAGTCTTCATACTTGTTTCTGCACATGGAACAAACTCATTAATAAAAACATGTTTTATTTTATTTAGATTTTCTTGCTGCCTTGCCTTTTGTTTGCTATCTGGATGACCATTTTGTATAAACGACAGAGTATAGATGATAGGAAAGTTTTCCATTGCTCAGTTCGCATGAACTAATACATTTCTTTACTCATTTTTTGCAAGTTTTACTCTCAGACGGAGATGCGAGGTCCGCCCTTCAGCGTTCAATGCAACAACTTTCCATTCAGGCAATGAATGCCTTTCCTTTCTATCTCTTTTTCAATACTTTTCTGTTTGTACAATGTGTTTAATTCAGATATTTATGTTAGGGGCTGAGAGCACTAGTAATATCTGAATGCATTGTATTCAAGTACTGTGTAAACATGAACACTTTGTAAAAAATATTTTTTTTAATATTTTGAATATTGTTTCAGTACTTGTATCCTAAAAAAGTGATCAATTCTCTTTCTTATGCTTCCTGTACTTTTCTTGCTACATTCTTTTCATTCTGTACTATATACTCTCAATAACTAAACACATTTAGTGAACAGTTTAAAACATAACTAGTTTAGCATAAAACATAACAATTTAAAAGGCATGCTGAATTGGCAACATAAGCATAACAATGAAATACAATTTTATATGGAATTGCAAAAATTTCATTGATATTCCTTGAAAATTACAATCTAAGGTAGACACATGTATAGTGATAATAATTTGATTAAACAAAATAGAAATTGAAACCAAACTTTAGGGGAATGCCCTAGTACTATTGTACTAATCATTGTAGAAAGCACAAGACCGGACTAAGGTTGTGAATTCTTCTAGCCACAGGTTGTCCTATGCCACTTCATCCAGGTTATACCATTTTTGGAGAAAATCCATGCCAATCCGTGCCCATTTCTTATGGTGCTTCAACTGCCCAGCAGTCAAGCCTAACAAAAATGGTTGCAAGGCCACATTCTAGCCAAGTTCTAGAAGCTTGTGGATTTCACCTGCCCAAGGGATCCCTATGCCTAATTTTGCATGAGAGACAATATCAATGTCATCACCTAAGTATTCTACTTTAAAAGTCTTCCTTAGGAGCAACAAAATGTCAACCCTTGCTTCTAAGATGTCAAGCAGAGATGTTAGAAAATGGGACGTAATGTTAGTGTTGACACGATATCTATTCTCATTCTCTAAAAATTGATGCCCTAGAACCATTTTGATAGTAAGAGTAATGAAATTCAAAGTAGGAACAACCTCATTGCAAATTGACAAGAGGTTTTCATCAGGGATGTCACCTAAAATGGCCTTCTGTTCCTCTTCCAATTTGGATGTTAGACAAATTGGAGTGTCCATCTTGACTACAAAGCAAGGCCAACCACTTGTAATGTCCCCTGTTTAACCAGTTTGGATATATGTTGTCGTTAGCCTACTTCTATGTGGTCCCGGGGGCTAACAAGGACATGGACGGGATCTTGTGGTGTTTTGGCCTAGTCGATTTTGTTCTGGGGCCAACTAAGTTCGTTTGGAGGCATTTACAATGTGACTTACTATTTTTAGTAAGTCAGCCAGGCTAGCCGGATGATAATTTTGATGATGGGGTTGGATGTGTTTTTCTTAGCTCTTTCTAACGAGCTATCATTTGTGGTGTTTTGAGATCATTTGCTATGGAATTTTAATGCCGGAAGTTATTTAATAAAGTAACTTCAATTAAATTAATATTATAAGGTTACTTTATTATATTTTGTATTTTAAAGTGATAAATGGAAACAATATATTAAAATGCAAATATGAGATTTAATCCCACATTGCTTGTGGAGTGGGGGTCGACCCTCTAAGAGGACTTTATATACAGCCATGAATGGGGTGTGGAGATATGAAGAGATTGATGAATTCAAGCTTAGTTTGGTTGGTTTGGTTGCTGGCTTTTGGAGACGAAATCCTCCATTGGTGACAATCCTTTCGCTCTTGGAAGACAGAGTCAAGGGATTTAAGATCTATTAGCTTCATACTGTGTGCATTCAGCTTCAATTTTTCAGCTACAGGTAAGATTGAAATTGTTCCATTTCCAAAGGCATATCATTGCAGACATTGAACAGCATGGACAGCAGATTTGGAGGTGAGATTTGGAGCAGGTTTGTGGGTACACAGTGCTGCTACAGTGCATGTGAATAGTGCGCATGAACAATCCTCATTCTGTGTACTTGGAGGTCATATTTCATACCCTAACCGAGCAGCTATTAGATGGGTTGCTAAACTGGACATCCATCCTCAAATTTCGAACAGCAGCGATCATATTATTTCCAGGTTCTTCTACACCCGATTATAATAGTTCAATGAATGTATAGGTGTCATAATTATAAAGAGTTTTGCATATTCAGTCACTGTGTAACAGTCTTTGCACTACAAACTCAGTCACTTTGGTACACAGCTATATGAAGTTTGTATATCTTGAATAGAGGAATAAGTGTACGGAACATTTACGATCAGTCCATAAGAACTCTTTACATTGCATATTTGTAGTAGTGTTCAAGTGCCAAGATATTTGTCCTTGCTATTCTTCAGATCATATGGTCATTGTTTGGCAGAGAAGTATTATAACATCTGAACAAGAACTCAGAAATTATAAATCAGACTTTGCACACCAACTGTTTGACAAAATGTTGTTGAATCAAAACTAAAAATTTCAAGGTAGAATTAGTAGGGTATGTTACAGTGGTATCAGAGCTATAAGTCCTGCCATCCTGTGGAGGTCTTATAGGAAATTTGGAACTGGCGGATAGAGGGGAAAGTGTTTTTGTCAAAACACTAAAATCAGAGCATTTATGTTTGAGCATGCGACAGGGGCCTTATAATTTCCGCAATACCAGAGCAAGACAAAGTAGGAGTTCAGACCTGCAAAGCAAACAGTCTAGTTCATCCGTACAGGGGGGTATAGAATCCAGTCATACAGACACAGCGGAGGTATTTTTTGATCAAGACAGCAATATGGGTGACCGAGATGACAGGAATACAAGATTAGGTGGAGGCGGGAATGCCGGTCCAGAGCCTGGAGAGGAAAGATTTTTACAATTATTAGAGACCTTGGCACAGGGACAGCGATTAGCAGAACAAAGGGCACAGGAACAGAATCAGAGATTGGAGCTTATGATGCAGATGATGGCTCGTCAAATGGGGTTGAATGCTAACATGGGTGGAGGTAATAATCAGAATGGTAACAATCAGAATGGGAATAATCAGGATGGGACACATAATGAAGGTGAACAAGTTGGGAACAATTTCGGTCATGCACCTCAGCAAGCTAGGACCGTGAGTTCGAGGCCCATGATTCCCACATTCCCTCCTAGAGCTCCAGAGCAGCCCGTACCAGAACCCCAGATCATTGATATACAGGACTAGTTGAGGAGAGATTGGGAAGCCGGAGGTCCAAATTTTACTGCTGCAATTACCTTTAGGGAGTATATGGATGTGCGGATGAAACATATGCCACGTGGACATGACAGGAACCAGAACTATGAGCTACGGAAGAAAGTAGGGAAACTTCAGTTACCATATTATGATGGCTCGGGGAAGTCTTCAGCAAGAGCTTGGGTTCAAAAGCTTGACACATACTTTCAATTGAACCCTATGCCTGAGGAAGAAGCTATTAAGTACGCAGCAATTCATCTGGAGGGGTTAGCACACGAGTGGTGGCATCATGGTATGGTCACTATGGGTCATGCACACATTACCTCATATGTGGAGTTCACGGAAAGACTGATTGAATGTTTTGATAGGAAGGATCCAGAACTCCATTTCAAGGAGTTAGCTCAGCTTAAACAATGGGGATCATTGGAGACATACATTTCAGAGTTTCAGAAACTTGCAGTGTTAGTAACAGATGTATCTGAATGGAGGATACCGGTTCTATTTATGGATGGGTTAGCTGATCCGTTGAGAGGGTGGATTAAAGCTCTCAACCCTCCCACTTTGCAGGAAGCCATTAAGAAAGCTCGTGACATGGATTCCTCTTCAGCTTCTAAAAATAAATTCCTCGCAAAGAGTTTCCCTTCAAGGAAAGATAAGGACAGGAAACCTTTTCATAGAGAGCCTCCGCCACCTAAGGAGGAAAGTAAGAGGTTGGACAATGAAACACTTAATGATCTCAGGAAGAAGAAGCTCTGTTTTCATTGCAGGGAGCCTTGGGATTTGTCACATAAGTGTCCATTGAAAGCAAAAGCTAAGCAGATGGAGTACTTTTCAGCTGAAGAGTCAGTGGATGGAGATTCAGAGTAGTCATCAGAATCAGATGGAGATGATGATAATTCTTCACATGAGGAAGCACGTAGTGATGGCACGATAGCTCAGTTGTCTAGTATACAGGAGGCCGTCACTTTCAGAGTTAGGGGAACTTTGGATGGACAGAGATTTGTGGCACTCATTGATACAGGGGCAACACATAACTTCATTGATGAGAAGTTTGTGACACGCAGAGGGCTACATACAGAGGAGCATAGGGGATTTAAGGTGATGGTTGCCGATGGCTTCAAAATTGACTGTACCAAGAAAATCTCCAACTTGCAGCTTCGTTTGGGAGATTATGACATGACAGGAGATTTCTTTGTGGTCAACATTGGTGATCAGGATATGGTGCTTGGAATGAACTGGATGAAGTCTCTGGAAGAGTTTACATTTAACCTCCAGAAAATGGAAATGAGGTTTGAGGCAAATGGTAAGAAGATAGTGCTCAGAGGTTTGTCAGATGGGAGACTTCGAGTGGTCTCACTCAAACGAATGCAGAGTTTCTTTAGACATGATCAGGTGCAGTGGGCAACAGAGTTCAAAGTAATGCCTGAGGTGACAGAGCAGCATAAACAGGAGTATCCACCTGATGTACAAAAAATAATAACCAAACATACTAAGGTGTTTGATGAGATACCTCCAGGAAGACCCCCAGATAGGGGAATCGAGCATGTTATTGAGTTAGAGGAAGGGGCTAAGCCAGTTATCATCACACCTTACCGCCACCCCAAGAGATATAAGGATGAAATAGAAAAGGCAATCAAGGAGTTGATTGACATGGGGCACATACGGCCAAGCAAGAGTCCTTTTGCTTCTTCAGTAGTATTGGTGAAGAAGAAGGATGGTACAATGAGGATGTGCATTGATTATAGGGAGCTAAACAAGAAGACAATCAAGAACCGATACCCTATCCCGCGCATCGATGAGCTTATTGATGAATTGCACGGTGCATGCTACTTCTCTAAGATTGATTTGAGATCTGGCTACCACCAGATACGGGTTAGAGAGGGGGATGTGGAGAAGACAGCTTTTAGATGCCACTACGGACATTTTGAGTTCTTAGTCATGCCTTTCGGGTTGACTAATGCTCCCGCCACTTTCCAGTCCTGTATGAATAGAGTGTTTAGAGATCAGCTGAGGAATTTTGTGTTGATATTCTTTGATGATATACTGATATACAGCCATACTTGGGAGGAACATTTGAAGCATATTGATACAGTGCTCAGTATTCTAGAGAGGGAGTCATTATATGCCAAGATGAGTAAATGCGAGTTCGGGATGACAGAGTTGCTCTATCTAGGGCATATTATTAGTGCAGGAAGTGTTCGGGTTGACCCAGACAAGATCAGGGCCATTCTGGATTGGCCACCGCCAAGGAACACTTCACAACTCAAGGGATTTCTCGGGCTTTGTGGGTTCTACCGCAGATTTGTGAAGGGATTTTCACAGATAGCAGCACCACTTACAGATTTGACACGGAGAGACAGTTTCAAGTGGTCAGAGAGGGCTCAGGATTGTTTTGACAGGTTCAAGGAGCTGATGAGTACGTGTCCTGTTTTAGCCATTCCAGATTTCACCAGGCCTTTTGAGCTGCAGTGTGATGCCTCGGGAGAGGGCGTAGGAGCTGTCCTCATGCAGGACAAACATCCCATCGCATATGAGAGCAGGAAATTACGAGCTGTTGAGAGAACTTACAGCATCTATGACAAAGAAATGCTAGCAATCATGCACGCGCTAGCTAAGTTCAGGCAATATTTAGCAGGGAGCCGATTCACAGTAAAAACAGATCATAACAGCTTGAAACACTTCCTTGGGCAGAAGGATCTTAATGACATGCAACAGAAATGGGTGAGTAAGTTACAAGCTTATGATTTCGACATAGTCTACGTCAAAGGGAAGAAAAATATTGTCGCAGATGCTTTATCCAGAAGGCCTCATTTGCTTGCTGTTGGGATAGTCATGGATGATTGGAGAGAGTTGATCTTGGCAGAGTATGCCAAGGATAGTTGGGCATCTAGTATTATTGAAGGAACTATTCAGGATAGCCGATACACTGTTGTAAATGATCTGATCATCTACAAGGAAAGGATTTATTTAGTACCCGGGTCTGCTATGAAGCAGAAGATTTTGAGGGCGTTTCATGATTCACCATTGGCAGGACATCCTGGATTCTTTAAGACATATCGGCAGGTGAGAGAGCGCTTCACTTGGAAAGGACTCAAAACAGAGGTGCTTCAATTTGTTAGAGAGTGCCAAGTATGTCAGCAGAACAAACAGGAACATTCCTTTCCAGGTGGTTTACTACAGCCCCTACCCATACCAGAGAAGAAGTGGGATAGCATTTCCATGGATTTCATCACAGGCCTCCCCAAGGCACAGGGTCGGGATTGTATCTTTGTTGTGGTAGACAGATTGACGAAATTTGCACATTTCTTTGCAATTTCGTCTACGTATTCAGCAACACAAACAGCAGAACTATTTTTTCGAGAGGTATTCAGACTACATGGGATACCAAGAAGCATAGTCAGTGACAGAGACAGCAGATTTATGAGCCACTTTTGGCAGGAGTTGTTCAAGTTATGTGGAACAGAGCTCACTCCGAGTACCAGTTACCACCCCCAAACTGATGGGCAAACAGAGATAGTGAACAAGTGGGTTGAGGGATATCTCCGAAACTATATTGCAGGGCAGCAGAGGGCTTGGGTGAAGTGGCTACATCTAGGGGAGTACTGCTATAATACCTCTTACCATATGTCTATTCAAATGTCCCCTTTTATGGCACTATACGGGTATGATGCTCCTAATTTCTTGGATTTGTTATTTGGGGACAGTAGGGTGCCTAAGGCCAAGGATCTTTTGCAAGAGTGTCAGGACATTATGCGATCCTTGAAGGAAAACTTGCAAAAGGCACAAAATCAGCAGAAGCAATATGCTGATCAGCACAGGGTTGAGAGGTCTTTTGAGGTGGGAGACATGGTGTACCTCATGTTACAGCCGTATAGGTAGTCCTCTCTCAAGAGGAGTGGAACAGAGAAATTGAAACCGCGCTACTATGGACCATTCAGAGTAATCAGGAGAGTGGGCGAGGTAGCTTATGAGTTGGAACTGCCTGCAGACAGTAAAGTGCATAATGTGTTCCATGTGTCACGCCTTAAAAAGGCATTGGGGCACAATGTGGTGCCTTCAGTAGTATTGCCACCTCTCGATGATGAGGGAAAGCTTATCTTGGTTCCTGAAGCTATACTTGACACCCGGGAGAGGGTGCTTCGCAGGAGGACTATCAGGGAGTACCTAGTGAAGTGGAGGAACCTACCTATTGAGGATGCAACATGGGAGGCAGAGCAGGTTCTTCAACATCCAGAGTTGAGATTGCTTGGGGACAAGCAATTTCAAGAGGGGCGGACTGTAATGTCCCCTGTTTAACCAGTTTGGATATATGTTGTCGTTAGCCTACTTCTATGTGGTCCCGGGGGCTAACAAGGACATGGACGGGATCTTGTGGTGTTTTGGCCTAGTCGATTTTGTTCTGGGGCCAACTAAGTTCGTTTGGAGGCATTTACAATGTGACTTACTATTTTTAGTAAGTCAGCCAGGCTAGCCGGATGATAATTTTGATGATGGGGTTGGATGTGTTTTTCTTAGCTCTTTCTAACGAGCTATCATTTGTGGTGTTTCGAGATCATTTGCTATGGAATTTTAATGCCGGAAGTTATTTAGTAAAGTAACTTCAATTAAATTAATATTATAAGGTTACTTTATTATATTTTGTATTTTAAAGTGATAAATGGAAACAATATATTAAAATGCAAATATGAGATTTAATCCCACATTGCTTGTGGAGTGGGGGTCGACCCTCTAAGAGGACTTTATATACAGCCATGAATGGGGTGTGGAGATATGAAGAGATTGATGAATTCAAGCTTAGTTTGGTTGGTTTGGTTGCTGGCTTTTGGAGACGAAATCCTCCATTGGTGACAATCCTTTCGCTCTTGGAAGACAGAGTCAAGGGATTTAAGATCTATTAGCTTCATACTGTGTGCATTCAGCTTCAATTTTTCAGCTACAGGTAAGATTGAAATTGTTCCATTTCCAAAGGCATATCATTGCAGACATTGAACAGCATGGACAGCAGATTTGGAGGTGAGATTTGGAGCAGGTTTGTGGGTACACAGTGCTGCTACAGTGCATGTGAATAGTGCGCATGAACAATCCTCATTCTGTGTACTTGGAGGTCATATTTCATACCCTAACCGAGCAGCTATTAGATGGGTTGCTAAACTGGACATCCATCCTCAAATTTCGAACAGCAGCGATCATATTATTTCCAGGTTCTTCTACACCCGATTATAATAGTTCAATGAATGTATAGGTGTCATAATTATAAAGAGTTTTGCATATTCAGTCACTGTGTAACAGTCTTTGCACTACAAACTCAGTCACTTTGGTACACAGCTATATGAAGTTTGTATATCTTGAATAGAGGAATAAGTGTACGGAACATTTACGATCAGTCCATAAGAACTCTTTACATTGCATATTTGTAGTAGTGTTCAAGTGCCAAGATATTTGTCCTTGCTATTCTTCAGATCATATGGTCATTGTTTGGCAGAGAAGTATTATAACATCTGAACAAGAACTCAGAAATTATAAATCAGACTTTGCACACCAACTGTTTGACAAAATGTTGTTGAATCAAAACTAAAAATTTCAAGGTAGAATTAGTAGGGTATGTTACACCACTCTACTACCAAATAAACCAGACCCTAGAATTGAATGAGCACTAAAAGTATACCTACTAGTAGACTATTGACTACCAAAGACGAGATGAGAAATGATGAAAGAAGCAACTCAATTGTCTATAAATAAGTTGAGTGGAATGGTCCATACATATTTGTTTGTACAAATTCCAATTCAATTGTTTTAAATTATTAAATCTTCACAAATCTTCAACATAAATGCAAGTTTGTGCCAAAAAAGTTGTAATGCGTGTGAAGCTGATGGAAGAGGGAATGCCACTAATAGTGACAAGACATGTATTTATTATCCACTGCAAGTGGTATAGGCTGGAAGGAAACGTGTCACCATTCCAGAGACTTGAACAAGGTTGAGGCTTCATTCGAGATGTTTGGCCCAAGATAAACCTTCAACCGTTGATATATAATCATCAGACGATAGTTTGTAAATCAACATTACTTGTTACACACATATGTTGGAGATATGAAATGTTGTTACAAACATTTCCTAGAAAGCCATTACTGCATACATCAATTCCTGGTTACATGCAGCATGTGTAGTATGTACTATGCACTACTACTAACCAATAAGTACTTACTAGAAATTAAAATTACGATTCACACAAATTTAGAAAGTAATAATTAAATACATCATCTAATTACTATAAAATAACTAGAGGCTTAGAGCCCAAAAGAAAACACAATGTCCACTGAAATATCAAATGTCAACAAAAAGGGTTTTACTTTGCATTATATTCTTTGCATCTTCTTTACATTTCATCTTCATATATATATATATAGTATACTAATAATAGTTGTGGTTTCCCTCAAAAAGGGAAGCAACAAAGATTCAAACCGATACATTTCAAATTCATACACTGTCGACGATATGTTTTACAAAATAAACCCTAACTAAACCAATGATTCTTCATGTAACACTTCTTTTATCCTTCAAAACATCCTAAAAGTGTTGAAGGTGTAGTTTTCTTGTTCCACCGCATTTGCAATTTGTTCTTAAAAATTAGCAAGGTTGAGACCCATTTCTACAAACATTGCTCAGAGGTGTGCCTTTTCTTGCTCCTTTTCAAGCTCTTTAATGGCGTCCCTAGGATTAGCAGAGAGAACTTGTGAAGCTGCAATAAGCCCACTAGTAAGATCACTTTGTTCCTCATCCTCCTCTACAATCAAACCTGGGTTGACAATAGGGCTTTGATTTTCATTCAACGATCCCTCTTCCCTAGGCAGTCCCATTTTTTGCAACCAACTACTTTTCTAATAATGAAAACCATTGAGTAGGATGTCTACAATTTAAAGAATTTTTTTTCAACCAAATTCCTCTATGCCATAAATGCAATAGGAAATTTCGCATACGTGTCATCCTATAGAAACCTCACTTTCTTATCACTCTTTGATTTTTTTTTTGAGCGTAATCTTTTGGTAATCTGACATCTGATTTGAAAAACATACGATTAATTTCTAGTCGTTGATTCATTGAGTAATCATATCATTTTCTTGCACATTCGCCAACACATTATATATGCTTTTTTAATATATGGGAAGAATTGCCTAATCAAATATATATAAATATATATATATTTCCAATAAATGAGAGAAATTGCCTAATCAATTTTTTTTTTAACAAACATAAAAAATCACCTAATGCAATATATATATTTTTCCAATGAATGGGAAAAATTGCCATATACAATATATACCCTTTGTATCAAAAGAGACAAAATCGCCTTGATTTTATGAAAATTTGTAATGGTCGAAGAAAAATCACATCTAACATTAAACTTTTCATAACATTGAAAAAAAAATTCGCCAACATAAATTAATTTTCCCCCCTGAAACTAATGTTGGATTTGCGAGGAATTTATATATTTTTCAGGGAGGGGGTTTCTTAAAGTTAACCTTGCTTCAACCCATTTCATTGCGACATGTGTCCCTAGGGGTTCTAGGACTCCTAAGCACATATGGTAATCGATCATATGAGTCAAATGAGGTCATAGGCTAACCTACAAACCCATTCGACCCATTGCCTCAGAACATGTGTCCCTAGGGGTCCATATGGGTCCTAGGATCCCTAGGGACATATGGTAATTGATGATATGGGTCGAATGGGGTCATAGGCTAATCTATGACCCCCTTCAATCCATTTCATCATGACATGTGTCCCTAGGGGTCCTAGGACCCCTAGGGACATATGGTAATTGATCATATTGTAATTTAATAAAGTATATAATACTATGTAATAATTTCTAATACTATGTTCAAATATATATTATACTAGTATATGTAATAATATATATTTAATATAATAATAATAATATATAGATAATATTTATAATATTATAGATAATATATAATACTATATAGTACTATGATCCTAATATACTATCTAATCATATTTAATATCATATATAATATTATAAAAATAAAATTTGTTATATAATATATAATAATAAAATAAAAAATAATATTATTCAAATATCATTATATCTTAAATCTTAAATGTGAAAATATATTTAAATATGTTTGTAAGCTTTTGGTTTAAAATGTACAATTACTTCTCACCATCTCAATTTTTTAAATTTTGAGTTTTGCCACCACATTTTGGGTACCCAATTAGGCTTGGTATTTACCAAACCTCTTTGGTCAATTCAAAATATGTGTTTGAGACAAGTTTCCCTGACATTCAGACTTCGACTAGCCATCTAACAATATTTTTTTCATCCAAATTCAATGAAACAAAAAGGGTTTTTTGAGAACACTCTCAAGATTCCATCGATATAATTGCTATCAAATTATGAGTTTGATAAATATTTATTAGTTAATTTCTAATGAAGATGTCTGTAAACTATTGATTCACGTACTAATTGAAAAATAGCTATAACTTTCAAACAGTATAACATTTTTGAAATCTAAAAGTTGTGTCACATTCTATGCTTCGACTGTTATAACAATTTTTAAATTTTTTTTGTAAAGTTTTCAATTAGTTAAGGTGGTCAGACATGGGATTATTTTTATTCTAAAAAATTTATAGTAGAAAATTCATATTTAATTATTTATATGGAATAAAAATACCCAAAAATATGTGTCACATCCAGGCACAATTCTACTTTTTATATTTATAATTATATTAAAAAATATTATTATTTGATTTTGATTTTAAGGTGGTCAGACATACACCGACTTTTTATTTTTGACCTGAAATTTTTGTAGTACTACATTAAAATTCAAAATTTTGACCAATCAAATATTTTTTTTCTCTAGATAATGCCTAGTAGTTTAGAAACTACATTCAATTTCCTATAGATTCTTTTCTTACAACTTTTTGATATAAAGCCCATAACTACTTTAAAATTACGTATCAACACAACCTTGATTTGCTGGTTTTTCACTACCACTTAAGGCCATAGTTTGGTTGACCATGATCCTGCACATACCTTGATGCATGTACTAGGAGCTTTAGATAGAAGGCACACAATTATAAATGTTGGTGTCACAAATCCTAGGGATAAATCCATAGTTTATTACATTCACTTATGTCATTGTGAAATCAGACAAGTAGATCTGTGCACAAGAAACTACTCCTACGAATAATGTCATGATTTGAACAAAGATAGTTTCTAGAAGATCTATCAAATGGATATTTAATCAGAATGATTTAGAGAAATTGTGAAAATTGTTTCTAGGAAAGTTACATTATCATTAGAGAATGAATATATATGTCACATAATACTTATGGATATTATGTCACATAATCATGGTGGATATTACGTGATGTCAGTTCACATACCATAAGATATATATATATATATATATATATATATATATATATAAGAAGAAGAAGAAGAAGAAGAATATCATGAGCATATTATATCCTCTAATTTCATGAGTTAGGTGATATCCCCTTTCACAATATGTTAGCCTATTGTTATGTATGATTGGTTAGATTTCTATCTTCCCTAGCTAAGAGGGAGACTTGAAGTATGAGAGGTATGGTCAAATTTATGTATTATAATACATATACATACATACATATATACATACATATGTATGTAAGTATGTATTTATATAGTCTGAAAAATTATATCATTCATATACTCAATTAGAATATGAAGAGGAATATGAAGACTAGTTAATATTGCAAAGTACATGGCAAACAACAGTGATTTGACAATCTGGCCTAAGGAATTGAATTACAATGTCAATTTAATTACTTGAAAATGTAGGGATGCCATCCTAGATGTTAATTCTTAGTTAGCAAGTTTTCATTTACAATTTTGGGACACTACCACACATCTTGCGAAAATAGTTTTGGTAGCTGACTGAGAAAGTAAATTAGAAAGGTATATATAAAGGAATCAATTTTTACATACAAAGTATGATTATGGAATGAACATGATATGCAATATTTGTGAGTGATATTATGATTCTCTATTGATGATCAAATGCAAAAGTTTGATCAATTAGGTGAGAGATATTCAAAGGACTAATCATATATTGGAGTATTAGTACAGTCATTTTGGTATTGTATCTATTACCTATTGTAGTGATTGTAAATAATTATTGAGAAGTGAGCTCTCATTGTAATACAACTTGTAATACATTTAAGAAATCTAACAAGATCTAGTCCTCTTATAAGGACTAATGTACTAAATGTATGTAATGACTCATAATAGGGTCAAAATGCCTAACAAAGAACTTTTATATTAGTACATAGTTGTGGGTACCATCCCCACTGGGTTTTTCCTTGGTCGAGGTTTCCTAAAAAAAGATCATGATTTTATGAGTTTATCATTGTTACATGCTTTACTTTTTAGTATTGTTATTTGTGGGTGCATATGGTTAAGTTTTGAAATACACAATTAGTGTAAAAGTGCTACAATATTGATTCACCCCCCTCCCGATACTACCTATTTCTAACAATTAGTATTAGAGCCTAGTTACTCGAGAAATTTTCACAACTTGAGGATAATTTTGATTGATACAGATGATTTGTAAAGAAAATTTAAAGAAATCCTTGAAGACCTAGACATAACTAATGAGGAAAAAGAAAGATTAAAGATGAAGCTTATAGACACACAAGACTCCTTTAAGAAACTCAAGGATCAGATTGATATTTCAAAGATAAAATGAAAAGAGCTAGCTAAACAAATCAAGGATCCTAAATCAGACAATGAATCATATTTGATTTCCAAACTCAAGAAGGAAAATTAGAAGCTCAAACATGAAAATATTTAAACTCTCAACTTGGGAAAAGAAGATATGAACTTGAAGATTCAAAAGTCAAGTATTATGAGCTTGAAAACTACACTAATATTGTTATGGGTGAGCTTGTGGAAACAAAGTTACATTTTGAGAAATTATATACAAGCTCTAAAAAACATGATGATAAGATAATACAAAAAAATCCTAAAGGAGACACACCAAGAATTGGATATGTTGAAGGAGAATGTTCTAAGGAATTAGAAAATAAAGCTATGCAAGGTCCTATACAAGATCCTAATTAGACATCAATTTAGATCGAAGAACCTAAAGAATAAAAGAAGCAATTCAAGGAAAGATGTTATGCATACAAGAAATATGGACACATAAAGAGAGATTGCAAAGGTAATATAGATGCTAATCCATTTACTGGATATTGTTTTAATTGTTGGTTTTATGGACACAAATCACATGAATGCAAAGGACATATCAACAAAATAATGGATGGACAAGTGAAAGATCAAACAAGATTTCAAGAATACCTTTAGGAATCAACAATGTTACATGTTAAATGGTGTCACATGCTACAAGTGTAATAATTTTGGACACATTGATAGAGATTGCAGATTAAAAGTGAATCAGAATGGACCAAGGCGTGGAAGCTCTATTGTTACATGTTACAATTATTGGATATTGTTTGAATTGTTGGTTTTATGGACACAAAACACATGAATGCAAAAGACATAATCAACAAACTAATGGATGGACAAGTGAAAGATGAAACAAGATTGCAAGAATACCTTTGGGAATCAACAATGTTATGTTAAATCGTGTCACTTGCTACAAGTGTAATAATTTTGGACACATTGATAGAGATTGTAGATTGAAAGTGAATCAAAATGGACCAAGGCATGGAAGCTCTATTGTTACATGTTACAATTACAATAAATTGGGAAATATCTAGCTAGATATTAGAGATTCAATGGATTTTAAAATAATATTGGAACTACTAGTGTTAGAAAAGGAAACAATAGTGGAAGGATAAATATAGTGTTAATCAAATAGTTATGAGAACATAAATGAAATAGTTGTATGGGAAAGTGCTATTGGTAATGGTAATAATAGAAAAAAAATAATAAATTAGTGTAGATTGCAAAGGGGAAATAGTAACAAGCACCAAGCCCTCCTCATCAACCTAATTGGCTATCATGGCCTTAGGGGGAGCATTTCACTAGTAAATCATTAGACCCTAAAATCACAATATTAAGGTATGTGAGCTTAATATGAGGTACGAGAGATATTATTGATAATGTATCTATGTTTGTAGATGTTTATATAATTATTTGGATGATCTCAACTTTTGTACTATGTGACATAACACATTTATGATAGAAAAGATTGTAAAGGATTTAATGGGGAAACTTAGTTTAATCTTCACCATTTGAGAAGCCAAAGATATTAGAGAGCTTAAGGGAGAAGATAAAAAAATTTATGCAAAGATTTTAGATTGATTTTACAAGCCCTAATTCAATCATTATAAGGGATTTACACAAACTACAAGCTTTAAATTTTAAGTATTTATAATTTTTCTTAAGTCTTGTAAACATGCATAGACCACAAGTGTATAATGTAAAGGAAATACCTAGATACTAGTTCAAGAAATGCCCATTTAAATCAATGGAGGATGACCCTGAGGGTGCCTTCTCACAAACCCCATAAGGCATATTATATTTGAAAGATATAAGGGCATATATTCATTGCAAGTTTGGATCAACTAGAAACAAACACATTTGGGAAGATTTGGTTAAAATTTACAATGATGAAAAACCTCTTAAAGATGAGTTTAAACACTTGCAAATCCTAAACATTCTATAGTATACAGATAATGAAGAGTATGATTATCTGAGTGGGTAAAGCTAGTTCTAAGTAGGATTCCTGACAAGTTCTTTTGGGTTGGAGGTGGACTTGTAATGATTACAAATGAATTAATTCATCTAGTCATAGGTCTAAACAATGTAGGGATAATAATAGTTATGACCAAAATGGTAAAGAAGGAAGTTGAAACTAACACAAGAATAAAGTGGGATGAACATGCAATGACACTTTTAGACATAAGATAACAAGATGTTGGAGTTATTTCTAATATATTAGGTTATAAAATGCATTATAGCAGCATGTATAACTCAGTTTTAGAAGGGGGTATACTTGAACAACATACAAAATGTAGTTGAGAAGGTGCACTTTGATATTTGTAAAATTCTAAGACAATAATTGATGGAAAACTTGAGAAGCATAAAACATGAGAAATCACAACAATTTAGCTCTGGATCATTGATATGACACAAGTTATTTCACATAATTCATAAATTTCCAAACACGCATCCTCAGTTTTGGACAAATGATGGACTTACAACTACATTGACCACAAAGCACTATCACATGCAATACAAAGGCAACATTACAAGTGACCTATTTGGCCTACTCAAGGGATTTCAAAAGGAAATGAAACAAAGAGTTAGGATTCCAAAGAAAATTGTTGACATATAGGTTGAAATAATTTGTTTCATGGTTGGGACATATTACACATGCCTAGAAGTAGTTAAGCCAAGAGATTTGGATTCATCCACTTGGTTATGAGGTTAGTCTTGAAATGACTGTACAATATGTTGAGGTAATGTTAGCTTAACCTAAAGATACCAGTGCAGAAAGATGGGGGACATACATGGAATATAAGTTTAGCTGAGCTCTAAAGGATCAAGAAAAAGGAAAGTTGAGAAGTTTGACGAGAATATTGTAGAGAAAGAAAGAATCACCAAGGTATAATGGTTAGCATTAAAGAAGGGAAACAAAGATAGTACCAAAGTAAATATTGGTAGTACAAGTGCATAACCTAATGAAGGAGAACACTATAGATGATGTAGAGGTGAAAGATACACTTATAGTTGAGATTACAGAGGAAGAGGCTACACACCAACCTTGCAGGGCAACCAAAAACTATACAAGGACCACTCCTACTATTAAAACTAAAATGCCAACACAACCTACACCTACAAGGACAACTAGACAGTAGGCTAAAGGAAAAGGACCTAGTCCAAAGAAAGTTAAACTCGCAAAACTAAAAACTACATATGCAAGAAAGAAAAAAGAGAAAACCAAGGATAAAGTAGAGGCAATAGAAAAGGATATATGAGACAAATGTTGTAGAGGTTAGTTGAGGGGATGAAAAGAAGAAATGGAAACCAGACCTAGAAAAGATCACAACAAGGATAGAAAAGGGAGACAAAATTGACCAATTAGATAAATATTATGAAACATATGAAGATAATGATCAAGTCTTACTTGATAATTCTAATGTTACATATATGTTGAACTTCAAAAGAAACTTTTTGGAAATCAAAGGTAGCATACTAGATGCAATATATGACAAATTAGATGTTAGAAGACAACTGGCCTTAGAAGAAGACCAAGGAATCAAATCAAATTTTCAAGGAGTGTCATTATGACTGATAAGTTAATTTTTTTTAAAATAGTTAAATTACATATAAAAAGAACAAAAATAAATTGTCGAAATATAATGCATAGTTTAGATTCTACATATGTATGAAATTAGCTATACTATTAGTATACTTCTCCTATTATACATGCTTGCTTAAATGGCCTTCACTAAAACTAAAAATTAAAAAATATTAAGATTAAAAAAATTTAATATTACATAATAGAAATATTCATTTTAACCCTTTTTGGAAAATAGAACAATGTAAGTAAAACTTAAAAGGTAAAATGATTTTACATAAAGTGATAGGCCAGTACCTACGTAGGACAAGTTAATTGGCGCGCTCACTACATTGTCACGTACATATATTATCTCTTTACGTCGACTTCCAACAGGGATCTCTCAATAATCTCTCTCTCTTTTTCCACATTTTTTCTCCCACATTATTACTTTTGCCTTGCCCCACATTTTCTCTTCATTGTCCCGTACATATTCCCCAGCTGTATGGCTAAAAACACTCCCACTTTATGTCACAATCTCCACATATTCCACATTTCTTCTCACAACCACACATTTAGTGCTATCTTCTCCCATATTTCCACCCTTCATCTCTATTTAGATTTCTCAAATTTGAAGATTTGCTGCCCACTTCTGTCTTTAGAATTCTCTCCTCCACACAGTTTGAGAAAAACTTAGCCTGCAATACTTTTTCTATTTAGTCTCCTCTCCTCCCTCATTTCTCACTCTCCATCTCTCTAGTGTCTTATATTCCCTCATAGTCTTTAATCTCCTCTGTTTTCTCATTACTGAATACTCCCCATCTTTTTCTACTCTCTTGCAATGGGCAACACTTGCTGCTCTGCGTTTTGTTCCTCGGATAACGAGATTGCAATTGATTTGGGACTTCTTCGAGAGATGGAGCAAGATCTCACTCATCTTGACCATTTGATTGCTACTATTGATCAACGTCTTGAAGCCATTGCGGCTAGAAGCGACAGGGTAAGAACTACTTTGTCCGTCTGCTGTTTAATTTTTTGTTGGTGATAAATTCAAATGGAATATTAATCAGAATTGAGAAACTTTTGCAGGCCCAACAGAACACTTCTACACAGGAAGCTGGTAGTTCCTCCAAGTTTGATTCTTGCATTAACTTTGGCAAGGATTTAGTCATTAAGATGTCGGAGCATGCGGAGAGAAATCGTTGCGTGGTATTCAACTTCGTTTGCTTTTTGTTTTAAGATTTCTCGTAGAACTTTGCGCGTAGAATTTGGTTCTTAATTTGGGGAATGAATATTTGCTCCTTTTGGAACAGGTGTGCTTCAAGTCTTCGTATAATCGTGAAACACGTAAAGTGGTTGTTGAGGTTTTAAAAGGGGCGAGCCAGATTCAATTGTTGGGGGCAGGGGTGTGCGTGGTGGGATATTTGTTGGATCAAATTGAACAACTTTCCAATAACAGGGAGCAATGTGTTCAGATGTTGAGATTGTTATGTGCTCTGGCAAGACGCGTGAAGCAATTAGATCACAGTCTCCCTGCTGAAAGACAGAGTCTTGATAAAGCAGTTAACTTCATTTTCGACGGATGTGTTCTCTGTCTAACACAAATGGAATCTCACAGGCTCTTCAGGTAAATCCGTAATGGATTTTACATATTGGGTAAAATAAGGAGAAGAGGGGTTTTCACTTTTCTTTTGCATGACTGTAGGATATTTCAGGCCTCGGCGGATGCAGGGGACCTGCAAAAGCTTGAGTCACAGATAAGAAATACGTATGCAGATCTCACCCTTGGAGCTGTTATCCAAAAGACTCCGTATTATCCTCCTCCATCACAGGGGCAAGATCCGAAACCAGGTACAAATTTCATACCATGTGTCGTTTACTAATTTTAAGTGGGTTTTAATACAAAACAAAGTTTTCTTTATTTATTTTCCATTTTGAAATCGATAAAAATATACGAGAATGGACGCCACAGAAGTAATTTAGTAAACCGATGGGTGACAATTGACCATTTGAGCTATTTTTATGTCAGTCCTGTTCTTATAGTTTGTTATGTGATATCTAAACCGTGATACGTGGATCTTTCCTGGGTGGAATTTTCAGTTGGGAGAGACTCTGCAAAGGTTAGAGTCATGAAACTTCTGAAAATGGATCGAGCTGATGGTTCAAAGAGAGCTGTTGTCATTTACGGGTTTGGCGGCATTGGTAAGACAACTCTTGCCTCTGCTGTCTTCAAGAATCTCGACCTCAAGACCTACAAATTCTGCAGACTGGATATGGATCAAAACATTTCCAATGATGGTATCAAGCAGCTTCAGCAGCAGATATTGAGAGATTTGTTTGAGCAAGGGAACATCTTGTTGAACAGCTATGTGGAAGGTCAGAACCACTTAGCAGACTCCTTTACTAGACAACATAGGCCGGATGATCGACCTATATTCCTCTTCATTGACAATGCCCTCGAAGCAGATAACCTTGCTAAGCTTTTGCCAATCGATTTGTCCTGCCTGCCCAATGGGATGAGAATGCTTGTAACCACCAGAAAGCTTGATCAGACCGACATGCTCTCCCGCACAGATTTTGAACGCATTCCTTTTGAGGTAGACGTGCTTTCCTCCTTAGACTCCAAAAAGCTCTTGTTCAAAATAGCTCTGGGTAGTGCCACCGCATCACTTCCCGCAGGCGTAGAGAGCACAGATGTGGAAGATATTGTGAATATGTGCGGTGGGATTCCTCTACTAGTAGAATTAGTTGCCCCCAAATTTAAAAAGTATCTCTCCAAGCCCTCAGAATTGAAGTATTTCAAGGAATTTCTCAAAGAATTCGTGGCAGCAGGTAGAGACATTGAACGTGTGGTGGATCAAGTATTCAAAAGCTTGGATGAGCCTTCTAAAGAGGCCTTCTTAGACATCGTTTGCTTTTTCGATAAATATGAAGTAAACCAAGTGAGTGCTGCTGTTGGAAAGGTCCAACTTGAGGTGCTTCTCGATGCGGCACTTGTAAAACTCTACCTCCATGACAGAGACGAAGAAACCTTCTCCTACATGTGGGCTAGTGAGGAGGAAAGGCCGCGGTTTGTTCAGGACTTGAGGAGGGTGAGAGTTCACGATATAATAAAGGAAAGGGGAAGATGGTTGTCCAAACAAAGACAAGATAGAATATGGGAGGTGGAATCTTTGAAGGATGCTCTACAAGATACACAGGTATATTCAACCTGGTGTAGGTTTTAAATTTGTTTTGAACTTTTTTACTTCCTTAATTTGTTTGTTAGCAGATGTTTAATTTTTGTATATATATATCTGTAAAATAGATTTTGTTAGTGTTAAAACATCAATTTAACAATTAAATTGGAAATATTTTAACAGAGATTGCAGAAAATAAAAGGGATCAAAATTTCAGATTCGGAAGGAAGTGACAAGTTGGAAATTGAAGTAGAAAGTCTGAATATTATGCACTCTTCTTTGAGAGTTTTGGAACTTCCAGCGTCCATTAAAGTCAATGGAATATGCAATCATCACAGTTTTGATAGTCTAAATTATTTTAATGTTAAGGGGAATTTGCCCATACATCCCACGCAACTCAGAAGACTGACTGTTTTAAAAGGGGCAATTAGTGAGTATATTGATAAGGCAAGTCTCATCTCTCTTTTTCTAAAAGCATCAATACTTTTGAGCTTTACAATATTGTTTTTACTAATTACTTTATTTTTTCCCTTGCTTTTCATTTGCACAATGATGTGCAGCTGCCGCCATCTTTACAGATGTTGTATTTGGAAGATTCAGCAAACCTCCCCTCTTTGCTCCAAAGTTT
Organism: Cupressus sempervirens; assembly: GCA_028749045.1. Taxonomy (NCBI): domain Eukaryota; kingdom Viridiplantae; phylum Streptophyta; class Pinopsida; order Cupressales; family Cupressaceae; genus Cupressus; species Cupressus sempervirens. Next base: position 261,972,525 of record CM053787.1, on the reverse strand, counting down.
TGACAATCTATCCTCTCTGCAAGACTTAGACTTGACGGGCTGTCATGTACTCGTCACAGTTCCAACAAGCATTGGAAAACTAGAGTCTCTAATTTCTTTGGACCTAAGGAGATGTCGCAATCTCAGTACATTTCCGGAGAACATTCAAAACCTATCTGCTCTGCAATACTTGAATTTATCTAGTTGCACTGTGTTGGCCAGCCTTCCACCCACCTTTGGCCAACTTAAATCTTTAATATATATGAATGTCAACAATTGCTGTGCGTTCACCTGTTTGCCAGACAGCTTCGGCAATCTGTCCTCTTTGGGAATGCTTTTTTTAAACAGATGTGAGAAACTGGTTGAGTTACCAAAAAGCTTTGGTGTTCTATCTGCTCTGAAGTTGTTGGATTTGGGTGGCTGTGCCAACTTAGAGAGCCTTCCAGAGTCATTTGGTCAACTGAAGTCTTTGAAATATCTCCACGTTGGTGGTTGCCAAAAATTGAGGATGCTCAATGGTGGTTTCGAGGCCTTAAATTCACTCATGGTACTAGATGCACAATATTGCACATCATTAAATGAAGAGGCAATGGACATCTTTGTACAGATCAAAAGTTTGTTGGTCCTAAATATAATTGGATCACCATCACTAATTCAACAGTGGACACAAATAAGACAACGCTACCCTTTGATCGTGTTTGACACTTATGTGAGTATGAACAACAAGAATGGTGTGGTTATGAATTTTATTTTCCTTGTTCAAGCATTTAGCTTGAAAGATATTTTTGTGAATTTAATTGTTATTCTCAACTTCTATTGTTGCATCTCTCAGAGTGATGATAAAGGATTCCTGCACACTATTGAGCACACTCTATTTCATGGGGGAGGCAGATTTGTGGGTGTGGAGAATGATGGTGGACAATTGGTAGACTGGTCTTGGTCTTGTTTTGCAGGGGAGAAAGAAGTGGTAGTAGAAGTGAGTGTGTTGCTGACAATGTGCGATCTCTCTTTAGATTGCAATAACAATGCTTTACAAATAGTGAGGGAAGAAATGGAAAGGAGGATGGATGAAAGCCATAGTGCTAGGCGAAAGTTCCAGATTGTGTATGCAGAGACAGGAGATTCAATGGACAAGAGTGAAGCACATATCCGTCAAACTCTCTCAAAGCTTGTACCCACATGCACTTGTGCTTGCATACCTGCTGACAATAAAACAAGCCTACTATTTGCATATGCTTTCTATAGACTACTCCATCCTAAGCGTAGATATGCGATTCAATCTTTACACACCTGTATTTTTACATTAAGAGTTCGTATGCAGAGGGAGAAAAATTGTGCAGAATTTCGAAGTGAATGTTTTCCAAATGATTATGAGGAGGCGTTGGTCGATCAGGGAGGTGGCTTCAAGAGATTCTTCTCTCTTCTAGATTTTACTCAGACGGGTCTAACATCACACACTAAGACTAAATTCTTACTAAATTCTTAGGTTAAAAGTGTTAAATAGTCAAATTTGACTTGTTTTTCCAAGCTTAGTTTCTTCCTTAGTGTGTGATGTTTAAGGATGGCCGATTTTTCTAGTTGATTTTTTCATTGTTAAAAAACACTCTTTTTTGTTGTTATTAAAGTTGGTGAAACTTGAGAATTTCCTCCAGATTTGGAAATATGAGACAAACCTGATTTCTAACAAAACAAAAAATAAATCTATTTTATTATTATTGTAAATAAAAAATTAATGTGTTTATAATAAACAGATAAATTAGTGTTGAAGTCATATTTAATTAAGTCATGTTTATTATATTTTTTATTGTATAAAATATTTTTTTATTAATTATTTAATGACATAATTTATATATTTTTTCATGTTATGTGATTATAGTTATCTTTATTGTGGGTGATCCCATAATAATGGGTTCTACTTTTTGATCAATTTTGACACTGAAATCAATATTTTTGCAACAAACGTCACGTTCAAGTGACTATATCTCCAAAACTATAAATAATTTCAAGATGACATAAACTAGTGATTTTGAGTACTTTGTTTCTACTTTGTAACCATATTTTTTAATCTAAAAAAAAAAAAATTTATGTCAATTTTTTTTATCTCCTCCGAAAAGTGGTACATAATAAAATTCAATATTTTAAAAAGTGACAGTCCGTTTGACACACAAAACTTTTTTCTAGAAATGATAATGAAGTAATTCTTTCGACGTTAGTTTGTAACAGCAGTATCTAGAGGATGCATTTGGTTTGATTTATTTTGGTTGAATATTGTATAGTTTATGAAGTTTTGAAGTGACATGAACCATAATTTAGACATACATTCCGTTTGACACAGATAATTTGAAGTCAATTTATCATAAACTATTTTTTTTTTTTTTGAATAGAAAGGTATCTCAATAAGCCAATTCCTCCATATTTTTCAATTTTTTGACCTAATTTACTAATTTCTCCGAGGTGTCAAAATCGGTTGATGTTCAATCGGTAATGAACCTATAATGAGTTAAACTCATATTTGAAAGTCTTAATGATTAAATTATGTATTAAAATTATAGTCATTGGAAAGCTTGCTCTGAGTAGCACATTTTAACATTTTTTTTTTCTACAGTAGGAGATCATTCTAGCAGTCAAAAGAGCACAAATTTTTTTTTGAAAAAAAGGTTAAATTTTTTGTGATTTTGCATGTTCGTGCGAACATGGCGTTCATGCGAACACGTTTACCATGTTCGCGTGAACGTATGTTCGTGCGAACATGCAAATCATGTTTGCGCGAACATATTTATCACATATGTTCGCACGATCATACGAAATATGTTCGCGCGAACATATGGTAAACTCAATTTCTCATTTTGCAATTTTTTTCATTTTTGTTCGTCCCACTAAAGTGGAACCCATTATTGTGGGTTCGCCCTTGTATTAATTAGTATGTTTCACATAGTAATTAGGCCCTACGAATACTATTTGTGGTGATCTTTAGAGAGTGGGCTTCATTTGCTTGCCTTACATGTGAAGCTCTTCTTGACGATAGATCCCCTTGTAGGTAGGGGAGGATTTGATATTATTTCATTGTCTCGCTTGGTTTGTCTTCGATATTTGTTGGCACTTTCTCTCTTGAGATTGGTAGTGATTATTGTTGGCTTTCCACACCTCTGTGAAGTGATTTCAAATTAGTGTGTCAATGATTCTGTTTGCTCTATTCGGGTGAGGTGAAGAAGCTAGAGGAGTATGCTCTGTTCCCTTTTGGGCACATCAAAAACTTGGAACCCTTGAATCCAAACTAAGTCCCCATGTGGTCCAATTTTGTGAGTCTTCCTTGATTAGAGAGGGTTAACCATAGTGGACACTCCCTTTATTGGGTAAACCATTTGGATGGAATCTCAAGCAGTAGTAGCCACTTTCGGCATGGTAGCACCACTCGCTATATAAATGTCCTTGTAGAAGAAATCTCCATAGGTGTAGTCTTTTGTTGGGCTGTTAGATTTCCTCAGCATCTCCAATTGATTAAATTCTCAGAATATGTCAAAACCCTGGTGCGCCGAGATTGGATTTCTCCCACTTGAAATTGCAAGAGTTGCAGAGTTGACCATTACTAAGAACCATAGTGCAACCGAATTTTTCTTTTCTAGGACTATGTGGATGATTGAAAAATATTTTGAGAACATACACAGTAGTGGTTGTAGGGATTAGATTCATACTAAGACACTATTCTTGTTTATGCACAAGGTTGCTTTGTCCCTTGCACATTGCTTGTAGACGTTTGCTTGAACTCCCAAAGTGTTGTCTTGCATTCTTGATTTATGATAAAAATCTATTGATGCATCTAGTTGGTCAATTAAAATGAACAAGAAAACTGAGTTCTCGATTTGAAACCTTTGTCAATTTTTTATTTTGTCATTTCCAGTCCTCCTTGGTTGATCCGAGTCAGATTAGGTCACTTACCCCATTGTTAGAAGCTTGTTTGCACCTTGGATTGTTGTGTTTTAACCTCTTCAATTAGTAATATTTGATTTTACGAGTGACCTTTCTTGGAATCAGTGAGTTAGAAATTGTCCTTGTTGAGAAGATAAAACTTTGGATTCTTTGATAACACGCTTGGAGAGTCTTAGTAATTTTTTGTCCATTAACTTCCATTCAAATTCAATTTCAATTAATTATAATTTGGGTAAATCATCCTCCTAATCCATATGTGCTAGGGTATTCACCCAAAGTAGTGGGCACCTCTGTGGCAGTGTTGGTTTATGCCTATTGCAAAAATTCTATCTTATCATCTCTCTTTTGGACAAGTGAGTGCTTCTACTATTCCAGTTTGGTACTAATGTTTCTTAGGATTGTCCTATCAACTAGTACCTTTTCTTTCATGTTGGTTACAACAAGATATCAAGTAGATCAAGGAAAGCGACCTCAAGTTATTTTTAATGAATTACCCTTAGTTTGAACTCGCCCCAAAGACATAAGAAAATTGAGCATGAAAAGAAAGCCTTCCTAGACGAACAAGCTGCAAAGGAAGAGCAATTCAGACTCCTAGAGTTGGAGAGACAAGCCTTGTTGGAGATAGAAGAGACAAATGATCCTACTTACCTTTATCTCCCTAAGCACATAATGGGAATGCAATCCGAATTTGAAAAATTGCTAGAGAAGAAGATTACATCATTACATGAATCATCTTCTTTAAGGTCTACATCTTCTACTCCAAGACATCAATTTTCTTCATCTTCTAGATCCAAAGCCCTCTTGAGAGAGAAAGCAAGTAATAACTCATTTGAGAATATGCCAATATTTCATGATGGACCTATCTTTGACCAAGATGAGAATGACAAAAATGGTCCTAGACATCTTTTGAGAGAACTTTTACTCCTTTGGGATTTTCATATGACATGGTGCTTGTGACCTTAGTTGCAAACAAGATAATTACTTTACCATACAAATCTAGACCTTATGAACCTAAGGTAAAACCTCCATGGTAGAGAGATGATCACTATTGTGGTTACCATAGAAATAAAGGTCATAAAAATGAAGATTGTATTACATTGAAATGTAAAATTCAAGATCTTATTGATGATGGAACCATTGATGTTGAAATTCCTTTAAATGACTTATGTAATGAAGACGCATCTCTTGAGCAAGATCATGTTGATGAACCTATGTCTAGTGATGGTCTCATTGACACCTCCACTTCTTCCAATACTCATGAAATTCCTAAAACTTCAAAGCTATCCAACATACCTCCATCAAACAAAGAGCTTAATGCTTTCCGCACAGATTATGTGTATCCTCAAGGGTTACCCCTAAAAGAAACTCAAGCTAATCTAAGCTTGCTTGCAAACCTTTTTAATGCTACTAAGACTAAATATGCTCAACCTTCATGTGATGCTATGCCTACTATGCTCACTTAAGATAGTCCTTCATTACCCCTTTAGGATCCTATCATGCAAACCTCATATACTCCCTTTTCCTTAGAAGTGGCTCCATGTCAAGAGGACTCTCAAAAGGATAAAGATAAAATGTCAAGAAAGATCAAGATCAAGCACCCCTTCATCTCCTTCGAGATGTCACTCTTCCATATCCTATGTCTTATCCACCTCCTAAGTATGATGAAGACACTACTTTCACTATTTCTCTCGAGCTTATTGAAAATTGTGATCAAAGTTCTATGCCTATTCTATCCAAAGATCCTTGTCAAGATCAAACTATTCTATCTTCTTGTTCTACCACTCCATGTTCACTTCCACTTTCTACTCTTCCTAAGTCTTTTCAAGATCCAAGAAATCCTATCAAAGAAGTTGTTCCTATTCAAGATGATCATGATCTTATTGAAAATCCTAATGCTCACTCTAAAGATGCTGATGTCCTTGGTTGTCATATAGATGTTGATGGACTTATTGATTATCCTTTCTCATCTTCCACATCCATCCTTGGACTTCCTCCACCAATACCAAGGGCTTCACGTTTTCCTTCCATCTCGGATCCTTATGTCCTCATGTCGACATAGGGGCATAAAGTCAAAGGAGATATCTAAGAAGAGAACTACAAAACAAGTATGGGTTCCAAAATTCGTCATTGAAGATATTCTCTCTATAACATCAAAAAGAAATGAAAAGCCTACGACTATATGGATTCCAAAGTCTCTCTTGAAAGAGTCTAATGTTGAGAAACAAGTGAAGTTGACATTCAAGTTTCCAAAGACTTTCACTTCATCTTCTTCCAAAAGCATTCTTCCATTCCATGTGCCTAAACTGCAACCTCTTCTATTTATTCACCATATTCCTTCACGTATTCCTTCATTTACATTTCCTCCATCCTCTCACCACCCTTCAAGGTGTGTGTTGACGTTGATCTTTCCTTCCTTTCCATCTACCCTTTCACAATCCTTCCATTCACTATCCTTCTACCTTCTATCCTTTTTCCTCATTTTCCTATTCCTCCTATCTTCCAACATCACTCGCTTTGCATAAAACCTTATCCTCCATTTTTCTCTTCCATCTTCCTTTCCCTATCAACGTCTTTGAGCATATCATTTGAATCCTTTGCATATCATGATTTATCCTTTGAAGGGGCATTATCTAAAAAGCTTACCTTCTTCCAAAAAATGAGAGAGAGAGAGAGATAGAGAGAGAGAGAGAGAGAGAGAGAGAGAGAGAGAGAGAGAGAGAGAGAGAGAGAGAGAGAGAGAGAGAGAATGAAAAAATTGAAAGTGTGCCTTTTTGAAAACTTGGAAACAGGTGCCTTAGTATCAAAAGTAAAGAGAAATAAATTTGTCCTATGGTGAAAACCACTCCCTTGTGGCACTTGAGATAAGTACCATGATGAAAACTTGGCAATTAGGCATCATGCATAGTTCTTCTACATCTTTCATCCATTATGTCGTCTCGCTTTGATCTTGACAATGTTGACCTATACATGAACATTTGGCTATATGTTGAGCTATCTTACGATGATCTTGCTTTCATTCCTTTCATGTTTAGCCTTCATATCTATTTTCTTCCATTCATTCTGGTTTTTTGCTATCTATTTCTCATTTGGTCTTCATCTAATAAAAAAGAGTAAAACACAATGCTATGAAGTCTCTTGACATTTCTACTCCTTTCGACTACATCCTTTCCTGCTTTTGCATTATGTTTTCGTGACTTATCCTTTGTCGGCCTTTCATTGCTTGTCCAAAGGTGCTTTACATGACAATTTTTCCCTAGCTTGGGTACTCTTGAGGAGTTTTCCCTTGAGGATTTCTTCTCTTCATTCTCCTTCATTCTCTTGTCTTCCATCTCTTCCTCCAGCTTGTTAATCCCTCTTGTCCTCCACCTTACTAGATATTGGGACTACATGATGTGATCTTGCTTGGGAGTTTGGTCCTTGTTTCTGCCTGGGGGCATACTTTGTATATATTTATTGATCCTGAAAAAATCCAAAAGAATGATATATTTCAAAAAATCCAAAAAAATGATATATTGTCAAAAATTTTAAAAATCGAAAAATGTCCTAAAAAGATGATCATCTTAGTGAAAACCTAGCAATAGGCACTTTGATGTATCTCCAAAAAAATTATATATTCCAAAAAAAAAATCAAAAAATCAAAAATTCAAAAAATGAAAAAAATGAAAAAATGAAAAAATTGCAATAAGATCCAAGTGGTGAAAACCTGGAAATGGGTGCTACTTGAGGCCTTTGCATCCCTATTTCTTAGCACGTGTCCTTGACACTTATCCTTTCTCCAACATTCCTTGTCCTTGTTTCCTTGGTTGGGAATGGGTCTTTGTCTTTGTCTAGGGGGCATAATTATGTTAGCTTTGGTTTCTTGGATGCGTTAGACTCTAGGACACCTCGCAAATGGTGTTTTTCAACACCACCCCAACTATATTTTTCAATACAACCCCTGACATTGAGTGTTTTTCAACACTTATTAATTTGGTCTTACCCAATTTTGTCATGTGATCTTACCTACTTGCAAGAATTTGATCCTTATCCCCATAACTCAATATCTATTAACACACTTAGATTTATAAACACAAACACTTAATGCTTGAGCTATGTCATGATCTTTTCTTTGTGTGCTAACTATTATTGATTTTCATAAAGTTTTCTTGTGTAATAAGTCTCTCTAGTATGTATAGCTAGAGGTCTTGGGACATGGGGCATGTTTTTTTATCTTTTTTTTGCTTGTGGATGTGGTATTGAAACTCTAGTCCCCTTGAAACACTTAGGAGATTTGAGGCATCATCCTTGAATTTTTTTGCACAACCATTCTTATGGTCATCCCAACATCTATGCCTTGATGCGAGCATGGTTTGGCTACATTAAATTGGGTAAGCTAACATCAGAGTCATCTTGACATTTATGTCTTTGATACTTATGTTAAAATCTTTCCACATTCCAATCCGATATAAATCACATTCATATCTTCATAGTTGCGCTTGTGACTAGTGATGATTGTGTGATTTTTTGATGTTTGTTAATAATGGCCCAATGATGAAAATAAGTTGCTTAACATTCTCTAATGAATGATGAACAAAAAATCCTATGTTACAGTTGCTCTATTACAAGTACACCTTTGCATTTCCATGTAGCTTGCATTATTAGACTTCATTTTTAGGTTGCATTATGAGTTTGATAGGGTTTTCCTTCATCTTTCTTGTGGACTTTTAATCAACTGTGGTCATGACTTGATCTTCATTTCCTTATCTTCTTTCGTGATCTCAATTGAAATTTTCTATCTTAAACAGTTGATTGATTTTGAGGCATTCTCTTTCTTGAGGAAAATTCTCTTTCTTCTTTCCATTTCTGTCCACCTCTTCCAAACTTCTATCTTCCATTTTATTTCACCCCACTTTTGTTCTTCTAATTCAACTTTGGGGCATAATCTTACATGCTTGATGATCTACCTTGGTTCTGTGATCCTTATATCTTTCATCTTACATCAAGAACCTTATCTTTAGTTTGATTTGATCAAATTTCTCAAATTTCTATTTCTCCTCTATTTCATTTTGATTTTGATCACGATGGGGCAATACCTATCAAGCTTCAATCCTTGATTCAGCTTTATCAATCTTTGTTCCACCTGGGACAACCTTGTCTTTGTCAAGACAAAATTGTTATCAAATTTTTTATTTCTTGTCCTGATATGTTCCTAAGTTGACCACACATATGTGTTGTTTTGTGATCCCGAATCAACCTCACACTTCAACTACATTCTTTGACTACATGTGTTCCCAAAATTATCACACATTAGTCAAAGAGGGGCAAATGTATGCACCCTAAAATGGTTGCCTAGACTATGGGCCCCCATTCTTCAATTTATCAATTTTTTGAATTAATTTATCAATTTCTTGAATCAATGCATCGCAATATTTTATTGAATCAATTCAAATAATTTTCCTTGATCAAATTGCAATTAATTTAATTATTTCAATATTTCCTAAGGTTTGATCATTTCATCAATAATCTTATTTAATTAAAAGAAAACATACATTTTAAATAAATAAAATAATCTTAGTTAATTAAAAAAAAAAACTGCTCTTTTAATTAAATAGTTTTATCTTATTTAATTAGAACCTCTCTTTTAATTAAATAATCTTATCTTATTTAATCAAAAGAAAGAAACCCCTTTGAATAAATAAAATAATCTTATTTAATTAAAAGAAAATCTCTCTTTTAATTAAATAAATAAATCCCCACTTAAAGCTCTCTTTTTGATGAAAAAAGGAAATAAATCAAATAAATCAAATAAAATCTTATAAAGATTCCTTTTTTTGCACATATCTCTACATGGTGGGCTTTTCCCTCTTACTTTCCTTTTTAGGGATTTATCCCACATTGTGCTTGTGAGAAGCATTCCAGCTCTAGACTTTCCTTTATAAGGAGCCCTCTCCTTCTCATTTGGATAGATGTTAGTTGCTATAGTATTGTTATGTTGCAGGTTTGGAGAGCAATTTTGGAGGAGTTTGAGCATTAGGGTTTGAGTCTTAAGGTTTGGACATTGGAGCTTCATTGAAACTTCTCTCTTTTTGTCTTCTTCTCTCATGCATCCATGGCTTCCACCATCATTCTTCATCCTTGCATTTTCATACCAACTTAGAGTCATATTTTCTTTCATAGATTAATCTTGCGTTGTTATTTCCTTTCATAGATTAGATTTCCTTTCTTGCATTTCTTTGCATTGTTATCATTTATATTAGCTTTCATCTTTATTTGCATGCATATTTGATGATCATGGAGACTAGAACTCTTACTTGTCCTCATTGAATCTCTCATTTTATGGTGTACTTGCATGGGCACAAACTAGATCAAATTGAGGGCCTCCATTACAAACCCTTGCACTCTATAAATAGAGAGCTATGAGTTGCCATTTCAGATCTCGTTCTTGAGAAATCTTGGATATAATGACTCATAGAAGTGTGTCAACATTTTAGCACATAGTAGGAGTCACATATATTGGTAAAGTAACTAGAGTCTGGATAGCAATTTGTTCCTCTGTAGCAATAGTCACCTTTAATTCTTCAGGCTTGTCAATCTGACCATCCTCTTTCTCCTCTTCACCTTGTGTCTGTTGTGTAGATGTAGGACTTGCTTCTTGACCTAATCTGATTACTATTCCATCCTTCTCAATTGAAAGCAAGGCTTTCTTGTGAGAAATGAATGGTACAAGAGGTAATGCAACTAGTGTTGTAATAACAACTTGTTCAGTGCTTGCACCCTATGTTTCTGCAATTTTTACCTTTGGGGGCACACTGGATGTGTCAATTTTCTTCTCCCCTACTACTTCCATATCTTCCTTTGCAATTTCATCAGTTTTCACCTATACAGGATTCAAGCATAAATTAGCTGCCATGGTGGAACTCTTCAATATCTCCTTCAAATCATCATCTATCAAGGGATTGATGTTTTGAGCAGAATTGTTAGAAACATCCTTGATTTTCACTAAGTCCTGCTGACTTACTTGGTCTTCATGTGGAGGACTAGCACTCAATACTTGTTCCTCAGGTACACTTTGATCATCTGGTTGCTCCTCATCACCTGTGGCCTCTTCTCCTATTATTTCCTTAATACCTTCCACATGACCATCTTTGATTGATACATCTTTTGCAGTCTCTGTTGCTTGTTGTTCATCTTTCTTAGGGTTTTTCAATTCTTGCTCACCTTTTTCTATTATAGTAGGAATGGGTAACTTGTAAATAGATCTCCATATTGCTTTACTCTTAGTTACCAAATCCTCTATGTTATTCTTCAATATACTGAATGCTCTATATTTTGGAGTAAATTTACCTTTGTGCAACTCCATAGCCTCATCTATCATTATCTTTGGCAATTCAAGCATGACTTGGGCTAAAGTGGTTTCCCTGATCTATCTTTCTGTTTGTAAGCTGTATTGCCATTTCTTATCAACTTGGTCATAAATACTCTTAGGTAATGAGTTGGAAATCTCCATAGGAGTTTATTTGAATGTAGCCATCATCACATATATGAATTCCTCTATAGTATTTTGTTCAACTTTTCCTATCTTATCAAAATCTATGTGTGTAAAACCAGACAAATCTGCATTTGATTTTAATATTGTTACACAAGTTATCTAAATCAGAGGAGGGACTACAGCTTACCACCTTGAATTGACTCATGTCATCAAATTATGTCTTCTCCTCATCTAACTTAGTTGGAGCTACATATTTTCTCCTTTCATATGTCTTCTTGATTGGTTGGCTTGGCTTTGCTGAAGAAATAGTCCTTCTACCTTTAGGTTTCTCAGTAACCTTGTGCTAGCCTTGGTAATAGGAGCTCCTAGCTTTTGTTGTGACAATTTCACAACCTTCTTCTTGGGTTTCTCTAGTATAGGCTCCTTAGCCTTTCTTTTCATTTCAACAGGCTTGTGTGCTTCCTCGACACCTTCTTCATGAGCTCCCTCATCTTCTCCTTTTCCTTGAGTACTTTCCAAAGTGGCTTGGACATGTTCTTCCTCTTCTTCATCTTCATCTTCTTTCCCCCTTCACCAAATCTCTCCTTTAGCTTCTTCACAAGTTTATTCTTCTTTCTTACCACAGAAGTTGTCTTCAAATCAATTGTAATTCTAGAATTGGCTTCTTCATAATTCCCAAATGAGGTGGCACTTTTATCTAATTCCTTTGTTAGTAGATTTGTAATAGCTACTGATGCTTCATCAATATTTATCTCATATGATAAGGTCTTAAGCTATCTAACCCTGGGTAGGACTGCCTACACATATGTATAATCAACATCAACTAGAAAGAAAACATGATCATAATGTCTCTCAACTAGTGACACTAGAATCCTTAATCTCCACTTCATAAACTTCTTAAAGTCTTCAAAATTACTTGTCATCACTGAGTGGTCTTCCAAGCAACTTTACCAAATGAAGGAAATGACTTCTGCACATAAAAGAATATACAAACTAATAAAGAGCCAAATTTGCAAGATGCACTCTAGTTTTTCCTTATGGCCTACAAGTTTTTAGATAGTTGTTGAAGTTGTAACTTGGCAATGTCATAGGTGTGGTCTCTCTTTACTATTTTGTATCCCAAATCTATAGCCATGCAGGACACACTATTTAATCTACTAGATTAAAAGAACTTGTGAGATATCACTCTCACAACAAAAAAAATTAGGGGTTTTGAAATAGAATCAATAGACATTCTCCTTTCATTCCATACTGCACCTGTGTTCTTCTCAATTATCTATTTTGAGTCACTTCGCATGCTCTTGGGTTGGCCTAGGGTAGGATACCCTAACACTCAGCTAATGATAGATTTTGTGATCTTAATGGGTCCATTTTAGAGCCATACAAAGTTGTCATGTATTCTACTAAGCACAATCTTGATCCATTCAGTCTTCAATACATTAGGGAAATCTAGGGCATGGGTCAACCCTTTCCTTTCTATGATTTTATTCCCTTCCCTTAAAACTCCATTATCAAAAAATTGACTATACAATTCCCTTATCTCCATGCCACCTATACTTTTAACTTTGCATGTGTAACAACACCTGACATCCTAAATCATTAAGACTTTTAGTGGTATCATTGATAACGCACCAGATGGGTCTCCTTTGTATGAAATTTTAGGTTTTCCCCATAAAGGTGGTTGTCTAATCTCATTACTAATCAATTGCACATTCAACACTTCCTTTCCCTCTTTGCTAACACTTACAAAAGAGCTTGCTGCCATATTTGATACCTAGGGTTTACGAAAACTTAAACAATGAAACTTGGCACTAGTAAAATACCTTTCCAATCTGATGAGTATGTCGAGTTGTAGTTGAATTTGGTTCACAAATGCAAGAATCTCCTATTGTAATTCTCCAATTCGTGCTCTCTTCGATCTCAAATGAATGCAAATGACTTGACAGATGACCATATAACCTTTAAAATATTGTAATAAATGCTTAATGCTTACACAATTGTAAGCTCGATCAATATAGGGTTTCCAACTTACTCGGCTTACTCATGACTTCCTCTTCACTTAGTTTGCATAGCATGCTCGATCTATACTACCATACCTTCACAATTCAACATCAATTGAAATTCCATTCATGCTTGGCCATAACTATGAAATATTTCATGCTCGGCAACAACATGAAAACTAACAAAACTAAAGATTTCTTCAAGATTCTAACTATTCCATTGCATCTTAATTCATGCATATATAATATTTTCAAAACTTAAATTTTGGGAACTAATGTAAAATATATCATTGAGATATCAATCCCACTCATACCTTTTGATTGCCTAGTTGGAGGTGATGTGATCACCTGATCCATTGGATGAAGTGATCTCATCTAAACTTGATGTGCTGGAGTCTTCCTTTTTCCTCCATGCTATCTTGTTCATCTGCACTTTGACTTTCTCAACATCAACCTTTTCTTGGCCTTTATTGAATTCACTACTTGGTGCCCTTGACCGTGTTGGACAGTTTCTGCTAATATGACTAGTCTTCAAACAACTAAAGCATGTAGTTTGACTCAACCATCTACTGTAATCACTTTTGAAATGTGTTCTAATGCAATTCTCAGGAACATGTCCATACTCTTGACAATAGTGACAAATATACCTTGTGTTGTAATCCCAATTATAGGATTTTCCATTGTGTTGTACCTTTGTCTGCTTGTTTGATGTGCACTTGGCATTAGATTTGCATTCATATGCTTTATGTCCATACTTCTAACAATTGTGGAAATATCCTTCAAATCTCTATGTGCTTATGGTCTTGGTCCTACATTCATGTGCCTGATGTCCTTTCTTGTTGTAATGATGACAATAGCCCATGAATTTTTGCTTAGGGTTTTGATTTGCATTGTTGCTCCTGCAAACATTTGTTGTATGACCTAACTTTCCACAATTATGACAAGTGGGTTCATAGTCTTACCTTTATTTTTTATTTATTCACCACTTTTAGATGATTTTCCTTCCTCAGTATTGGTGTAGCCCAATCCAATAGTATCATTGTTAGTTCTAGGAGTTCTCATCAATACTTCAAAACTTTAACCATAAAACATTCACCACACATCCATTTCATAATTTAACATGTAAACTGAAATAGCAAGCTACACATGTTCATCCATAGCATGAAACAAATAACACATAACACATTAAATTTGTTACCTAAAAACCCTCCAATGAGAAGGTAAAACTGGAGTGGGGATGATACCCACAAATCTTCACTATTGTAATTGTAAAGTGTATCCAATGAAGGTTAAAATAAGTTTGATCATAAACTATGATCTACCCAATTAAAGGTTTTCCCTGTTAAAGGCTTACAAAGACAATTAAATTTTTCCCTATTAAAGGATTTCAACACCCTGCTAAAAGTGTGCTTGGTTAGAGGAATTCAACTTACAATAAAGTACACAGATGTTAAAGGATTTATAAAATTTTGCTAGGACTACTCGACTAAGATATTTTTACTGATTCACCTATTAAAATGTTTTAGCCTTGATCCTTCAGTTAGCACCTCTCTGCTAGATATCAAATCTCTTTTTTCCTGATGTGTACTTAATCCTCTTGATCAGATGTATCTCTTCTATCCTTTAACTACTCTTCTCTGTTCTCTCTAACTGATTTTGTAATTCATATATCTTTCACAATCTCCTTTGTCACCATGAATGCTCTCTCTTTACTTAGCATTCACCCTTCTCTTCTCATGTGCGCATACCTAATACTCTTAATAGTTTTGGGTTTTTCCTCCTTAAGAAGAATTAGGTGAGCTATGGTTAGGTAGGAATCAACGATTTTGATTCACCCATTTTGCCACTTAGAACATCCCTCAATCTAATTGGTTACATGCACTGCATAAGGATTCTCAATATACCTTCGTATATATCTTCTACAATCATAAAATAATCCTTAAGCCAGCCCAAAAATGGTTTACATAGGAATTTGTGCCATTACAAACAACTATGTCCAAAACTGTTTACTCAACACTTGAAAGCTCTATTGCTCGACATTCACTATATCCTTAATGTTGTAACTTGACTCTTGAATGACTTGACATCCACTCTTTTACTCAACATATAAATCAATTAGAATATATGTCTTGCTTAGCACTTGAGTGACTCAGTACATACCATCTACTCGAAACTTACTAGTGCTCAGCACTAACTATGTATATTGCTTGACATACACTACTTACTCGGTACATACAAATTTCTATTAAGTAATGACTTAAGTGTTTTGTCATTGCCTTGTCAAAACCAAAATTAGATCTTTAGCCAAATTTTATATAACATTTAATATTTTTAAAACCATCTAAGAAGGTGATCATGCGTCATTTCAAAAGGTTATGATCCCAAGGCATGCAATTCAACCAATCATAAAATCAGATAAAAATGGAAAAGATGATGAATTGTAAACTGTCAATCAAGCTCTAGAACCTTCAAAGAACATTCTTTTAAGGAGGATTCTAATCCTAGAATAAGTATGTGTATGCATGTATGAATGAAGGAGTGACTGGGTGTATGTGCCTGTTAATAAGAGAAGACTAAGCTTGAAACCAAATTAGACAGAGTGAAATTAGGGCAATGAAGGACTACATAGAGTTATTAGATTAGGAGATTAGATCAGAGATATAGCAAAGAGGGGACCCAAGATCAGCTTACAGAGAAAATTGAGGGTCAGGTACTGAAACAGTTACTGCTAATTGAGTAAGGATAAATCTCTTAACAGAGTAGTTTTAACAGACCTTTGTAAACCTCCTAACAAAGTCCTTACTTCATTATGAGTGTAAAATCCATTAACAAGGTGAGACCTAAGAGTCTCTAAATATTTTAACAGGGTAGACTCCTCATAGGGTAGATCATCTCTTATGATCAAACATTGTAACCCTAATAGGTTAAATTTATTGTTGCAGTAGTGAATATTTGTGGGTTTCATCCCCAACCCAGTTTTACCTTTGCATTAAAGTGTTTCTAGGTTATCGAATCATTGTGTTAGTGTTGAATCTTTCATGGATGTAATGTATTTCATTTATGTTTTAGTATTACTATTTTAATGGTAGATCTATTGTATGAGATGAATTAGGAGTGAATTCATTAAATTGGTTTTGAAGTTAAAAGTTTAAGATCTTGATTCACCCCCTGTCAGTATCTTGTTTCCCATTTACTCCTTCCATCAATTGGTATCAAAGCTTAGTTCTCTTATTAGGAATCCTAATAGCTTAAGAGGATCAGATCATGGAGAAGGAAGTGTATAAAATGGGAAAAATTATTGAGAACTAGATGATTGAATCATATTGCAAAAATTAGAAGCAACAAAAAGAAGAGTTAAGAAAAATTCTAAAAGAAGGAAATAGATGGATATTCAAAAAAATGACACATAGTACAAAGAAGTTGACATAGAAGGACTACTTAACAGTGGAAAGATTGGTAGTAATGATGAAGCATTGACATAATTACTAAAGAAGAATAGTGCCCTAACCAAAGAAGCAAAAGATCTCAAGATAGAACAAGAAATCCAATCAGTTACACTATGTGAAGGAATGGAACAAAAGAAGAAAGCAATGGAAGACATGCTCATGGATAAAGAAGACAAAAGACATATGGCTATCAGACTTGAAGAGATATCGTTTGAAGTACAAAAGCTTACAAATAATTAGTTGGATATGATAAATCAATTAGTAGTTGCAAGTCAGGAAGTCAATAGAAAGGATTTGGAGATCACAAATCTAAGGTTACAGAATGAGTCATTGAAAAGTGAGTTAAGACATGAAAAGGAACTTATGGAGAGAATGAATAAACCAAATGAAGCAGTCAAATACTTTGAAGAACTATTAAGGTCACCTAGAACAAAAGACACCTCTCGACTTGGATACAACAACAACTTTTCATCTACTAAAGAAGTTGAATCATCTAAGAGTGGAAAATAGAGGAATGCCGAATCCAAAGGAAAACCTACATGTCATCACTATGGGAAAATTGGTCATAGAGCCAATATTTACATAAACAAAAATGGTATGCAAACCCCTAAACCTAAAATCAGTGGTAATTTTTTTAATTACAAAAAGGCATGACATCAAACACATCAATGTAGATCAAAGAACAATGACTAAACCAAAAATGTATCTAAATTCCAAGGTCATTGTTACAAGTATCAAAAGTATGGGCATAGAGCTCTTGAGTGCAGATTCAAGAAAAAGTCAAACTGAATAACTAAGAAATAAACACATATGTCAAGGAAAGGAAATGTCCTACAAAGTGAATGTAGATGAGGTCACTAAATAATAAATATATGATCTTATAATCCAATGCCCTATGAAGTGATTATAGATGAGGTCATAACAATAGTCATTGTACTTTTGGTTGAAGATATAGATGCAAGTGAAGAGCAATTTGGTACATACGAAACAATGATTGCCGAGATGACTATTGAATCTGGCACACCCAAAGAAGGAAAGAAAAGAAAAAGAAAGATTACCGAGGGTGGAAATAAGGAAGAAGGAGAAGAGTTTGGATAGCCTATAGGGGCTGAGGAAGGAAAAGGGAAAGAACTTGATGTTGTAAAGCCTAAGGCTACTAAGTAGAGAAAGGTTGTTGTTATTGAGCCTAAGGAAAAGGCTGACCTAAAGAAGGATGTGCAAGGGATGGTGACACCATAGAAACCAAAGGAAATGTTAATTATCACAAGATCAAAAGTATCTCAACCCTCTACCAAGTAAGTCATAGGAAGTTAATCAAAGAAAAGAAACTGACTGAAATACAAAATCATCCAAAATAAGAGAAGCCAAGGAGAAAAATTATCATGGCACAAGAGGAGGAAGATAATGAAAAGAGCGAGTCTAATGAACCCAAAAAACCTCAAATGGTGAAGAGACTCCCTCCAATGACTATGGATCAAGTATATGAAAAGTTAAGAGAATCATAAAGTTTCATAGGATTCAAAGATACTCATTATGATTCTTTGAATAATGTTGATTGAGATAAGCCTGAAGAAGCTACGATTTATTTAGTTGATAAGATTTAGAAAGATGATATAGAGACAAATGACAAATTATTAAAATGGTCTGAAAGAAGAGTTGAACATAAAGTGCTAGAGAAAGTCTCACATGAACTTGTACATAGATAGGCTGAGATTTCTACATCAGTCACACAACTGGAAACAATTCTACAAAATATTAATTCATTATCTTTGAAATTGTGTGATATTGATTTCTATAAAGTTGATACTACATGTTCATTAGAGATTGTACATGCAACCATAAGAGCAAGTGTAAGTACATTGGGAAAGAATGCAAGTTCAAGCTCATCCTCTTATAATGAATTGAAATTTAGTCAAAAGGTTAGCCAAGATCATGGCTAAAGACATAGAGATCAGGCATAAGTTGGTGTTGACTCAATTTTAGTTACTCCCACATATCAAGATTATTTAGAAGGAGATATTTATTGCCAAGAATGTTGAGCTATCATTATGCATGATGCTAAACAATAAGAATTCTTGAAAATTCCTCTCTTGAAAAATTGATCTTGTGAATCAACTCCAAGGTTCCTGGTTGTCTTATGACATACTGAAATCCGCTCAGTTGAAGATAAATGTGATTGTTCATGAGGAGGCTTTTGCTAGTTCATTTTGACTTCAAATAAAATGAAGAATTTGTACGATGTTTCAAAAATAACACTAACAAGAACTATGTTTTTATAGTTTATGTTTTTTATGAATGCAATCTAATTGTGCAGCTAGTATGAAATCCTATTCTAACTAGGGGGTTAATAAAGAAAATAACAAGAACTTTAAAGAAAATAACATGAAATTGAAAGCAAATAATGTGAAATTGAAATCCTAACGGACATAAGCTACAGAAAACAACACACTACGAGTTAAGTTTTCAAAGAAATCGGTGGGTAACCAGTGAAAATAGGAGCGACACTTCCTAGATTCCACTGATGTAATCGTCAATGGGAAATTTCAATAACTAAATGATGTTTCACTCTTCATCAAATCAAAAGGCCATGAAAAGTGCACTCATGTGAGACAAAGAGTTATGTAGGCACAATTTGGTGATTTCTTCTCGAGCTCGTTACATCAGTGAAATTCGTAAATCTATAGCAAACACTAGAACTAAAAGATCACACAACTAGAAACAACACAATAAACCTTTGGGTCAATCACAATTCTATGAAGATAAATCCATAAAACAATGACACATTCAAGCAAGAATCACTACACTCCAAATGTGAGCACCAGAAGCATAATCTTATTGAAAAATAATGACGACCCTTATTAAAAATTACAATGGGCTATTTATAAGAAATCGTCTCCTCAATTTGTGTTGAGAGTGAGAGATATCTTCACGGAATAATATGCCTTTAAACTAATAAAACAAACTAATTATATACAAACTAACAATCTAATTGGTGCTTAGTAGGACTCCATGCATTTAATATTCATTAATTGGATGCATGGGCCTTTACATGTAATGAAATAAAGAAATTTTGAGAAAATAAGAAGAAGAGAGCCTTCAATTGATGTGGACATGTCTGAAAGTATCAAAAATAAACGTTCCACCTTTACTGGGTGTCTATCAGAGTTAAATTGCCGTCAGAATGCATTTCTGATGCATGGAAAGCTCTATTTTTGGTACTAGTAGTTAACTGCTAGTGCACCTCTGGAAATGCAGAGCTACAGAGCTGCGGACCTGCGCACCTGTACACCTCGAAAGCTCAATTTGCCAAAAGATCAAAGTTCTCAATTTTGAAAACGATTTTTGGGTTTTGCTCAAATGGGGTTTTAGATCACTTTTTGTGTACATACTTTGTCCCTTGTTGATGATTTATACCCTCTTTATAGCCAATCAATTTCATAAACTTGAACTCCTGCTTCTTCAATCTAAAATCCCAAGGCACCTACATTGAATCTTGTCATTAATAGTTGCATAAGATGAGGAAACTATTCTGCTTCATTTGTCCAACCTCTGTATCTTCGACCTTTGTCTTCTCTCCAACTACCCTATCCTTCCCAATTAGAGACCAAGTGACCCACATTATCCAAAATGATCAAATGTTTAAAACTTTTTCAAACTTTTTTTTTACAATTTTTTTAGGTCCTCTTAACTGGCTTTTTCAGAGGTCTTCTACTCAAAATTTCAAGTTGAAACCTTTGTCGGTCCATAAAATTGGGTAGCCGAAGGCTCCCTATTTTAGGGACTAAAATTAGATCTTTAGTTATTCTTTCCAGTGGTGTAAAAAATTTTGAATTTCGAGCTCTAGGTCAAAAGTTATGACCCCAACAAGTTGAGGATGTCTTTTTTACCTACACAAAGAAGCAAATATTAGTCCAGAGAGTTGAAAATCAAGCCTTAAACAAACCCTAATTACAACTAGAAAAAGATTGAGAATGCAAAACCTTATTAAAATGCCTAAAAATAAAACACTTAACACCTCTAAAAGACAAATTTTAGCGCACCTACACACCTCAGAGGTGTGCTAGGTGTGGAGGATGTGTGGATGTGTGCACGCGGCATGATTTGATGGCACACGCATGGTGCATTTTAGTAGGTCACGTGTGATGAAGTGCACCGCAGTGTGGCATGCATTGCTCGTGAGGAGCGGTGCGATGAGTTTTGGACACATGTGCACAGAGGGTATGGTGGTGTGCGTAGCGGCAGGTTGCGAGAGGTGGGGCGTAAAGGGAACAATGCGCTTTAGGTTTTTTGGGCATGCGACACCATTTTACCATGGGCGTGTGATGCCAAGTTAGGGGTGCGTGGCATCAAGTTGTAAAGGGTGCGCGATGCTAGTTTTGGAAGGGCACGTGGCGAGTGAGGATGTGAAGGTGCAATGCTCAAAGTGGGAGCGACGTGTTTGAAGGCACGATGGAGTTTGAAGGTTTTGTGCACACATGGGCGCAAGTTGCAATGCGAGGAGGTGGGAAAAATGCACCGTGGCGGAGGAGGTTATGTGCAACACATAGATGGAGGAGTTTAGGCGCCATGGGTGCAACATGTTTGGCATTGCAGGCACAAAGTGTTGCATGGGAAAAGTTGGTGTTGCGAGCTTTGTATTGATGGCATCGTGAGTGCATAAAGCACTGCGGACGTAGTGATGGTGGCACCACAGGTAGTTTTTGTATTGGTGTGACAGGCACAAAGCACCACGGGTTATGTGAAGTGCACGCTATGGGCATGGGATGCCGTAGGCGTATGAAATGAAGTGTTGCACGCATGAAATGTAGCACCACAGGTGTGAGGGAGGCATCGTGCATGGAGTGTTGGCACCATGCACATATGAAGTGTAGCGTCGCATGTGCTTGAAGCAGGCACTGTGCATGAAGTGTAGCACCATGAGGGGAAAGCGTTGTGGGCAATGTTTGTATTGGCGCCACAGGTGCAAAGCACCAAAGGAGGGGCACAATGTTTACCTTTATGCGCTCACCGAAACCCCAAAAAAAATTGAGAATGAAAAAAATGCTAAGTGTTGAGGTAGGGGGTGGGGGGTTTTATAATCCCTTTCACCAAGCAGAGTGCATGGTGTGAACTTTGTCGGCACTCTTATGAGCATTTTCTTGATGTGGATTTTTTTTTTTTAAATAATTTTTTTTGGTTTTTTCAACTTTTCAATTTTTTTTATCTTTTATGATTTTTTTTTTTTGAAATTTTATGATTTCTGAGTCAACATTTTCTCGAATCTCAAACTGTGAGTTCGGGAGTCCAAAAAAATTAGGAGGTCCCCATTTCGGAGTAGGGAATGGAGCGTGTGTTGTGGAACCACAACAAAGAACATCTTGAAGAAAGATACACATTTTTCACATATTACAAAATTTATTGATCTAGTTGCCGAGATAGAAATTCAATTTCAAATTTTGGATCAAGTTAAGGGTAGATGGAATAAAGGTTATGCCAATATTGTGGAAAGTCATCAACACTTCTTTGATAAGTACAAGTTTGCCCTAATAGCCCCAAGTTCCATCAATGGAATAAATAAGGGGGATATTAATATAAATATAAAAGATTAAGAAAAGGGAAAATAAGCAATGAGAAGATTAAGGATTAGACAATCAGATTTGACAGATTTAAACTATGTTCTCAAGGGGAGTACTCATTTTAACAGAAATGATTATTCATGACAAAGTGTTTTTGTCACTAATGTCTAAGGGGGATATTGTTGATCTCTAAGCCTATGTTTTCTATTAGTGTCCAAACACTTAGTCATTTACTAGGCAAGATTAAAAGGTCATCACATTGATCAACTTATCTAGTAAAGGCCGAGCATATAAAGCTTATACTGAGAAGGATAGTAGAGACCAAGCACATGTATTTGCTGATAAGTATAGTTTTAACTGAGCACATTGACAAGCAAAGGATTTTTGAAAAAGTAGGTATATAGAAGTTGAGTGACAACTTGATGAAGTCTACATGACCAAGTGTAAGAGAATTCAAGTGTCGAGTAGTTCAATTTTTATATTTGAGTTTGTAATAGCACAAACACACATGTAAACCATTTTGGCCAAATTTTATATAATATTTAATATTGGTAGAGCCAGCTAAGAAGGTGATCACACATCATTTTAGAAGGTAATGATCCCAAGGCATGCAATTCGACCAATAATAAAATCAAATAGAAATGACAAAAGATTATGAATTGTAAACTTTGATCAAGCTCTAGAACCTTCACAAAACATCTATTTAAGGAGGTTTCTAACCCTAGAATTAGTATGCATATGTATGTATGAATGAAGGAATGACTAGGTGTATGCGCATGTGAAGAAGAGAAGACTAAGCTTGAAAGAGGATCAGGCAGACAGAAATCAAAGTAGTGAAGGACTAAAAATAGTTATCAGATTAGGAGATCAGATCAAAGATATAGCAAAGAGGAGACCCAAGATCATCTCATAGAGAAAAATGAGGGTCAGGCACTGAATTAGTTACTATTAATTGAGTTAGGGTAAATCTCTTAACAGAGTGGTTTTAACAAACCTTTGAAAACCTCCTAATAGAGTCCTTACATCATTATGAGTGTAAAATTCATTAACAAGGTGAGACCTAACAGTCTCTAAATCTTTTAATAGGGAAAACCCCTCATAGGGTAGATCATATCTTAGGATTAAACATTGTAACCCTAACAGGTTAACTTTATTGTTGTAATAGTGAAGATTTGTGGGTTTCATCACCACCCAAAGTTTACATTCGTATTGGAGTGTTTTTGGGTTACCAAATCATTGTGTTATGTGTTGAATCTTTCATGGATGTAATGTATTTCATTTATGTTTCATCGTTACAATTTTAATGGTAGATCTATTATATGAGATGAATTAGGAGTGAATTCATTAAATTGGTTTTGAAGTTAAAAGTTGAAGATCCTGATTCACCCCTCTCTCAGTATCTTGGTTTCCATTTACTCCTTCCAACAACTGGTATCAGAGCTTAGATCTCTTATCAGGAAGCCTAACAGCTTGAGAGGATCAGATCATGGAGATGGAAGTGTATAAATGAGAAAATTCATTAAGAACCAGATGATTGAAATCCATATCATATTGCAACAATTAGAAGTGGCAAAAGAAGAGTTAAGAAAAACTCTAAAAAGAAGGAAAGAGATAGCTATTCAACAAAATGACACACAATACAAAGAAGTTGACACAAAATGACTTCTTAATAGTGGAAAGACTAGTAGTAACAATGAAGCATTGATAGAATTACTGACGAATAATAGTGCCCTAACCAAAGAAGCAAAAGATCACAAGAGAGATCAAGAAATCCAATTAGTGACACTATGTGAAACAATGGAACAAAAGAACAAAGCAATGGAAGACATGCTCATGGATGAAGACCACAAAATGAAAATGGCTATCATACTTGAAGAGAGATCATTTGAAGTACAAAATCTTACAAATAATCAGTTAGAAATGATAAATCAATTAGTAGTTGCAAGTTAGGAAGATAATAGAAAGGATTTGGAGATAAAAAGTATAAGGTTACAGAATGAACAATTAAAAAGTGAGTTAAGGCATGAAAAGGAACTTATGGAGAGAATGAATAAACCAAACGAAGTGATCAAACACTTTAAATAACTTTTGAGGTCACCTAGAACAAAAGACACCTTTGGACTTGGATACAACAAGCACTTTTCATTACTAAAGAAGGTGAATCATTCAAGAGTGGAGAACATAAGAATGCAAAATCGAAAGGAAACCCTATATGTCATCACTGTGGTAAAATTGGTCATACAACCATTGTTTGTAGAACCAAAAATGGTATGCAAACCCCTAAACCTAAAATCAGTGGTAATTTTTTTAATTGCAAAGACATGTTGGGCTGTCATTTTGCACAATGCTTAATGATAGGAATCCTTTCAAACTCCTCTCTTGAAAAGCTAATATGGGATCAACTCCATGGTTCTGGGTGATCTTGTGACCTATTAGAATCTGCTTAGTTGAAGATAAATGTATTTGTTCACAAAGAGACCTTTTTTGGTTCAAACCAAATTCGGATAAGATGATCAATCTACTTGCTGTTTCAAAATTAACCACAAAAGGAGATATATTTTTGGTATTTTCTATTTTTAAATGAATGCAATCTAAGAATGCAACCATATGAATTCCTAATTTAACCAAGGGTTAGCAAAGAAATTAACAAAGATAAGGTAACAAGAGATGAAATCAAATAGCATGAAAGGGAAATTCCTAACGGACATAAACCACAGTAACAACATGTCTGCAAGTTAAATTGTTGAAAAGATTGGGTAGGAAGCCAATGAAAATAGGAGCAGTGCTTCCTCAAATCCATCGATGTACTTGTCAATAGGAGTTTAGTAAAATTGAAAGATATTTCACTTTTTATCAAATCGCAAGGCCATGGAAAGTGCGCTCATGCGAGATGAGAAGCTATGTAGAAACAATAAGGTGATCTGTTCTCCAACTTAGTATGTTAGCAAAATTCATCAACATGTGGCAAACGCTAGAACTAAAATATTGCACTATCAAATCAGCACAACAAAACTACTAGCTCCATTATTATCATGAACAAGAATCCATAAAAAATAACACACTTTGGCAAGAATAACTATAGTAAGAATGAGAGCACCAATAGTATATATTATTGCATCAAAATAACAACCCAAAATACATATTTAATTCCTCAATTTATAGGTAATCATCTCCTTAATTTGTGTTGAGAGTGAGAGATTCTTTTATGTAAATACATGCTTAAAACTAATAAAACAAATCTTATTTTATACAAATTGACTCTCTAAATGGTGCTAAGTAGGACTCCATCCTTGTTTATATTAATTAATGGGGGCATGAGCCTTTATATGACTTAGAAACAATGAATGCATGAGAAAATAAGAAGAAGGAAGCTGTCAGATGATGTAGAAGTCTGCAGAGATGCCAAAAATAGAAGCTCAACCTTCTCTGTATGTTTGTAGGAGTTAAACTACCATCAAAATGCATTTTCGAAGCATGGAAAGCTCTAAATTTAGAACTGGCAGTTAACTATCAGCACACCTCTGACTTCTTCAAAAAAATTTGGTGCACCTTTGGAGAAGCACACCTTGTGCACCTTTGGAGAAGCACACCTTAGTGAAATTTGTGCATGTTCTTAATTCGCCAAAAAACCAAATTTCTCAGTTTTGAAAATAGTTTCTGGGTTTTTCTTAGATGAAGTCTGGGAGCACTCTAGTGTACTTAATTTTCCCTTTTTTGATGATTTATATCCTCTTTATAACCAAACACTTTTATACATTTGAACTCCTACTTCTTCTATCTAAAATCCCAAGGTACATGTATTGAATCTTATCATTAATAGTTTAATAAGATGAGGAACTTGTTCTGGTTCATGCTTCCAACCTCTGTATCTTTGATCTTCAATGTAAATTCATGAATCAAAACTTACATGTGACTCCTTTGAAGGTAAAGGTTACTAGCTGAGGTGAGATCTCTATTGCTACTGATAATGAAGATACTATGATGATCTGTGCACTTGCACATTATGCACCATACCATCATGTTATGCACACCTTCGTGCACTATGAAGTCTATTCCTTGATTTAGTCTTCTCTCCGATTTCCTAATCCTTCCTAATTAGAGACTGGGTGATCCATATTATCCAAAATAATCAAATGTTTGAAACTTTTTCATATTTCTTAAACAAGATTTTCTAGGCATTTTAAGCTGGCTTTTTTGGAGGTCTTCTACTCAAAATTTCAAGTTGAAACTTTCATCAGTCCTTAAAACTTGGTAGTCAAAGGCTTGCTATTTTAGGGACTTAAATTAGATTTTTAGTTCTTCTTTCCAACAGTGTAAATAGTTTTGAATTCCAAGCTCTAGGTCAAAAGTTATGAACCCAACAAGTTAAGGATGCATTTTTTACCTACACAAAAAAGAAAACATTACTCTAGAGAGTTAAAAATATAACCCAAATCAAACTCTAATTGACAAAAAACCTATGCCAAATCCTCCAAAATAGTGAAAAACCAATTGAATCCCCCCCATAAGCCCTGGAATGCAAAATAGCTTACCTAGCACACCCTTATAGGGGCGCAAGGTGCACTTAATGGTTGTTTTATGGCCATTTTAGTGCAGTTGCACACCTACGCACCTTGGTGAGGTGCGCACATGTGAAGCAAGTGCAAAGTGGGAACTTAGCTCTTAAAATGTACAAAAAAGGGTGTGCACTTGTGCACCTTTATGGGGTGCACAAGTGCGCACCCTTATGTTTGTTTGAAGTCACCTTTGAAAGGTGCGCATGTGTGCACCTTGGGGAGGTGCACACATGCATACCTTTCCTTAGGTGTGTTGATTTTTGACATAGTGTGCACCCTTTGGAGGTGCATACCTGTGCATGTGTGTGAGTGCATATCTCCAAAGGGAGATAAGTGTGCACTCATGCATTCAATGCACCTGTGCACCTTGGATACGTGCACATGTGTGCCAGTGTGCAGGTGCACATTTATGTACTAAAACACTTAAAATCTTCTGATTTTTCTCAGTTCTGACACCTCTTACTTGTCCAATCAAAGACTAGGACTAGATTTAGACTTAGGAAGAGTTCCAAAATGACCCAGGCCCTAGACTAGGGGTTTGGGAAACAAATTTTTTACTAGGGGGTCCCCATTTCTAGGAGAAATGGGGCGTGCATTGTGAAACCACAACAAAAGGTAGGACATCAAACACATCAATGTAGATCAAAGAATAATGAATCAACCAAAAATGTATCTAAATTTTGAGGTCATTTTTACAACTGTCAAAAGTATGGACATAGAGGTCATGAGTGCAGATTCAAGAAAAAGTCAAACTGGATACTTGAGAAACAAACACATACATCAAGGAAAGACAATGCCCTACATAGTGAATGTAGATGAGGTCACTAAATATATGATCTTATAAGCCAATGCCCTACGAAGTGAATGTAGATGAGGTCATGAAATTAGTCACTACACTTTTGGCTAAAGACATAGATTCAAGTGCCAAGCAATTGGGCACATACAAAATAGTTATTGGCAAGCTGATTATTGAATCTGGCACACCCAAAGTAGGAAAGAAAAAAAAAGATTGTCGAGGGTTGAAATAAGGAAGCAAGAGAAGGGTTTGGATAGCCTATTGAGGCCAAAGAAGGAAAAGGGAAAGAGCTTTCTATTTTAAAGCCTAAGGTTATTAAGTAGAGAAAGGTTTTTGTTATTGAGCCCAAAGTAAAGGCCGACCTAAAGAAGGATGTGCAAGGGATGGTGACACCGCAAAATCCAAAGGGAAAGTTGATTATCACTAGGTCAAAGATATCTCATCCTTGTGCCAAGAATGTCACAGTAAGTCCATCAAGGAAGAGAAAAGCAACTAAAATACAAAAGCATCCAAAACAAGAAAAGTCAAGGAGAAAACTAATCGTAGCACAAGAGGAGGAGGATGATGATGAAAAGACCAAGTCTGATGAATCCAATAAAATTCAAATAGTGAAGAGACTCCGTCCAATGACTATGGATCAAGTATGTGAAAAGTTAAGAGAATTAGAAAGTTTCATAGGATTCAAAGATATTCATTATGATTCTTTGAATAGTGTTGATCAAGATAAAGCTTGAAGAAGCTATGATTGACATGATGATCAAGTTTAGATGTACACCCTTTGAATTGGAAGATGGATTCCCAGTAGGTCTGTACAAATAGGTGGACACAAAGTAGAAGTGGGCATTGGCCATTGAGAAACAAATAAGAGAGACAACACTGGCACAAGCTATGCTAGATTTCAGGAAGACTCATATGTCTATAGCCTTTAAAGATTTTGTAAAGAAGTTTATGCTCAGAGACGGGGCATATAAGATTTTTACAAATAAATCTCATGAAGTTGAGCAAGATAGCATTCAGATATGGAAAGAAGAATTTGGATTGCTTGCTCCATCTGTGGAAATGTGGGAAGGCCAAGATGCAATAGAATTTGAAGATGACTACAAGCAAGAAGTAGCCAAGATGACCGAGGAGATTTAGCAACTAGTCAGTCATTGTGAAAAGAAAGAGACTATCACAATAGAAGATGACACTGCCACCCCTCCACCAAATTTGAATGTACTAACAAAAGAGGACATTCAAAGTTTAATGTCATACCCAATTGAGCCCTGCACTAACCTAATTTTGTTCCCAATTGTAGATTATCCAAAGCTTGAAACTAAGATGACTGATGATTTTGATGTGAAATCAGTTATAGAGGATACAAGTGTCAAGAAACTTGGTAAAGAATTAATTGTATTTACACCATTTACTTGTATACCTATTTTGCAAACTAAAGCAAATTTTGAAAAGGAAACATGCACTAAATTGGTAATAGAAGAAGTAATACAGAAAGAGAAAGAGGCTACTCAAGCTCTTATTTAATTGTCGAGTGTAAAGATTGCCAAACAAAGAACTAAGAAAAATATTCTATAGGTGATTCCTACATCAGTGCAACAACCAAGATTGAGATCAAGTGACAAAGGGAAACAACTACAATTGTTACTATCAAAGGATACACCCTCACAATCTCAAGATGTGACTCAATCAGGTGAGGATGATGAGTTAGTGAGCCTTGATGAGGTAAAAACATTACCTATGTATGATTTGAACGATCTAACACTTGAGAAAATGCATGAACAACAAACCTTGCTAAGCCATAAGAAAAATAAAGAATGACCAAGAAGAGAGTAGAAGAGATGACATGTATTACATACTGTTGATGGTTTTGACAAATTGAGTGAGTGTCAACACACAACCAATTTACAAGATGATTTCGAGTGTAATATAGAAGCCAAGCTACAGTGTGAGCCAAGTTAGAAATCCAACAGGTGCCGAGCAAGTATCAAGGGCTGAGTGAACTTTAGGTGCTAAGTGAACTTTAGGTGCCAAGTGATGTTTAGGTGCCGAGTGATGTTTAAGTGCCGAGTGATGTATAGGTGCTAAGTCACTATAGATGCCGAGCAAGATAGAATCACTCTAGGAGCTGAGTGAGCTAGTTTTCTTACATGTGCTGAGAATTAGGAATTAGTATGTGTTGAGTAACACAAAATAAACATATGAGTTTGTGAAGGCACAAACTCATATGTAAACCATTTTTGCACTTGACATATGAGAAATCTCGAAGGATCCAAGAGATAAGATCGAATCTTTTGCATTACCTATGCAATCTACATTCAACCAATAAAAAAAATGGAGAAGGCATGCAACCAATAAGAAAAGTGCAAGTATTGAGTGGAAAAGATGAATGAATATGGATCATAGATTCATACCTAACCCTAAGTCTTCAAAGTCTTTAAAAGGAAAGATGAAACTCTATTGTATGTATGGATGAGTGAAGTATTTGGGAGAAATATAGTGAAATTCAGAGGGAAGTTTGAAAAGACTTGGAGGTACAGAGCAACATTGTAGCATCTAGTTGATCATAACAAAGAAAGGGATATTAACAGACATCAAATCTCAATGGATCAAGATCAGAATGAGCAGAACCAGTGCCTGAAATTAACAATTTGAGATTGTAAACAATCAGGTTTTTGAATCTATTACTCTCTAACAATTGTATTAGAAAAGGAAAATCCTATGTTAATAGGTTGGCTTAATAGCTACGTTGTAGATCCTTTGAAGAGGTGATAAAATCCTTTAATAGGGTAACACTTCATGTAAAGTGTTTGCAAATCCTTTTACCAGGTCACTATTGACATAGTGTAAAGCCTTTAATAGGGTAGGCCTTTCACAGGGTAGACCATCTGAAGTGGTCAAACATTATTGCTGCAGTGATACTTTGTGGGTATCATCCCCACCCCAATTTTACCTTCTTATTCCTAGAGGGTTTTTGGGTTACCAAATTTGGTGTTATGTATTTTGATGCATGTGTTTACTTTAAGCTTAATTGATATGTTTACATACATACAATTCACTTTCAGTTAAAAGTTTTAATGGACAAAATGTATTACTTCTAATTCACTCCCCCCCCCGCTCTCAGAAGTATTCCTCCCATTTGAATATTCCAACAATTGGTATCAGAGCTTAGGTTCTTACAAGGAGAAGCCTAATAGCTTAAAGAAAAGGTTTGAAGATGGTAGTCTTCAAACCTGGGAAGATTATAGAGAATCAGGAGATTAGTGTGCAACTCGCTCTACACAACTTGGGAGGAAGCCAAAGATGAATTGAGAAGATCATTGAAAAGAAGGAAGGATATAGCCATATCTAAAAATGACACACACTACAAGGAGATTAATACCACACAATTTTTTGCCAATGGAGATACTAAAGAATTTGATGCAGCAATAGCAGAATCGATGGAAATGAATAGAGCTCAAGTAGAAAAAATCAAAGCCTTGAAGCTTGAACAAGAATCACAAACCATAATGCTTTGTGAACTAACTGAACAAAAGAAAAGAGTCATTGAAGAAAAAGTTATGATAGAAGATGACAAGAGAAATCTTACAAACAAAATAGAGGAAAAGACAATTGAGTTTGAAAGAATCTCAAACATGCAGCTAGACATCTTAAGCTAGATGATGAATGCACATCATGATCTGAATATGAAAGACATTGAGATCTCTACATTGAAGATGCAGAATGAGCAATTGCAGAATGACTTGAAAAGAGAAAAGGAGATTGTCGAAAGCTTCAACAAACCTAATGAGGCCATCAAGTACTCTGAGAAACTACTGAAATCACCCAGGGCAAGCAATGACACTTCAAGATTAGGATACACTAGCATTGAAGAAGGAGAGTTATCCAAGACTGCAAAAGAAAGAAATAACAAAGGTAAGAATAGAAAACCTACTTGTCATAATTGTGGGAAGAAAGGACATAGTGCTAATGTGTGTAGGAGCAAGAATGAAAAACAACATGACAAGCCCAAGAGAATGATTCATTGTCATAAGTGCAACAAGCAAGGTCATCAACCACATGAATGCAGGACTAGAATTGTCATGACGCCAAGATTTGAAGGTCACTACTACAATTGCAAGAAGTATGGACATAGAGCCTTTGAATGCAAATCAAAACCTATGTGGACATCAAATCAACCAACAAAAACAAAAGGTCATGAAAATCACTACCATTGGGATTACAATACTAGTTATAGCTGTCACTACTATTAAAAGTATGGACACATTCTTGAAAACTGCATAAGGGCACATTTTAGAGGGAACTACAGTAGATGGTTAAGTCAAACCACATGTTTTAGTTGTTTGAAGACTAGTCATATCAGCAAGAATTGCCCAACAAGGTCAAAGGCACCCAACTCAGAATTCAACAAAGGAAAAGGCAAAGTTGATGTTGAACACATCAGAGGAGAGATTAATAAGACATGGAAGAAGAAAAATGAGAATAGCTCATCAAATGAAGGGATCACTTCTCCTACAAGGTCAAGTGATCACACTTCATCCAATTAAGCTAAATAAGGCATGTGGAACTAATATACAAAGCTATATCATACATTAGTTCCCAAACAATCAAGTACTAAAAGGAAGAGATCAACATGATTAAAGATGCAAAGTTAAAATATCAAGACTTCATAAGTGTTACCAAGTTGTCTTTGGATGCTGAGTAAAATGTTAGTACAAGCCGAGTTCACAGTGGAAGCCAAGTAAAGAATAATTTCAATGAAAGCCAAGTGATGGATACTTTTGTGGAAGTTAAGTGTTTTGAAGAACAATGGGAGCTGGGTAATGTTGAAATCCTTCAAAAGCCGAGTGGACAGCTATAAATGCACTAAGCATTTAATGCAATGGAAATAGGGTAAATTATCGTGTTTTCAATCATTTTTCCTCATCGCGAATGAATAGAAAAGATAAGAAAGAGTGTAGAGTGACTTCATAGTAAAGAATCTAGTGTTTTAAGTAGGTTCCAATAGCATACAACACATTTGCATTGATTTTGAGGTATTTACGTTTGTGCCAAGCTACACAGTTTCATATTTTCTTTGAAATTAAGCCCTAGTTTGCACAAATGGCCTCAACTTCTAGGAAAACCCATGACAAAGAGCTGCTTGAAGTCTAGTTAGTGTCAAATGAGGTTAAGCAACCCAATTTTTTCCCTATCCCTAAAGTTGCATACAAAAATGATCCCGTTGAAGCCCTTTCCATCATACCCCCAAAAGTTGTAATGGTTCAAGATGTAAGGAGATGTGATAACTGTAAGATAGGAGCCATATGAGATATGGAAATAAGGAAAGCCCATGAGAAGTTGTGTGTTGATGGAGTATTGAAGGAAAAGTTCAAAATTGTTGAGAGGAAGGGTTTAACACGAGCCCTAGATTTCCCCACAATATTTAAGACAGAATGGATTAGATTTTTGCTAAGAAGAATTCACAATGGTAGTTTGTGGTTGGAAGATGGCCCCATAAAAATCATGAAGAGTATTGTTCATAGGGTAATAGTGTATCTTGCCCTAGATCAGCACAAGAACTTGAGAGGTGATTCCAAGGAAGTTATTGGGAAGAATACTGGTGCCAAGTGGAACAAGAGAGGGATGACAATTGACACCATTCAAGATCCTCTTGTTGATTTTGCTGTTAGACTAATTGCACATAAATTCTACCAATCTAGTAGACTCAACAGTGTGCCTTGCATTGTAGTGCATGTAGGCCATACGTTGGTGAAAAAGGATCATACTTATGATCTTGTAGAACTACAACAACAACAGATAAATGAGAATTTAGCAGCCATAAGGAGAACCTAGGGAGTCCAATGCAAATTTGGTGCAATTTTGATTTGTATATTCTTTTATGTTCAAAATGAATTCCCTTCTTTTGGTAAAGTTGCATGGAAGAATGATAGGTCAATCATAGCTCAGGTAAATGAATACATAGAGTAGATGGGAGCTAATTTTGAGACACTCATGACTAGTTATTTTGAAGACTTTAAGAAGTCAATGAAGTGGAGGCTCAGGATTCCAATTTATTTTGTAGAGAAACATGTAAATGATGTTTTATTTCTTGTAGATATTGATTACACTTATGTTCAAGCTGCCATACCAAGAGTGAGATGGTTAAGACCTCTTGGATATGAGATCAATATAGATGAAGCATCAGTAGAAATAACTACATTATTGGTAGAAGAAATAGACAAGAGTGCCCCACACTTTGACACTTATGATGTGGTAAGATCAAAAGTGGATATGGAGTTAAAGACTGCCTCCGCATTAAAGAAAAAGGATAAACTTGTTAAGAAGTTAAAGGAAAAATCTAGTGAAGGCATTGCAGAGGCAGATGAAGATGAAGAAGTAGAAGGAGATGAAGAAGAACAAGGTCAAGGACCACTGGCATTAACCCAAGGCATGGGTGAAGATCTTGAAGAAGAGGAAGGTGCCAAGTAGGATGCACCCAAGGGTGAACCAAAGAAGAGAAAAGAAAAGAAATAGCTAGTTGCATAGCCTAAGGCTAAGAAGAAAGTAACCAAACCAAACCCAGTCAAGCCAACTACAAGGGCAGATACCAGGGGAACAACCCAAATGGAAAAGGAACAAGAAAAGAAAAAAGCAACAGAGCAAGGTGGGCCTGCAGAACAAAACAAGAGAAGAAAATTTGTTGCACCACCTGAGTTAGAAGAAGAAGAGACTAATTCTGATGAAGAGCAATTTAGATTGGTAAGACACTCTGCCACATCTAAATTAGAAAGTATTTGCAATAATATAAGAGATAATGCAGATTTGTCTGGTCTAAAGACCATAGAATTCAATAAGTTATCAAAAGAAAAACAAGACATAGTTGAAGAGTCCATCCACACTATGATGGCTAAGTTCAAGACTACCGCACTTGAACTTGATGATTCAATGCCTAAGGAGCTAAGTTCATTGGTTGAGAATAAGTGGCATTACTATCTCAAGATGGAGAAAGAAATAAGAGAGTAAACTTTGGCTCGTGTAATGCCAGACCTTACGAAAGGTCAAATAAGTAAGCATGGGAGCAAATTTGCACCCAAATATAGAGCCTTTAGTATTCTACAGAATCAAATTGAATATGTTGTAAATAAGTCAACACAAATGTGGAAGCTAATCTATGGGTTGACAACAAGAAAAGAAGGAGAAGAAAACCCTTTTGAGGGAAGAAATGATGAAGAAGAAGAAGATGGAAATGAGAAAGAGGAAGATGTGGAGAAAGATGTCCAAGAAGGTGATTAGGAAATTACTGAGGAGTAGCAACAAGAACAAAGTGTCCAAGAAACTTAACTACCACCACCTAGTCCTCCACATACAACACCTACACCTACAGATACTATAATAGTAAAGGATGTTCCTGACACTTCTAGTTAGAACATCAATCCCCTTACTATAGAGGATCTCAAAAAGATCCTTCACCAAACAACATTACAATCACAGTTGTGTACTAGCCCTGTTTTGGTGAGTGTAGAGGAATTATAGAAGGCAGTAACTAAAATAACTAAGGAGAAGGTGAATCCACAAGAACCACCTTCACAAACTCTTATAGCTACTAGTGCTCAGCCTCAAGGGCAAGAAGTAAAAGATACAACTGCTAAGGTTGACACTTCAGTTTTAGTAACAACACCTATAGGAGAGCCAGCAAAAGAGAAAACAAGACAGATGGTTACCTCTATCTCTATAGCACAAACACAAGGTGCATTACCTCAGATAACAATTATAGATCAAGGTAGAAGTGAAATGGACAAGGAAGAAGAGAGCCCTAAGGAGAAGGAACAACGGGAAATTCAAACATTGGCTAACTTGCCTACAATAGGGACTCCTACTGAAACATCATAGCAACTAAGCACTAAAATACCATTATAGATATCTGTACCAGGCTCAAGTTCTACCAAGGTTTCTATTGTACTTCACTATGGAGACCCTACTCTTGATGAAGAGATAGTAATTCCCAGGTATGACTTTGCAACCATGACAATTGATCAGATTAATGAAGTGCACGAGGCACTTGAAAGAAAGAAGAAGCAAGAGGTACTTAGGAATGAGTACAAACAAAGGCAGGCTTTGGTGGAAATTAAAGATATATTTCTAGATACTTTCAGCTTGCAAGTACTTGATGAAACAAAGTCCATAATAGAGAAACTAACCGGCATAGTAGACCAGGTACAAGATGAAGACCTTGAAACTAATGTCAAATTATTAGAATGGTCTAAAAAGAAGTTTCAGATGAAGGTAAATGAGAAAATATCCAGTGAGATAGCACTCACACAAGTTGAACTAGCTAAGAAGGTTGAGAAAGTAAGAGCAATACTTGAGAACATATTCTCATTGTACTCTGAGTTGTGTGACTCTTCATATTTCACACATGAGACTAGCTAGAGGATAATGAGCTTGGAGAGGAACCTAAAAATATCAAGCATGCAGCTACCCAAGAATCTAGCTCAGAGTAAGAATCATTTTTCCCAAACACTTCACACCCAAATAGAATTAGCTATGCTTACAATAGATGAGGAAAATATTAAGGCCAAATTAATACAACTATAGTCTACCATAACCCCACATTTGGAAGTAATACATAAAGAAGTGGCCTATATAGAGATGGTTTTAAAGAAAGATCCCAATCTTTCTACATTAGAAGGCCTAGTACATCTAGCAGTAGAGACAACCATCCAGCTCAAATCATTGGACATTGCATTGGCTAATTGGGATGCTTCTCTGAAGAATATTATGGAGGTAAACAAAACATTTTTGGCTAAATACTCCATTCATTCTTAGGACCCTTTGACATAAGTGTCAAAAAGGGGGAGACATAACATTTTTGGAAGATACAATGTAACAACTACTAGAAGATGCATGAAAGAGGGAGAAAAAATAGAGGGGGAGCAAACACAAAGTAGAAATAAGGCAGAGATAAAGTATATCAGCTTACTCAGCATAAGACAAAACCAGTAGAAGGAATTTTGGATACAGAATTGTCACATCAGCTCAGGGGGAGTTATAAATTTTTGAGGTATACAAAATTTTTGAACAAGTTTTTGAAGTTTTTTACATATGCTGAACAAAGTGTGTATTATACTAATAGAGATCAGATTCATAATGTTTAGTTAAGTGTTTATGTCACTCATGTCAAAGGGGGAGATTGTTGATGGTTTTGACAAATTCAATGTGAAAACACTTAACCAATTTACAAGATGATGCCAAGTATAATACAAAAGCCAAGCTACAGTGTGAGCCGAGTCAGAAATCCAACAGGTGTCAAGTGAACTTTAGGTGTCGAGTGATGTTTAGGTGCTAAGTGAAGTTCAAGTGCCAAGTGATGTATAGGTGTCGAGTCACTATAGATGCCAAGCAAGACAAAATCACTATAGGAGCTGAGTGAGCCCATTTTCTTATATGTGTCGAGCATCAGGAATTAGTAAGTGCTGAGTAACACAAAATCAGCATATGAGTTTGTGAAGGCACAAACTCAGATGTAAACCATTTTTGTAGCTGACATATGATGAATCTCGAAGGATCCAAGAGATAAGATAGAATCTTTTGCATTACCTATGCAATCTGCATGTAGCCAATAAGAAAAATGGAGAAGGCATGCAACCAATAAGAAATGTGCAAGTATTGAGCGAAAAAGATGAATGAATATGGATCGTAGATTCATACCTAACCCTAAGTCTTCAAAGTCTTTAAAAGGAAAGATGAAACTCTATTGTATGTATGGATGAGCGAAGTGTGTGGGAGAAATATAGTGAAATTCAGAGGGAAGTGTGAAAATACTTGGAGGTATAGAACAACATTGCAACATCTAGTTAATTAGAGCAAAGCAAGGGATACAAATAGACATAAGATCTCAGAGGATCAAGATCAGAATGAGTAGAACCAATGCCTGAAATCAACAATTTGAGATTTTAAGCAATCAAGTTTTTGAATCTATTACTCTCTAACAATTGTATTAGAAAAGGAAAATCCTATGTTAATAGGTTAGCTTAATAGCTATGTTGTAGATCCTTTGAAGAGGTGATAAAATTCTTTAATAGGGTAACACTTCATGTAAAGTGTTTGTAAATCCTTTTACCAGGTCATTATTGACATAGTGTAAAGCCTTTAACATGGCAGGCCTTTCATAGGGTAGACCATCTGAAGTGGTCAAACATTATTGCTGCAGTGATAGTATCATCCCCACCCTAGTTTTACCTTCTTATTCCTAGAGGGTTTCTAGGTTACCAAATTTGGTGTTATGTGCTTTGATGCATGTGTTTACTTTAAGCTTAATTGATATGTTTACATACATGCAATTCACTTTTAGTTAAAAGTTTTAATGGACAAAGTTTATTACTTCTGATTCACCCCCCCTCTCCCCCCCCTTGCCCTCTCGGAAGTATTCTTCCCATCTAAATATTCCAACACATACTATCAAAGATATTTTTGTAATAATCACAGATTTGAATAATCACATATTTGAATAATCAATATACAATTTTGGATCAACTAGTATATTTAGTTGATAAGATTTAGATGGATGATATAGAGACAAATGACAAATTACTACAATGGTCTGAAAGACTTAGAGTTGAACATAAAGTGCTAGAGAAAGCCTCATAGGAACTTGTACATAGACAAGATGAGCTTTCTACATCAGTCACACAACTGGAACAATTTTGCAAAACATTAATTCATTGTATTTGAAATTGTGTGATATTGATTTATGTTAGAGTAATTAGATATTTCCTAATTAACTCTAGTCTACTTAAGCTAAAATTTAGGCATATAATAATTAATTCTTTTATTAATTATTATAATGCAACCTAGGTTAGATTTTTTTAGGGTCTCAATCTCCTTTATAAGGATGATCTCTCTTTGTAATTCAATTTATTCACTTTTGATTATAGCAATTTCTCTTTTTTCTCATCAAGAATGTTTCATCTATGGATATGGAAATTCCAACCTCCATAATTTTTGCTTCTCTCTTTCTGTGATAGGTGTTTGCATGCAGGTGATGGTTGGGAGTTGTGAGATTGATCTTTCATCAACTTCAACATGGTATTAGAGCTCTAGATCTTCATGCCCCTATTCTGTTCATGAGATATTTGGCATCAGTTTTCAGATCTAATCTTTCAGTGTTTTATATTAGATCTGGGGGGATCTATTTTTCAGAGCACTATGAGCCCAAACGGACATCACTGTTCAGCTCAAAGTGCTCAAAAACCCTCATTTCCATATAAAATACATCTAGTTTGGATGTTGTTGAAATCTGAAGCAAAAAAAATTTGCACCTAAGTTGTTTTGACTTAGGCAAGCAAAATGAGGCAGTAATTGTTTTCTAAAAAAAATATTAAATTTTTTTTGCCCCTCTGACCCACGCCAAATCTCCTTCATACTACATCTCTTTTGAGGGTGCGAAGTGATTGGAGAGCCCATAAAGGATATTCCTTTGTATGCTCAGCCTATGGTAGTGAGCCTCTCGTACTTGACATGGCTAGGTTTATTGAAGGACCTTTTTTGGAGCATTACGAGTTCTTTTGTGTGATCTGTGAAGCCTCTCAAATTTGTTGATGCAAGCAATTTCCATGCGCTCTTTCTTCAATAAGTCACCTTGTATCCACGAGTTAACACACAATTTTTGTGTTGATACCAGTATATTTGCCATGTATTTTTGGACTCTTCAAAGTTATTTAATGTTTTCTGCTAGTTTCCAAGGATTTTTTTGGCATTTGGATTATTTTGCATGGACATCAAGTATTTGGCCTATAGGCTTAGAGCCCCATGCATTTTTTAAGTGTTTTCTTAAATCAATGACCAACTATTTTTTTTTGGGCCAACTTTTCCTAGGCTGCGTTAGTGAGATTGGAGAGTCACATCATTTTTTAGAGATCCTCACTCGTCCTTTGGTTGATAGGCTTCGAATTCTATTACGGCTCCACTCAAGAAGACTTTGTAGTTTATGCTATGGTGGAAGTAGTTTTATGTGAGAGCTAACATTTTTCAGTTGGTTTGGCATTTTGATGGAACGATTTGGAGTTTGTATTACTTAAATGGAATTTTTCTCCCATCGTTAGTGCATGTTTAGTGGAGTGTTTGGAAATCTTGACAATTTTGGGGTAGTTTTTACACCCATGTAGGGGCAGATTCCTAGGTTATCAAAGGTGAAGTGCCTTCATTTTTGGGTGGAGCTTAGAGTGCCTCCTGTACACTATCCAAAGTACCACTCAACTCTGAGTTCCATGTATTGTACTTAGGAGATTATCGAGCATATCTATCCCAAATTTTGGATGCAAATTTGGGCTTGCGTGCCCACGTAGACCCAAATTGAATGCTCAAATTAGTTTACATGCCATCTTTTGTGTCAGGTCCATTCAGTGCAAGCATTGGAAAGTTGACTTTTTTTAGTCATTTGACAGTTTGTTTCAAGTGCTTTAATTTTACTAGCGCCTTTTTTGGTCTATAGGTCCCCATGCACACTTCTTTTTTGGGTGCATTTTATTGAAGTTTCCTCTTTCAAGCTGCCACATGGCTCCCCTTCACATGGCCAACCATGTCTTTTTGTTGGCTAATGACCTTTTTGGCAATATTATTTTTTCACAAATCGTTTGTTCATTTTTGGACATGTGGATTATTTTTGGCCATTGGATTTTTACTCTGGCACTGAGGCCTTTTCTTGGCTCTTGTTTCTAGTGGTTGGACTTTTTCTCTAGCAAGGGTCATTTTTTAGACCTTTTTTTGCCTCAACAGCCATTTGGCCATCAAATTTGGGCTCGTCACTTACTGGTGTCAGTTCCATGTTAGCACTACATCAGCATTTCCTATCACCTCTTCAGGCTTTGTTTGGACCTACCTTCATGTTTTTGCTCATATCTTGGGCATATGGACTCCATTTTTTGAAAACAAGATATCGCTGGAAAGATGGTTTCTAGCATATCATAGTGGTATAGTTTGTTTTCAATTTTGTTGTTTTTTTATGGCTTTTTCTACTATCAAATTCAAGAGTTCCTTTTTGCATTCCTAGAGACATATCTTGAGCATCCAATCTTCAATTTAGGAATTCTTTATATCATTGGAAAGGTCTTTCTGAGCTCTTTTCAATGATGCTAGTTGTTTTTCCATATTTTTCTCCATGCACATCCTATTCAATATTTTGCATTTTTACATTTTGGTGGATACCTTGGTAGTTTTAGGTCTAAGGATAGATTTTATTGCTTCAGATGATTCGTCATGACTTATACTATCTATTTTATTAGTATTATGTCTCTTTTGGTCTATTTATACATCATTTGTATGTATTCTTGCAAATATACTGAGATAAAGTGCCATACTACATCTATATTTTTATTTATGTTATTTTTCCTTATTTTGCCTTCTGATTCGAGTAGTGTCATTTGAGGACAATCATGAAGATTATTGTATTCTTGGGATTCACCATATCTTGTGTCTTATTGTACATCCACTAATCATGATTAAAGTGCCATGGTGGGTTGATGTTTTTCCTTTGTTTGCCATCTTCCTTTGTCTAGTGAGTATCCCTTCCATGACATTAGCCTCATGATGTGTCTGAGATTGATCACCTTAAAACACATATATTTACTCTTTTGTGCATCTTGATTGTGGTTCCTTGACATGCAATTATTTTGGCCCACTTTTCCAGTTGCCTATCACCTCACCCTTATATGCATTAGGGGGGGGGGGGGGGGGTCTTTTTTTGTTTCTCATGCTTCCTTGGTTTGATTGATAAGATCTTCAGGCTTTGGTATTTCATGCCATCTATATCTTCAAGTTCAATTGTTTACCTTTGTCTGTCTTCTAATTCGATGCAGATTACAATCTTCTCTACCCATTTAGTTTCTATTTCAATGGAGGTTCTTCAAATTAGAAGTTACCTTGATAGAGATTTGGAACTTCTACATGCTTTAGTGGTGTTCTTCATGATCATTTTTTGTTCCTATCTTCTAGTACATTCCCTAGTTTTTAGGCTTCTTCAGTCCTTCACTAGTTTCTTTCAACATATTTTTCATCTCTTTTTGGAGTAAGATTTTCTCCATGTGGTTTTCTTGATTTCTCCTCTTTACAAAGATTTGGTTGTGCTTGGGTACTATTAGAAACAATAGTCAACCAAGATAACTGAGAGGGGGGGGGGGGGGGGGGGGGGGTGGGGGGTGGCGCGGTGGGTGAATTAGTTATCTAACAATTAAAACATTTATCTTCTTTAATATTTCAACCAAAGTAAACAACAACCATAATAAAATGCACATAGACAATTACACTAGATATGTTAAGTAGGGAAACCCTTGATCAGAGGGAAAACCTTGGTGGGAATGATGCCCATAAGATGATGTACTAATATAAATAGTCCTTTTTAGAGGATGGACCCTGTTAGGAGTATATTACAAAATTTAGTACAATGAGTCCCTAGGAGACTTTGAATTCCTATTAGGAGATTCCAACCCTGTTAGGAGTTGTGGTACAAGAAGAGCCCCTACTCGAACAAGCAATTTCAACAACAAGAAGAGCTCACTACTCAAACATGTAATTTACTATTATGTTCTTCTTTCCTCTATTCTATCAACTAAACCAATCACTGTTAGACCTTGTAGACCAGGTCATGAACCTCAGATCCAAATACCAAACCTTGGATCACTCAGTAAAACCTTGGCAGTGAAGTTTCCTTCACTTTTGCACTGCTCTTCTCAACTTCACATTCCACTCTTGTTGTTGCTTTTCATCAATCATAAAACCATATCATTCCATTCCATGATAAAGGAAAATGTCCTTCCTTTATACTGAGTCCTAAAAACAATTCTCTGAGTTAGCTGTTAGACCTTCTCAATTAATTATTATAGGACCACACTAAGAACATGTTACACTTAGCGATAACATAAATCTTCCATCTTCAAACTTAATAACTTTCTGTACACACAATATTATGATGAGTGAGCTTAGTCAAGTCATCACCAACATGTCTTCTTTATGTTCTCAACCTTGATTCACATAATATCAACTCTGCTAAGAGATATAACAAGTTTACCAGAACATGCCTCTATAAACTCTATCTCAAAATAGACATCACCAAAACTTGCATAACTTCTTCTAGACTTATCCTTTCTTCTTCTGACGTTAACTGCATATACTAGATACTTAGAAGTATCTCCCATAACCTTGGATAGTATAAACAC
Organism: Cupressus sempervirens; assembly: GCA_028749045.1. NCBI lineage: Eukaryota > Viridiplantae > Streptophyta > Pinopsida > Cupressales > Cupressaceae > Cupressus > Cupressus sempervirens. The sequence continues at coordinate 261,929,613 of CM053787.1, read as the reverse complement.
TCAACTAGCTGTTCATACCAACTTGATCTTTCCATTGTTCTTCTGTTCGATACCACAAAAAACTCCTATGTTGACATCAATGACAAACTAAGTCATGAATGTAACATATCATCATAGTCACGTATCTACAATACTCCCCCATAGGAATATCATTAGCATTCATGCTTGCAACCAATCTTCTGACAATCTCCCCATTTGGCATTGATGGCAACATAGATGAAAAACATCTAGTTCCAAGAATACCAACAAAAGGCTGTTAAATATCTTTTCAAATCCTCTTCATAAATCATTCTCCCCCATTGATATGCCTCAATGTGCTCTCCATCAGACTATCATGCATAATATTTTTCATGCAATACTTCTCCCCCATTGACATTAATGTCAAGTGTTTTAGCAACCAACTTTACTACATCAAACTCTACAACAACTAATTCTTACTAGCTGAAGTGTTAAAAGACACTTGTTCACAACAACATTAACAAGACTCCTAGATGACTGTGTCCATCATAGATACTCCCCCATATAGGAAGCATCAAAATTTAGTCTAGACAAACAATGGTGCTTTGTTACACTAGACTGATGCACTCTTGCATGTTCTACTCTGATGTAGAAAGGGGTATAACCCCAAGCATACCTTGAAAATACTCAAAAGTCTCTTTGGGAAGAGGATTAGTGAATATATCTACAATCTACTTTTTAGTGTTCACATATTCCAATCTGATTTCCTTATCTGCAACTTTCTCTCTCAACATGTGATACTTGATAGAAATGTGCTTTGTCTTAGAATTCAACATTGTATTCGTAGACATATTTACTATGCTTGTGTTGTCACAATGTATAAAAATTGGTTCACTAATTTCTCTCCTTATATCCTTCAGCATCTGCTTCATCCAAACAACTTAATTGCAATTGTTTTCTGCTGCAACATATTCTACTTCTGCTATACTTTGAGATGTACAATCCTACTTATTTCTTAACCAAGAAACCAATCTTCCTCCAAGAAAGAAGGCTCCACCACTGGTGCTCTTTCTATCATCCATATTGCCTTCACAATCAACATCAGTATAAGCACTTAGAGTGAAATTATTAGATCTATCATACCATAATCATACCATAATCCATACTTTGATGTTCCCTTCAGATATCTAAATATCATTTTTACTGCTGCATAATGTGCTTCTCTGGGATTAGCCTAGAATCTTGCAACAATTCCAACTGCATTTCCTATGTCCGACCTTGTGTGAGTTAGATATTGCAACCCTCTGATCATAGATCTGTACTTTTTTTTTCTCAACACTAGGTGTCTTTTCCTTTATAGTTAACTTGTGTTTAGTTACCATAGGTGTTCCAATGGGTTTACATGCTTCCAAACAATACCTTTTCAGTAAATCCTTCAAGTACTTAGTCTAAGAAATAGAGATTCCTTCTTTATTCTATACAATTTGCAATCCTAGAAAATATTTCATTTCTCCTATCATACTCATCTCAAATTCTTTCTTCATCTCATTAGCAAACTTCTTACTTTCTTCATCATTTCATCCAAATATGATATCATCAACAAATATTACCAAAATCATCAAACCATCATCAATTTCTTTCCAATATAGATTACTATCTGCCATACCTTTACTATATCAAAGCTTTGTCAAATGCTTGTCCAACTTTGCATACCAGGGTCTAGGTGCTTGCTTCAATCCATACAATATTATCCTTAGTTTGCATACTATGTCCTTGTCATCTGTTAAAGGAAATCCTTTAGGCTACTCAATGTACACTTCTTCTTCAATTTTTCCATTCAGAAATGCTGACTTGACATCCATTTGATATACTTTGAATTTCTTCTATGCTACATAGGCTAAGAATAATCTTACTGCTTCTATTCTAGCCACTGGAGCATAGATCTCATCATAGTCTATTCCTCCTTTTTATGAGTAACCTTTACATACCAATATTGCTTTGTTTCTTACAACTTCTCCTTGCTCATTCATCTTGTTCCTGAATACCCATTTAGTTCCTATCACATTCTTGTCTATTGGTTTGGGGACCAATTCCCATGTCTCATTCTTCACTATATGATCCAATTCCTCTTTCATAGCTTATTTCTAGTAATCATCTTTACATGCTTCATTTGCATTCTTAGGCTTAACTTGAGATATCAAGCATAGTTCTTCATTGATTCTACTTCTTGTCATCACACCTTTGTCTTTTCTTCTGATGATCTACTCAGATGGGTGATTCTTTATCATATTCTTTCCTGAAGTAGGAGTTGCTATCTCAACTCTTGGCTCTATTGAAAGTTCTAAGCTTAGTTCCTACCTTGGCTCTCCTTCACTTTGCAAATCATTGTTAGTCTTAAGAAATACCTCATCATTCCTTGGCTTAGTAACAATATCATCATCTGAATTGTAATCAACTATTGTCTCTTGTATTCTAAATTTCTCATCAATTCTTACATTTTCACTTTCCATAATAGTCTTAGTTCTCTTATTATAACATCTATAAGCCTTGCTTTTCAATGAATAACAAAGAAACATACCTTCATCACTTCTAGCATCAAATTTACCAATATCATCATCTCTTTTGATATAACACTTACTCCCAAAAATTTTGAAATACTTAACTATAGGTGAGTGACCAAACCACAGTTCATAAGGGGTCTTGTTTGTGTCTTTCCTAACTTGCACTCTGTTCATAGTATATATTGTTGTATTCATAGCTTCTCTCCAAAATGTCTTGGATACATCATTCTCTACTAACATAGCTCTTGCAACTTCTATAATTGACTTGTTCCTTCTCTCTGCAATGCCATTCTATTCAAGGGTTCTTGGAGCTGATAATTATCTTTTAATTCCATTTTCTTCACAAAACATGTTAAACTCATTTGAAGTAAATTCTCTTCCTCTATCTGATCTTAAAAATTTAATCTTCATACCAAGTTCATCTTCTATCATTTTAGCATCTTGAAACACACAAATCTAACTTTGTAGTATCAACTTCTTAGAATGTACATCTCCTTCAAAACTATTTTCCAAAGCTTTCCAAATCAAATGTGAAGTAGCGAGTGATTTTACCTGATTTTACTCAATTTTAGGAAGTACAATCAATAGTGCTTCTCTAGTTCTCATGTCACACATAAAAAGATCTCTTTCTACCTCAGTATAGGTTTCCAAGTCCTCTTCAGCAATGATTATTTTATTTGATTTTGTCAAGATCCAATATCCCAGACCCATACACAAAGATGTGTCTTCATCTTTTCTTTCCAGCTGTCATAATTTGTTCCATCGAACTTCAAACTATTTTTCTTAAACATGTTTTCCATGGATCTCCCAAAGTTGTTAAACTTTATCTTCAAGGACCTGATGCTATAATATCAATTGTTAGAAAGAATATCCCACCAAGATAACTGAGGGGCGGGGGGGGGGGGGTTGGGGGTGGTGGGTGGGGTGAATCAATTATCCAAAAATTAAAACATTTATCTTCTTTAATCTTTCAACCAAAGTAAATAGAAACCATAACAAAATGCACATAGACAATTACATAAGATATGTTGACTAGGGATACCCTTGATCAAAGGGAGAACCCCAGTGGGAATGATACCCACAAGTTGATGTACCAATATAAATATTCCTTGTTAGAGGATGGACCCTATTAGGAGTCTATTACAATGTTTAGTATAATTAGTCGCTATTAGGAGACTTTGAATCCATGTTAGGAGATTCCATCCTTGTTAGGAGTTGTGTTACAATGTATGCAAGAAGAGCCCATTGCATAAACATGCAATTTCAACTACAAGAAGAGCTCACTGCTCAAACATGTAATTTACTATTATTTTCTTCTTTCCTCTATTTTATAAACTAAACCAATCAATATCAGACCTTGTAGACTAGGTTATGAACCTCAAATACAAATACCAAACCTTAGATCACTCAGTAAAACCTCAGCAATGAAGTTTCCTTCACTTTCGCACTGCTATACTCAACTTCACATTCCGCTCTTGCTATTGCTTGTCATCAATCATAAAACCATATCATTCCATCCCATGATAAAGGAAAATTTCCTTCCTTTATACTAATTCCTCAAAAAAATTCTTGAGTTGGTTGTTAGACCTTCTCAATTAATTATTAGAGGACCACACTAAGAACACGTTGCACTTAGTGATAACATAAATCTTCTGTCTTGCAACTTGAATAAATTTTCATACACGCAATATTATGATGAGCATGCTTAGCCACATCATCATCAACATGTCTTCTTCATGTCCTTAACCTTGATTATCATAATATCAACTTTTCTAAGAGATATAACAAGTTTACCAGAACATGCCTCTGTAAACTCTATCTTAGAACATACATCACCAAAACTTACATAACTTCTTCTAGACTTATCTTTTCTTCTTTTGATATTAACTACATATAATAGATACTCAAAAGTATCTCTCATAACCTCGAATAGTATAAACACTCAACTAGCCATTCATACCAACTTGATCTTTTTGTTGTTCTTCTATTAGATACCATAGAAAATTGCTATGTTGACATCAATGAAAAACTCAGTCATGAATATAACATATCATCATAGTAACATATACAATATTCCCCCATAGGAATATCATTAGCATTCATGCTTGCAACCAATCTTCTAATGATCTCCCCAATCTTCCAATAGGTACATCATCAGGCCTTGCTACCAAGACCCAAATTTACTTTCAGTAGTACTTTGTATGTTTTTAGCTACTCCCTAAGTTTATTTTAAGGGGGAGTGTTAGAATAATTAGATATTTCCTAATTAACTCTAGTCTACTTAAGCTAAACTTTAGGCATACCATAATTAATTCTTTTATCAATAATTATAATGCAACCTAGGTTAGACCTTTTTAGGGGTTCAATCTCCTTTATAAGGATGATCTCTCTTTGTAATTCAATTCATTCACTTTTGATTATAGCAATTTCTCTTTTTCCTCATCAAGAATATCTTGTCTATGGATATGGAAATTCCAGCCTTCATATCTTTTTCTTCTCTCTTTTTGTGATAGGTGTTTGCATGCAGGTGATTCTTGGGAGCTATGGGGTTGATCTTTGATCAACTTCAACAATTTCTTTATAGTTGATACTTCAAATTCATTAGAACTGGTACATGAACCCATAAGAGAAAGTATAATTACATTGGGAAAGAATGCAAGTTGAAGCTCATCCTCTTATAATGAATTGAGATTTAGTCAAAACAGGTTAGCTGAGCTCACAGCTAAAGACACATAGATCAGGCATATGTTGATGCTGATTCAACTTTAGTAACTCCCACATATCAAGATTATTTAGTAGATATCTTTTGGATCAAGTTAAGGACAAATGGAATAAAGGCTATGCCAATATTGTGACAAGTCATCAACAAATCTTTGATAAGTACAAGTTAGCCCCAAAAGCCCCAAGTTCCACTAGTGACAAAAATAAGGGGGATATAAATATAAATATAAAAGATTAAGAAAAGTGGAAAATAAGAAATGAGTAGATTAAGAATTAGACAATCAGATTTAACAGATTTGAACAATGGTCTCAGAGGGAGTACTCATTTTAATAGAACTGATTATTTATGACAAAGTATTTTTGCCACTAATATCAAGGGGGGAGATTGTTGATCTCTAAGCCTATGTTTTCTATCAGTTTCCAAATACTTAGTTATTTACTAGTCAAGATTACAAGGTCATCATTGCAATCAAGTTATCTAGCTAGTAAAGGCTGACCATACAAAGCTTATACTGAGTAGGATAGGGATTGCCAAGTATTTAGTAGAGACCAAGCACATGTATGCCTTGAGAAATATAGTTGGAACTGAGCATATTGACAAGTTAACAATTTTTGAGAAAGTAGGTATATAGAAGTTGAGTCACAATATGAACAAGTCCTCACGACTGAGTGTCAAAGCATTCAAGTGTCGAGTAGTTTAGTTTTGATATTTGACTTTGTAATAGCACAAACACATATGTAAACTATTTTGGCTGACTTTTATATAGTATTTAATATTTGTAGATCCAACTAAGAAGGTGATCACACATCATTTCAAAAAGTAATGATCCCAAGGCATGTAATTCAACCTATCAATTTTTTTTATAGAAACAACAAAAGATTATGAATATTAAATCATCAATCAAGATTTAGAACCTTCATAGAACATCTATTTAAGGAGGATTCTAACCCTAGAAAAGTACGCGTATGCATATATGAATGAAGGAATGACATGATTTATGCACATGTGAAGAAGAGAAGACTAAGTTGGAAAGTAGATCAGACAGAGAGCAATTAGAGAAGTGAAGGATTGAACACAATTATCAGATTAGGAGATTAGATTAGAGATATAGAAAATATGAGACCCAAGATTAGCTTATAGAGAAAAGCGAGGGTTAGGTACATAATCAATTACTATTAATTAAGTCAGGGTAAATCTCTTAACAGAGTGGTTTTAATAGACCTATATAAACCTCCTAACAGAGTCCTTACTTCATTGTGAGTGTAAAATCCTTTAACAAGGCAAGACCTATTAGTCTCTAAAGCTTCTAAGAGGTAAAACCCCTAAGAGGGTAGATAATATCTTATGATCAAACATTGTAACCCTAATAGGTTAACTTTATTGTTGCAACAATGAAGATTTGTGGGTTTCATCCCACCCCAGTTTTACCTTCGCATTGAAGTGTTTCTGGGTTACCAAATCATTGTGTTATGTGTTGAATTTTTCATGGATGTTATGCATTTCATTTATGTTTTAGCTTTATAGTTTTAATGGTGGATCTATTGTATGAGATGAATTAGGAGTGAATTCATTAAATTGGTTTTGAAGTTAAAAATTTAAGATCCTAATTAACACCCCCCCCCCCGTATCTTGTTTCCCATTTACTCATTCCAATAGGTTCCACTATCTCTTGAGCAACATTTTAGCCAATAACACAATAGAAAATACTATCACTATAAATATCTTTTTAGAGTTTCATAGAAAAACTATTGTTTAAGTGTTGGATTTTACTTTTTATTTCTTATATTTTGAAAGAAACATAGCAATCTAAAATACTTATGTTTGAGGTTATCAAATTGTCAAACTCAAAATATTTAGATCTAACTACTAATTTTTAAAAATAATAAGTTTTTTAATGTAGACGAGTCTGCATGACCTTTGATTGTTGAATTGAAGAGATTTGATTAAAAATTTCTTGGAGGAGAATGTTTCATTGACATTTAGAAATAATCAATAATATATTACTATTATATGAATCAGAAATAAAATACATACATAGAAAGAGATACCAAATAGGAATCGCATTTTATATTTATCTAATTATAAAGAGAGTCAATATCATACAAGAGAAATAATGTTCTCCTTCATTTATTGCATAATCTACTCAAAATTGACCAAATAGGACTTGCATTTTACAATGAATTTAATCTAACAAATAATCAGATTTAACTTCATTATAATATATTTCTCGAGCTTCAACACCCATAATAATTGTGAATCCATATGATAAACCACAAAAAGTGTTTGGAATTGTAATTCAAATATTTAAAGCTTGAGTACAGGTGATAAAATTTATAATAGAGGTGATCATAATGACCATATTGATAATTTGGACTAATATGAGACATAAAGACTTTCACCAATGGTTTAACATTGATAAACTATTTACTTTGTTTAACTTTAATTTATAGTAAAAAAATTCATATTTGTTCTTTGTGCTTGAGAAACCATCATAATACATAATTTTTTGTGCATCTCTATCATCACCAAATTCTTGATTTATTTGTTTTTGATAGAATTTGTAGCTTTTAATAGTAGCTCTCCCCTATTAGTTTTATTTTATCAAGTTCCAATAGCTAGCAAATATTGTTGGCATTTTTAATTTATAACACTCAACCAGAATCTAAATATGGAGTCATTAGTCAATTTCTAGATGTCATGTTCTTATGCATTTAGGTATGCTTTGAGTTAATTTATAATGTCCCTATTTTATTCAAATTTCATATCTCCCTTTTCTATCTTCCTAATAAGTTTGAGGGAACCTAAGGTACTATCTTTTTAAAGTTTCTTCCATCATTTCCACCCTATTCTTAGGTCACAACTTAGTCAACATCAAACCCACTTCATGTTATAAGTAATCCCCTTAACATGTTAATCCTTAAGAGATACTCAATTGGTTCTAATATAGGAAATCATTAAAGATTTTTTAGGATAATTAATCAATGATTCAATGTGGCTATGTGCATTTTTAGCTCTATTTTCTTTCTACCTCTATATACATACCTTGGCCCCATAAGCCTACCTCACTAATAGAATATACTAGTTTAGCTCTTTGGGGGTAGAAATGAAATCATCTACAAATAGGACACTTAAGGTACATCATGTAGTTCAAGGTTGCTATTTTATAGGATAGATCTTGTGATTCTTTGAGGGACCAAGAGGAATAACTCATTAGAGTGGAGGGACAAAATTAGGATAAACAAAGATTTTCTTTGGAAATATTTACTGATCTAGTCTGAGTAATTGTGAGAAAATCAAAGGAGGAGATGGTTTGTAAGAAGAAATAATTTGTGAATATAATCTAGATATTGTTGTCATAAGTATATAACTATCAAGTAAACCTTGGCCTATGGATGGAGTTGTGCTTGATGTGGAATAGGAGAAGAGGCATGAGCAAGAGGACAAAAATAAAATGACACATAAATATATCAGAGAGATAAAGAGAGAATGAGAATACTTATGAAGACTATTAGTACACTTGGAAGTTCTTTAGTTTGTGGCTATATGTGTATATGTATTATGGTGTTTATCTCTTGATAGCCCCTTAGAGCTGCCAAATTTCTCAAACTTATCAATTCAACAAATAAAATGTGATCTTATCCCTTGTACAAAGGTGTTCATATGAACCCTATCAGTCTACTCTCTCGTAATTTTTTGTATCTCTAGAGCTTGAAGACCAAATAGTAGTTGATTAGTTGGATAAATCTTGAAGTTCTTTTGAGTTCCCAAATTGATGTAGGATCATCCTAGGGAAGTCAACAATCCTATATGCTAGAGAGGTTTTGACATTGGATTTGAAGAACTCGGTTGAAAAGAGGTGATTCTCGATCATTATTAGGGTAGTTCCTGGTCAAAGTTTTCCCAAGGAACTTAGTGACTAAAGGGGCTTAGTTATTCTTGCAGTGCTTAGTTAATGAGCTGATTGGTGGAACCTATAATTAATTATTCTTGTGGAAGATTGGTAAATGTGCTTTCTCAGTATGCTCAGTAACACTTGGTGTGCTTAGTGGATTATTGTTGGCACTTGATGGCTTGCCTCACTGAATTGAAATTCTTAGAGACTTGATTTGCTGACTTGGTACATTAAATATGTGTAGCATATGATCATGATGTGGATCAATCATGGAATGTGCGAGGAACTATTTTTTGTCTTGCATCTTTCTACTATGTAGATTTAATTGTTGTTGTAAGATGACTAAGAGTTTTATTGTGTTTATTTTGGTCCTAGATAATTCTATTTGCAATAGTTTGATGTGTGGTCATCCAAGTGTAAAAGGAGGGTTTGGATAGAGTTGCAGGTGCATTGAGTAGCCCAGATTTAAGAAGTAATTTGGAGATGCAAATTTGTGAGTAGAGCTTCTAGCTGTGTGTGGGCTTAAAAAATAAGTAGGTTGTTTGGTGACCTGCAGGCACAATTTTAGATCTTGCTTAGGGTTTCTACTAGATTTTTTTTGGTGTGATAGATCTAGGCTAGCTAGGAGTTATATGGATCATTTGAGGTCTTGCATAAATGTTAGTGTAATTGATTTGTATGTTTCCATTGCTGGGAAGGCCTTCTATCCCAACACATTGCATATAATTAGTTATTTGATGAATAAAGAGTTGGAGTTCTATCAGATCTAGTGTTGTTGTGTTTCCACTATTTTGTTAGGTTTTTGGGGCTTGGTCACCTCCATTGGGTGTTTAATTAACCTTGCACTACGTGAGGTGGTATTAGAGTAAAGATTGGATTTGGTAGTGATTTGTTGTTGTCGAACTTTGAAGATCTTAGAAGATGCCTCCAAGAAGATTGGACTCAAGGAAGATTGTAGATATCGATGATGTTGTAGAAATTAAGATTTTAGAGAAGGTTAGGTCAATTTTTAGATCTATGATGGAGTTGATGAAGAATGGTATGGCTGTTAAGATCATGAGGTCAATAATTGGTGTACCTAGGAATATCAGTACAAAAGATGGTTATGAGGAAGTGATTGAATATTTTTAGGTTTCTCAATCTAGTGGTGAAGATATAATTGATCACATGGAGAGATTTGTGGAAGATAGAATGGTTAGTTGGATAGATCTGAAGCTTGGTTGAAGATGAAGCATAAGAGGGATGTTTTTAATTTCTTAGGTACGTTGAATCCTAAATAATTGATTGATTGTACTGGTGAGTTGGAAGAATACTTTGAGTTAGAGGATATTGGTGATCTTCTTAAAGAGAGTTTAGAATAGACTAAGTTGAAAGGACATGTTTCTTTATGGTGGAAAGTATTGGAGAAAGATAGAGAAGAATAAGGTGAAATGAAAATCACTTGTTAGAGATTTATGGTGAAAAAATTGAAGGCTAAGTTTATTTGTGTTGATTATGAACTTGAAGTTGTTTAAGAGATTATAGAATCTGAAAGAGAAGGATATGTCTATGAAGGATTATATCAAGGAGTTCTACAAGTTAACTATTTAGTTTGGACATAAATAACTTTCTAAAGAAAAGGTGGCTAGGTATATTTATGGTTTGAGATTCAATATTCATGATGAGATTGGTATGTTGAATATTAGTATAGTTGAGGATTTTTATTAGTATGCTCTGAAGGAAATAGATAAGTAGAGAAGACATCAAGGTAGTTCCTAAGGGAAGGAGAAGTCGGATCACTCCATGAAGGATAATGTTTTTTATTGAGGATGAACCAAAACCTATTAAAAAAAGAAGAAGATAAAGTAAAGGTGCATTTAAGTGTACTAGTTTTAGATGTGGTGAAGAAGGACACAAATCTTATAAATGTCTCAATTCTAACAAGAAGGTCAATAATAGAAAAGTTGTTGTGGTGAATGAGAATGACAACTTGGTACATGAGCCTAAGGTAGGAGAAAAATTGTTGGCTCAATGAGTATTATTTGGTAAGAAGGTGACAGAACCTTCTCAAAGGATAAATTTGATAAAGATATTTTGTAATTCTAGAGGTGGTTGTTGGATGTGATTGTGGATAGTGGTAGTACTAATAACCTAGTTGTTGAGGAGATGGTTCATAAACTTGGTTTGAAGAGACATCCTTGTCCTTATAGGATTGGTTGTTTACAAGATGAATATTCTTTGGAAGTGAGGGAGCAATGTATTGTTGATTTTTAGATTGGGCAACATAAGGATTAGATGTTATGTGATATTTTGGAAATGAGTAGTTGTGACATATTACTTGGTAGATTTTTTTAGTATGCTTGTAGGGCAGTGCATGATTGTGTCAAGAATGTGTTTACTATTGAGAAGGGTGACAATAATTTTTTACTGATTCCTTTGCAGAATGTAAAACTCAATAGTAGGAAATTGAATTTTGGTAGGTGAGTTAAGATGAAGAAATCTGATGGGGTTAGATATTGGTGTGGAAGGAAAACCTATGGAACACTAAGGAAGGATGTGAAGAAATAGAGTAATAAGTTTTCTATTGCAAGAAAGGATTTATAGAAGTGTATGTGAAGAACCAGCTCAGGGTTTATATATTGAATAATGAAAATGTGCTTCTAGCTATTAAGAATATATTTTCACACTTGGGGTGTCTAATGTAGGAGAATTCTAGGGAAGTTAGTAATCCTATATGGTGGAGTAATTTTGACCATGGAGTTGGAGTATTGGTTGAAAAGAGGTGATGCTCGACCATTATTGGGGTAGTTCCTAGTTGAAGTTTTCTAAGGAACTCAATAATTGAAGGGCCTTAGTTATGCTTTTGGTTCTTGGTTAATGATCTACTCAATGGAACTTATACTATTTGATTCTTGTGGGAGCTCTATGAAAGTTCCTACTCAATGTGCTTAGTGATAATTGGTGTGCTTAGTGGATTATTTCTAACACTCAATGGTTTGGCTCACTGAATGTAAGTTCTTGGAGATTTGATTAGATGACTTGGTGCAATTAATATGCATAGCATGTGATCGTAATGTGGATTGATTGTAAGATATGTGAGGACCTATTTTGAGTTTTGGTTTTTTCTCCTTTGTGCATTTAATGGTTTTCATAAGCTGACTAAGGCATGTATTATGTTTATTTGGGTTCTAGATGATTCTATTTAATATGCATCTAGTCAACTTGTGGCCATGCAAGTATAAAAGGAGGGTTGGATAGAGTTGTAGGCATGCATTGAGTAGCAAATATTTTATGAACAAATTTGGAGATGTGAATTTGTGAGCAGAGCTAGTAGCTGAGTGCGGGTTTAGAAAACAAGAAGGTTGCTTGGTGGCTTGTGAGCACAAGTTTAGATCTTGTTTGGGGTTTCTACCATATTGTTGTGATGTGATAGATCTGGGCTAGCTAGGAGTTATATGGATCTTACAAGGTCTCACAAAAATATTATTGTGATTTCTTTGTATTTGGTCATAATTGGGAAGGCCTTACAACCCAGTACATTGCATGTAATTAGTTATTTGATGAATAAAGAGTTTGAGTTCTATCAAATGTGGTGTTTTTGTTGTGTTTCATTCTGTAGTTATTTTCTAGGGTCTTGGTCACCTCCATTGGGGGTTCACTTAGCCTTGCACTGCATCACAAATGTACTTGTTATATTGTGTTCCTAAGATGTTTAAGTTGATCAAATTGAATGTTATTAAGATCAAACTTGTAGATCACACTTAAATAATCAAAATGATCTTATTGTAGTTGATGTTGATAGGTCTATTTGAGACCTCTTAGTTTGAACTCTTGCTAAGTATTTCTATTATCTCTTTATCTCACTTTGTCTCTTGAAGATTACTTTTTATGAACATTCTAAAGTGAGGGGTTTTAATTAGATTGACAACTTGTGAAGGAAATAATATTCTGTAAAGCTACAGAAGCAAGAGTTGTACTACTATTACCAGAGTCCCAACTATTCCAAAATAAGGACCATATATCTATTTGATTCATTGTCTAAGGGAGAGTCCGAAAGCATGGCTCGTTGATAAATAAACATTACTTGATTCATCAACCAATCATTACCACCTTTAGGAAAGGAATCATAAAACATCCTAAAAAGAATTTTTATTAGAGGAACTTCAAAAATATTTTAGATTAAGGATACACATGATTCTCTCTTCTTATAACTAGTGTAAATCTATGGGGGTTATGCATTTACATACTATGCAGGTGGAAAAGTAAACAACTTGAAAAAATTATCAATAAGAAGTAATTCATTATTATTAAACACTTCATTAATATAAATTTGTGTTAATAAGTTCTGAATAAAAATGTCTCATTTTAATAAATTTTTAATAAAATGCTCAAAACAAGATTAATAAAAGTTGGAAACAAAAGAACTAGCAATAAAGAATGTCATGTTTGGAAATATTCATCACTGACACCATATCCAAAAGCATTTTGAATAAGATAAATAAGATAAATCTATAAAAGAAAAATGGTCAAAAAGTAAGTAAATCAATAAAAAAAATGATCAAATTACAATGTTGCCAAAAATCCTAAGATTGGCATTGATTTAAATGTAGCCCTACATGCCAGAACATATCATGGTCCAAATAACATTTTTTATTAATTTTTTTTACTAGGAAGACAAGAGAATTATAGCCAAAGGTTTAGATCCTTGTGCACAGAACCATTGATTGTTATAGAGAAACTTTATTAATTTTATTTTGTACTTATGTGAGAATTATAAAGTTTTAAACTCTAGATATTTTTATTTATTGATCAATTGTGACGCAATTTATTGTAATGTGACACAACTATTGTACTATTGTAAAATAATTATACAATCTTCTCCATTTGACACATCATCCTTGTAAAAACTTATTCTCACTCAAATGAGATGAACTTCATCAATTAAAATTTCTTAAAACAAAGGTATGATATATTCTACTTACAAGCCTAAGTTCTTCTATCTTGAAAATTTACCTCAAAATTTTGAACTATAGCAAAAATATTAGTTTCTCTCGGTAGAGGGTTCCTAAAGAATAAACCAATCTTTAATCCAATTGGAAAACCTAAAATCTTGGGAAATACCATGCATGGAGTCTAATGATGTCATTAAATAAAGGTTTACAAAAAATTATGACTTTAATATGATGAATCTCAATGCTAAAAAAATGCATTCATACTAGAAATACTTTTTGCTAGCAATATTTACTACTATTCGAATCCTAAAATCTTGTCAATATGGTCATTGTGTGATGATTAAACATAATTGTGAGTAGATTTTTTAAAAATAATATATTTGAAACATGCAAGCATTATTGAACACTAGGCATCTTCAGGAAAGCGACATTGTTAAAATAATCTCCTGTGTTTGGTGTGTGTTTCCACATTTGTCATACATTCTTACATTTGATCATAGTGTTTGTTATTTCTGTTGGAATTCTTTAGAATAATAGAGAGGGGGGGTGAATCAGTTATGCAAGGTTTAGATGTACAAATAAAACTTTTCACAGCTTAGTGAACCCATAAAACATTTATCATTATGCATGCATCCATAAGATTATGCAATAACTTCAAACTTGCATCTTACTGTCAAATCAATTTGTAGAAATGTAAAGCATGAAACATAATAGATTAAACAACACATATAACACAATGATTTACATGGAAATCCAATTTGGGAAAAACCACCAGTAACATGCTACCACTTTCCACTCTTCTGAAGTGATGCCCTGTGAAAGGCCAACCCTATTAAAGGTTACAATACACACTGTTAAATGTGACCTGGTTAAAGGATTTCAATCACCCTGTTAAAAGTGAGCCTTGTTAGAGAACTTAAGACCATTCACTTGGAATGCTACCCTATTAAAGGATTTACAAATGACTATTAATTCAACCTTAATCCAAAGGATTTACCTAAACTTATTACAATTGCTAGATAGTAACAGTAAGGCTTGATCTGATACAAACTTACAACTATACATGCAGATTTCAGATCTCAGTGTCAGTCCTCCATTCTACTTGGTTTATACTCAATGCAACTCTAATAGCTTATTCACCCTTCAAGCATTCATCTCCTTAAGCCTTCTTGCTTAACATGCCATTGCAGACACTTCTCTTAGGTCACTTGATGAAGCAAAACTCTTATCTCTCCTTCTCCCTTATGGTTCTTGCCTATGCCAACCTTTGCTTCTTGATCAATCATTCTTTATATAGGAAATTAAGATATTTTGTAGCTCATTCTCCATCATCCGAATTAGGGTTAGGTAGGATACAATTTATCTACCGCATATCTCATTTCTCTTCAAGAAACTTCTCCTTTAGATCCTCTTTAGATTTTCCTAAAAATTGTTTGCATAGAATTCTGTGCCACAAGATCATCATCCTTATCTTCCACCTAGTTCATAAAATTAAAGAAAACAAACTTGTCGGCTCAGATTCATCGAATCTACAATCTTTAAAATAATGCAGTAGCTCAGAACTATCTTATTTCTGATGCTCGACACACACTGGGTTACTCAACATCCTCTATGAAATCACTTGGCACCAACTAAAATTTACTGGTGCTCAACACCTACTAAAATTTACTCAACACTAACTAACTTTCTCAGCATCCACTAGAATTTTTATTTACTTGGCTCCAACTAATTTTTTGCTTGGCTTGCACTGACTTTTCTCGGCACCCACTATCCTCTTGGTCAAGCTTGGCAGACAAATTTTGTATAACTTGTTCTTCTATTCTTTCTAAGTGTGGCCAAAATTTGTAGGTTATAAATACATCATGTTACCACTATCTTAACTAATTCTTGTACTTCATTACATAATCATAACTCAACCTTTCCTCTAGGTTTTATTGTTACATCTATTGATCAAATCCTCTTCATCAATCAAATAAGTGATAGTACTTAAATCTTATAATCAATTGTCTTACCAAAAAATAATGAGTTTATCAGGTTTGACATCAGTGAAAAAATAATGATTGAAACTGTTGGCATTAAGTCATATTTTTCATTAGTGACAACAATTATTCAATTCTGTATGGTTATCGAGTTCATCATTCAGTCTCCAATTTATACCGAGCATTCAATGGTTACCAAGTTTTGTAGTTCACACCAAGCATTCTAGAGGTTACCAAGTGAAAATAGGCAATGTGAAGTTCTACAGTGTTGACCAAGTAGTTAGTAGTTACCGAGCTTCATAGTGTCTACCGAGTCATCAATTGCTATGATGTGAAGCTAGTGTCAACCGAGTAATGGATGAGCAATGTTTACTGAGTGTAGGCAAGGTAAATATGGTATTCAATTTCTATTGAGTGACACCATATCTACCAAGTCTTCAGTATTCATCAAGTTCAAAGCTACATTGAGTGATTAGTATGAATCATGCCTCTACTTCTACTGAGTGCATGATGTTGCCGAGTAATGTAGTGGATGTCGAGTATCAGAAGTTCACCAAGTCAGCTTTTAGAACCTGAGTTTCCACATTTGGGCCAACTTAGTAATATTTGTGTTAAGTTATGTTTTGGTAGACCTTGCAAATATGAGAATTGGAATGGTATATATTTAATGCATTATATCATACCCAAGGTATGCATGGATGAAAATGAAATGTTTTGAGAAGAGTGAATGTGAATCAGTAGTAGAGTAGAGTATTCAACAAGGTCTATAAGGAGCAGTAAAGTTACATCTATCACAAGAGGTGATTTGTACTTCAAGGATCTAATCACCAATAAAGTTGTAAGTTAGATCTACTATTTCATCCTAATAGGTGAATCAGTTTCTAAATCCTTTAATAGGGTAGACTTAACAATCTTTCTTCAAATCTCTTAATAGAGTGCATACTTCATTGTATGTTTGTAAAACCTCTAACAAGGTAGATCTAGCAGTCCAAATTGCTCTTAACAGGGCAGATCATCAGAAGTGATCATTGTAAGCCTTAACAAGCCAGCTTTATACTGCAGTATTGAAGTTTTGTGGGCATCATTTCTGTTAGAGTAAATAATTAATATTTAATTATTTATTCTATTGCTTAAGCTTACTTAGGTCATGCATTTATTTAATATTTCATATTTAATGCATGTAGTGGTTAGTTGTTGACAACACGAGAGTTTGTTCCCTTCTTGTTGTCATCCTTATCTTCTACCTCCTTCCAACTTGTTCTACAAGCTTCCATGAGCTCTTTATATTCGGGCTCTCTCTCTCATTGTAAGTATATATCATAATCACATCATTTCTTATTGTAAATACATTTCTCATTGTGTTTGCATTCATGGTGTCTCTCATGTCCGTTTAGGGTTTTGCCCGTGCTCCATGCTCCTCCCCTTCTATGGCTTCTCTTTGACAGGTTCGCATGCAGGTGATCTTGGCGTCTTCGGAGTTGGCTTTCATCAACTCCAACATGGTATCAGAGCCTTCTTGCTGCTGCTTCGTTGAAGAAATTTTGAAGCCGTGATTTGAAGTCACAAACCCTAGTTTGTTTGTGCAATTTTTCTTCAAATCAGGGGATCAGCAATTTTTGGAGCACTTTCAGCCCGAATGGACATCACCATTGGATCCAGAAGGCCGTTTGCAGTCAGGATTCATATAAAGCTTTTCGTTTTTGGAGACAAGGCATTTTTGGTGATTTTTTGAGGCCTCCAGGAGTCTGCCGTACGGATCGTACGGACGCAGAGCATAAAATTTTTTTTTAAAAGGGAGTTTTCCAGGCACGCCACTGCGGGGCTGCCGCCGCACCACCCGCGCGCCGCCCACAGCGGCCACAGCAGGCAGCGCCGCCCGCGCTCCGCCGCGGCCCGGCCTCCTCCCGGCCGCCGCCCTCTGTCGATGGCTCCTCCCTCTTCGCCGCTCTGCGGCCACCTCCACCAGTGGCACAACCTGCCTCCGCCGCCCTGTGGCCACCTCTGCCCGGCAGCTGTGCAGCCGAGTCAGCGACCATTCAGCCGTTTTTCTGCACAGTCAGCACCAGTTTGTGCGTGACACGTGGCAGGCCTGCCACGTCATAGTCCGTACTGCCACGTGGCAATGCCACATTGCACTCATTTTTTTGCTGCGATGGCCTCCAAGCCATCAAATTTAATCGCATGACTTGCTGATGTCAGCACTGCATCAGCCCTTGCATGCACCTCTCCCGATTGCTTTTGGACCTACTTGTGGTTTTTTGGCCATAACTCTTGCATACGGAGGTATTTTTCCGATCCGAAAGAAGTGCCGGAAAGCTAGTTCCGAGACGAATATTTTGGTGTAGGTATTTTTTGGTTTTGATGCTTTTTTATTGCCTGTTTTTTCTGTTGAAGTCCAAAGTCCTATTTTTGACTCCGGCATGCATATCTTTTACATCCCATGTCAGTTTTTTGAAAACTTTATATTTATGGAAAGCTGGTTCTGTGTTCTTTTCAAAAATATAGTCCTTTTTCTTTGTTTTTGGCCTCTTCTCTTTCTATCATAGTTTTGGCATTTTTGCTCTATGGTGGATATTTTGAGTGTTTTAGGCCCGAGGATCGTTTTCCTGGCATGGTTTGCTTTCTTTTCGGCTGTACTTTATTTTGTTGCAGCTCTTTTTTAGTTCTGATCATTGTAGCTATCCTTTTGAAGCACTTTTCTATTTCACACTGAGATAAATTGTCACTTTTGCATTCTAGGGGTCATGAACGTTGTTTTGAGTCTGTTGTACTTGCACTATTTCATAAAGCACCATGGGGGGGATCTTTGTTTGCTGTTTTAGGCATTCTCCCTTTGTCAAGTGAGTGTCCCTTCCATGACATTAGCCCCATGCAGAATCAGTTAGACCGTGTCTTTATCAGTGTCTGTATCTCTTTCCCTCTCTCCTCGTTCTTGGTTCGTTTGCAGGAGATTTTGGCTCACCTTCTTAGTTGCCTGTCATCACACCTCGTCTGCATTAAGGGGGGGTTATGTTGTGTTCTAATGCATCCATGGTTCGATGGTTCGATAGTGTGAACTATGTATTCAGTGGTTGATCCTATATACAAGGCGATTGCAGTGGCTGGCTACCTATGCATTTCGGTGAGATGGATCATCTACCATATAGACATGCTCAGTTCGTGCCTTCTTCTTCCATGGAGGTTTCTTCAGATCAGCAGTTTGACAGTTTTGCGGCTTCTTCATGCTTCAGTGATGCTGCTTCTTCATGATCACTCTTTATTCCTGTTTTAGGGGACAATTTCCCTAGTTGGAGACTTCTTCAGCTCTTCACTGGGTTCTTACCTCTTTGTGGGGTAGGGTTTTTCCCATGTGGTTTTCTCTCTTTCCCTACTTATAGAGGTTGCATTTTCTTGCATTGTACTTGGGTACCTAAAATGGCCTCGTTGCTGGGACCCATTATGCATTTCATCTTAGCTTTGTGAGCTTAAGGCATTTCCCTAAGTTGCACTTAAGGGGGGGTGTTAGAGTAAATAATTAATATTTAATTATTTATTCTATTGCTTAAGCTTACTTAGGTCATGCATTTATTTAATATTTCATATTTAATGCATGTAGTGGTTAGTTGTTGACAACACGAGAGTTTGTTCCCTTCTTGTTGTCATCCTTATCTTCTACCTCCTTCCAGCTTGTTCTACAAGCTTCCATGAGCTCTTTATATTCGGGCTCTCTCTCTCATTGTAAGTATATATCATAATCACATCATTTCTTATTGTAAATACATTTCTCATTGTGTTTGCATTCATGGTGTCTCTCATGTCCGTTTAGGGTTTTGCTCGTGCTCCATGCTCCTCCCCTTCTATGGCTTCTCTTTGACAGGTTCACATGCAGGTGATCTTGGCATCTTCGGAGTTGGCTTTCATCAACTCCAACAATTCCCACCCCAGTTTTACTTTCTTATTGGAAGGTTTTTGGGTCACCAAATATTGTGTTCATGTGTCATGAATGTTTATCTTTTAGTTTCTCATGCATGCAATAGATTAGATGAATTAATGGTGAATAGATTATATTGATTAAGTGTTGAATTTGTTAAAAGTCCTTGAGGTTACTAATTCACCCCTCCCCTCTCAGTAACTTGGCTAGTCTTGATTATTTCCAAAAAATGGTATCAGAGCTTTGTGGTTCTCAGGATAAAGTTTGGTAGCTTGAGAAAAGATCAAGGACAATGGAGATATTCAGACTTGACAAAGCCATTGACAATGAGAAGCTAGATCTGGAGATGGCCATAGCTCAACTCAAGGAAGCAAAAGGCCATCTTTCCCAATCCCTAAAAAGAAGGAAGGAACTTGCAAAATAGATGAATGACCACCTATATGTTGAAGAAAAGATTGAAGACATTTTTCCTTCAAGCAGTTCAGATGAAGCAAATGAGTCAATCAAAGAACTCCTAAAGGAGAATGGTTCTCTACAAGAAGAAGTATGAATGCTAAGAAGAGAACAAGAAATTTAGTCAACAAGGTTATGTGAAATCTTGGAGCAAAGAAACAAGATGAAAAATGAGATAGATGGAAGGAACAATGAAATTCAAAATCAATCCCTTTAGCATGAAGATCTTATAGATCAAATCTCAAATGCAAATGAAGAAATTATGAGTCTGAGGTCTGAAAATGAAAGAGTAAGAAATGATCTAAATTCTGAAAGAGAAATCAATGAAAGCTTACAAAATGATCCGAGATCTGAAAGACAAATTAATGAAAGTTTGGAAAATGACCTAATCACTAAAAAGAAAGTCAATGAGAGAATGATGAAATCCCAAGAAGACATGAACCAGTTGAATCAGAAAAATAAGTAGAATCTCTATAGGCAAAAGGGTAAACTAGGACTTGGTTACAAAGAAGAAGGTGAATCCTCCAAACAAGGTGCTCAAAGGAATCAAAGACCCACTTGCAATCACTATGATAAGATAGGTCATACATCAAATAAATGTTGGAGTAATGGAAAGGAAAAATTCAATGGAAAATACTACAATTGCAGTCAACATGGTCATAGAGCTAATGAATGCAAGGAAAAACCAAAATTTGAAGGTAAATGTCACAAATGCAAGAAACAAGGTCATAAGGCATTTGAATGCAAATCTAAGCCATTCAATCCAATTGAATAATTTGTAAAGGCAATACTTGGTTGGGACTACAATACTTGGTGTAGATGTCATTACTATGGAGAATATGGACACATTGGCATAAATTGTGCAAGGCATCACTTGAGAAAGAAGGATACAACAATACGATGTTATACATGCACTAAACTTGGTCACATAGCTAAGAATTGCATGAATATAGGTAGAGTTGAAGATGAAAAGAAAGTTAAAGCTGATAACATTAGGAAGCAAATGAGATAGCAGTGGATTCCAAAGTCTACCAAGTAGGCCAATTCAAATGATGGCCATGTCACTCAAGAAGTGGGCGACTCCACCATTTCCAATTAGGTTCTTAAGAAATAACTTGAACTGTATCTTCAAGTCACATCTTAAGAAGTTCCAATGGAAGGAACCAAAAGATCCAAATTAGTATTCTAGATATAAAGGGATCAAAAGAAATCAACATTCACCGAGTAAGATCAGGGCATACCGAGCAAGGTTGGTCATGGACTCTACCGAGCAAAGTCGAGAGTAATAAGATTTTTATTGGTTACTGAGTTACAAGTTTCTATCGAGCTATCTGCACAGATAGTGGATGATAGCCTGTCAAGCACTATGTCATTATGGCTCTCATTGTATCAAGCATTAATAGAAGGTTTTTTCATAAAAAGGGTAGAATTTTGACTTCATTTTTCATC
This sequence comes from Cupressus sempervirens, assembly GCA_028749045.1. Taxonomy (NCBI): domain Eukaryota; kingdom Viridiplantae; phylum Streptophyta; class Pinopsida; order Cupressales; family Cupressaceae; genus Cupressus; species Cupressus sempervirens. The sequence continues at coordinate 261,907,758 of CM053787.1, read as the reverse complement.
GTGACTTCAATATACCCAGAGCAAAGCAATTTTTAGTACATCCAAGAAATCTCTAGCAGATTTGTAGCAAAAATTTTTTTTTGAAGAATTTTCGCATTTATTGAGAAACCATGGCATCCAAAAGTGGCAACAATAGCAAGATGAAAAGAGGTTTCAAAATGTTGGTGAAAGACATGGAATGGAAAGCACCAAATTTCAAGTTGGTACTAGCAGTTGTGAAGTCACTCCACTCGAATGGAGCTCAATTGTGAATTCCTCCAAAGGTACTCCTTATTAACAATATTCACACTCATTTTAAGTGTGCTGTGTAAGAAACTGGAACCTTTGAAATGGACAGTGCCTTAGGAGAACTATGTGTGGATGGAACCCTAAAACGCAAGCATAAGCACTTAGAGGAGAAAGGCTTGACCCACATTCTGCACCTACCAAGTAATTTCCAAAATAAGTGGATTAGGTATATTCTGAGCTGTGTGCATAATGGTCAAGTATGGTTAGAGTAGCCTGTGTTGATCATGAAGAAAATGATTCATAAGATCACTGGTCTCGCTATGCTTAGCAAGGCTAAATCAACCAAAACCCTAGGTTAGGATGAGCTATAGAAGAAAATCCTAGCCGAGTAGGATGGTAGAGGACTAAAGATTAGCAATGTATTTGACATGGAACTTAGGTTTGTTATTCACATCATTGCACATAAGATATATAGCTCTAGTAGATTGAATAGTGTACCATGTGAGGCCATTGATTTGGCATACAAGGGTGAAGAAGAATCTAGAATTTGATTTGTCAGATTTATTGTTGAAATAGTTAAACAAGAACGTGGACAGCATCAAGACATCAAAGAACAACCCCTGTAAATTTGGTTCCTTGCTAACTTGTCTTTTCTTTTATGTTCAAAAGTTTTTCCCATCCAAAGGTTTAGTTGTATGGAAGAAAGATACTCCCATTTTGTATCAGATTAATGAGTTTATTGCAGAAATGGGTAAGAACTTTGAGAGTATAATGGACAACTATTTTGAAGTTTTTAAGGAGAAAATGAATAATAGATTCTAGATTCCTCCTAAACTAGTTGAAGATTATAAATATGATGTATGCTTCATGGTTGATTATGATAAAGTTTATATCTAGGTAGATAGGCCTAGAGTTGCATGGGTGAAACCTCTTCCATATGAGGTTAACATTGATGAGACAAAAGACATTATTGAAGCCATAGTCAATGAGCTAGTAGATCCAAAGTTACCTATTTTTGGAACCTATGAAGAAGCAAAAACCAAAATAGAACTTGAGATCAAGCTCCCACAGGCAATAAGCAAAGGTAAGAAGAGGATATCTAAACTAAAAACTACAAGTGCCCCTCTCATGCTTACCAAGGGAAAAGGAGAGGATGAAGAAGAATATGAAGATGAAGAGTAGGAATCTAAAAAGGAGGAAGAGCCTATGAAAAAAAAAGGCAAGATGATTATCACCAAGCCACATAAGGCCTCCATAGCTATGTTTACCAAGAGATCTAAGAAGAAAGGAGATAGTGAAGTTGTGCTTATTAAGCCTCCTCCCACTTTTCAGGAAAGACTTAATCAGTTAAGAGTAGGTGCTGGAATCAATAACTTCAAAGCACTTAAATATGAAATTAGGACTCCAATAGAACAAAAGGAGGTTGAAGATCTGATCATGGACAAGTTAGGAAGATGGAAATTCTCGCCTGATTAGTTTACTTCACAAATCCCTGCAATCTTTTTAGACAAAGTCAAGGTTTGATGGGAAGCAGCTATGCCGCATATTTGAACAATCTTTGAGACAGTTGCTACCAAATCTTACTAATGCAAAAATTAAGGAAGCAATGAAGAAAAATGAAGAGAAAATGATGATGAGATTTCATACTTGTTTGATTTTGGTGAAGGAAATTGAGCATGTAGTCGAAGATGCAACAGCTATATGGAAAAATGTTTACCATTTGCATAAGCCAAGTGAAGACCCATTTGAGATTAAAGATGATGATGATGATGATAGTGATAATGAAGAAGATAATACACCTTGTGTCACTTTTCATGCTGAGGATTATCAGGCATTGAAGGATGATGAAGAAGAGAAAGAGGAAGAATTTGATGAGGAAGATAAGGAAGGAGATGAAGAAAATGATCTAGTAAGGATAGATGCACAAGTTATAGCCTCCCTTCCTCACTCTCCAGCAAAGACTACTACATCATTTGGCATGGAGATAGCTTTAGCAAGTGTGATTGTAACATCAACAGATTTATCATCTACTCAATCACCCTTTGCTACCTTTCAAATCCTAGTATTACTAATGGAAGTGTCTAGCACTTCATTCACCAAGCTGCAACCCTCTTCTTTAGCTCCTGAGTTAGGAACTTCATCAACAACATTTGCAGTAAGTTCAACATCCTATACTTTTCTTGCACCAATTTTTGTTCCAATAAGTTCTTCTATTGCAAGTACTTTAGTTAGCACTCCACCTATTATTACTTCAAATTTGGATTATTTTAACACTCCTGCAATTATTTCTTTAGTTGGTCCTATTCAAGTTTTTATATCTAGTCTAACTATCTCTACAATTGTCTTTATTCCTAAGTCCAAGGCAGTAATGTCAGAAACTAGAACCAAGGACACCCCTAAAACTTCTGATTACTAGAAAATAAATTGATGAAGATATTGACTTGGATAAGGAAATTGAAATTCCTAAGTTGGATTTTGAAAATGCCACTATTGATCAAATGAGATTGGTTAGCCAACTTTTGGAATAGAAAGCCAGGCAGAAGCAACTTAGAGAGGAAAGGGATAGAGAATTTAAGATAATTGAAAGTGCAAAGAATATACTAACAAAGGCCATAGGTGTTGATGTGGATTCATCTCAACACATTTTTTTGTAACTAGAAGAGGTGGTACACAAGTATAATGAGGATTCTACCAAACAGGAAAAGTTAATTGAAAAGGCAGAGAAAAAGTTTGATAATAAAGTGCTTGAGCACATTGCTCAGCACATTGCTATTGATTACATAGAGCTATCCTCCATTTCTAGTATTCTTTTTTCCAAAATTTATGATGTTACCAAGTACAATAAATAAATAAAGGTAAAATTGAATAAAATTGATGAGGATTTGAAGGCTATTGCCCAAAGGTTGCAGCTTGACCCCAGTTCAAGCTCTACACATCACATAAAGGTCAGATTTTTATTAGACATGCAGGCTGAATTGTTGAGAGAGGAAGCAAGGATCAGGTCTACATTAATCAACATCCAAAACATGATTCTGCCAATCATGGACACAATGTAGAAAGACACAGCCTATTCAAAAACATTGATCTATGATAACAATTTTTCCATTGCAAATCATATGATTGAACTTTCAATAGAAGTACAAGTGGCACTTCATACCTACAAAATTTTGCAAGAGAACTAGGATAAGCCATTAGCTCTTATTCTCAAGGTACATTCCAAGTTTCTCTCATATTTTGGTGTCTCTGTATGAATAAATTGTATATCTCTTTGGCATTATTGTCAAAAAGGGGGAGTAAGAGATATTTTGTGGAGAGACAAAGGGGGAGAGAATCGATTGATGTATGTATAGAATAAAAGGGAGAGAGACTATTTATATATTATGTCTTATGTGTGGGGGAGATATGTGCAAATATATATACAACAACATTACAAAGATAAATTTTGAAAAATCAAAAAATTAGTATGTCAGTGTACATAAGTCTTGGCCTATAAGTGTTTTTGTCACTAATGCCAAAGGGGGAGATTGTTGGCATTAAGTCATATTTGTCATTAGTGACAACACTTATTCAATTTTTTATGGTTACCAAGTTCATCATTTAGTCTCCAGTTTATACCCAGCATTCAGTGGTTACCAAGTTTCATAGTTCACACTGAGCATTCTAGAGGTTACCAAGTGAAAACAAGCAGTGTGAAGTTCTACAGTGTTGACCAAGCAATTAGTGGTTATTGAGCTTCATAGTTTCTACTGAGTCATTAGTTGCTTTGATGTGAAGCCAGTGTCAACTAAGTAATGGATGAGTAGTGTTTACCGAGTGTAGGCAATGTAAACATGGTATTTAATTTCTACCGAGTGACACCATATCTACCGAGTCTCTAGTGTTCACCAAGTTTGAAGCTATGTTGAGTGATTAGTAAGAATCATGCCTCTACTTCTATTGAGTGCATGATGATGTCGAGTAATGTAGTGGACTTCGAGTATTAGAAGTTCACCAAGTTAGCTTTCAGAACTCGAGTTTCCACATTTGGGCCGACTCAGTAATATTTGTGTTAAGCTATGTTTTGGCTAACCTTGTAAATATGAGAATTGGAATGGTATATATGTAATGCATTATATCATACCCAAGGTATGCATGGGTGATGAAGAAATGTTTTGAGAAGAGTGAATGTGAATCAGTAGCATAGTAGAGTATTTAGTGAGATCTATAAGGAGTAGTAAAGATACATCTATCACAAGAGATGATCTATACTTCAAGGATCTAATCATAAATCAAGTTGTAAGTCAGATCTACTATTTTATCCTAATAGGTGAATCAGTTTCTAAATCCTTTAACAAGGTAGACTTAATAGTCTCTCTTCAAATCTCTTAATAGAGTGCATACTTCATTGTATGTTTGTAAAACCTCTAACAAGGTGGATCTAGCAGTTCAAATTGCTCTTAACATGGTAGATCATCAGAAGTGATCATTGTAAGCCTTAACAAGCCAGCTTTATACTACAATATTGAATTTTTGTGGGCATCATCCCCACCCCAGTTTTACTTTCTTATTGGAAGGTTTCTAGGTCACCAAATATTGTGTTCATGTGTCATGAATGTTTATCTTTCAGTTTCTCATGCAAGCAGTAGATTAGATGAATTAATGGTGAATAGATTATATTGATTAAGTGCTAAATTTGTTAAAAATCTTTGAGGTTACTGATTCACCCCTCCCCTCTCAATAACTTGGCTAGTCTTGATTATTTCCAACATGAAACATGTATAGCAATCTCATTGTTTAACAAACTTACTCAATCATTTTCAACAATCTCCCTCTTTGGCATTGATCGAAAACCAAATTGATCAACCCAAAAACAATCAAATGATGAACATCTTGTTCAATCAATCTGACTAGGTTAAAATAGTAAAACCAACAAAATACCAAAAAGAAAACTTGTATCAACATTACTTCTTCTATTAGCAACTTCTATCTTCTCTGAATTCTCAGCATTCGTATGACCCCCTCTAAATTTTTATCTCCCTCTTACTTGTACTTTCTCCCTTTCTAATCAACATAAAATTAACCTCTTGTTCCTCTTGCATTTGATTAGTTTATGTACTATCTCCCTCTTTGACAAAAATACCAAATACTTGTCATCTTCACTTTCACCTTTTGAGATATGAAATTTTTCAACTTCACCTTTTGTCACCTTGCATGTGACTGATTTGAGATTTCAACACTTTTGATTACTTAAGGTACTACCCAAAGTAAGATCCTCTGCATCAATTTGTAACATATGTCAATCGAATAATTTGATGTAGGGCACTCCCTTTGTTACTTAGATAGCCTTAGATAGGGGTATTACACCTAATTTACCTCTTAGATACTCATGAGCATCCTTAGGTAATGCTTTTGTGAAGATATTAGCAATTTGCTCCTTTGTGTTAACATATTCCATCTTCACTTCTTTGTCTTGGACTAATTCTCTCACAAAATGATATTTAGTTGCAATGTGCTTAGTCTTTGAGTGCATCACTAGATTCTTTGATATGTTTATAGCACTTGTATTATCATAGTAAAGTGTCACTAGTTCTGTGATCTCTTCCTTCATTCCTTTGAGTAGGTGTTTGATCCATACAATGTTTGTGCAATTTACAGTAGCAACAACGTATTCATCTTTAGTAGTAGATTGTGAGGTACAATTTTGTTTCTTACTAGTCCATGTAACTAGTCTCTTGCCTAAGAAAAATGCTCCTCCACTGGTGCTCTTTCTATCATCAATATTTCCAGCCCACTTAGCATCATTGTAGGCTCTTAATTCAAATTTCCCATTCTTCTTTTAGTATAGACAAAAATCCTATGTTCCTTTCACATATCTCATTATTCTCTTCACAAACATTAAGTGATTCTCCCTGGGATTAGCAGAGAATCTTGTAACTATCCCTATAGATAATGTAATGTTAGGTCTTCTATGTACAACATATTGCAATTTACCAATCATAGACATGTATAATGTTTGATTCACCTTAGTTGAATCATCATTCTTTGTCAACTTGTGTGTGGTCACCATAGGTGTACTTACAAGTTTGGAATCCTCCAATCCAAAAGTCTTTAATATCTCTTTAACATACTTTGACTGAGTGATGTATATACCAGACTTCATCTAATATACTTGCAAAATCACAAAAAAATTGATCTCTCCAAACATAGACATTTCAAATTCTTGCTTCATCTGATTTGCAAAATCTTTACATAAAGTATCTTGACCTCCAAATATGATATCATCAACTAAAATTTCAGATATTAAAATACCTTTTCCTTTATCTATCTTCATGTATAGATTGTTGTTATCATTAGTCCTTTCAAATCCAATCTTCACAAGATAGCTATAAGGTCTCTCATACCATGCTCTTGGTGCTTGCTTTAAACCACATAAATCTTTTTGAAGTCTACATACCATGTTCTTATTGTTAACATCAAAAAATCCTTCTAGCTATTCTATGTAAACTTCTTCCTCTAGTATACCATTCAGAAATGCAGATTTAACATCTATTTGATAAACCTTAAAAACTTTGTATACAGAATAAGAAAGCAGAGTTCTTACTCCTTCCATTCTTGCAAGAGGGGAAAATGTCTCTCCATAGTCAATTCCTTCTTCTTGTGCATATCCTTTGCAAACTAATCTTGCCTTGTTCCTTGTGACTTCACCATTTTCATCTAGCTCGTTTCTATAGATCCACTTGGTTCCAATCACATTTTTGTCTTTTGGTCTAGGAACTAGACTCCATGTTTTGTTCTTCTGAATTTGTTCAAACTCTTATTCCATGGCCTTGTACTATTCATCATCCTCTAATGCATCTTTTACTATTTTGGGCTCCTTCATGCTCAAGAAACATGTATCACTTTTCAATCTATTTCTTCTCATTAGCCTAGCATCTTTATCTCCAATGATTCGTTCAACAAGATGATGTCTTTTGACATATTTTGCCAATCTTGGCTCTGCTCTTGTTTCTTCATTTTGTCTCTCAGCTTCTAAATCACTATGTGCATCTCTATCAGGTATCTTAGTATTTCTTTCATGTATATTAGCTTCAGAGTTAGAATGTGCATTCACTTCATTTTGTAACTAAACATTTGAATGTAACTCGACATTCACAGGATGTGACTCGACAGTCACTGAAACTTATTCTTGATTTATGACTTGATTTACAACATCTTCTTCAGTAGACATACCTTCATAAAAGTATACAAATGATTTGTATTGTTCTGGTTCCTTTGTTGGTTTAGCCTCATGAGCTTCTGTATATTCATCAAAGTTCACATTTGCATTTTCCACAATTTTGTTAGTGTTAGTATTCAAACACTTATAAGCTTTACTTCTTGTGAAATAACCTAGGAATATACCTTCTTTACTTTTTGCATCAAGTTTTCCTTTCCTAAAATCTTTAAGAATGTAACATTTACTTCCAAATACCTTAAAATATTTCACATTGCGTGAATGTCCATACCATAGTTCAAAAGGTGTTGTTTGAGTACCTATCTTAACTGGTACTTTGTTCAAGGTATAGATAGTTGTACTTACAACTTCTCTCCAGTATTTCAAAGCAACATTCTTCTCCATCACGAGTGTCTTGGCACAGTCCATTATAGATCTATTCCTCCTTTTAGCAATTCCATTTTGTGGAGGGGTTCTAGGAGCAAATGTCTATCTTTTGATTCCTTTGTCATTACAGAACATCTCAAAATCATGTGATGTGAATTCTCCTCCTCTATCTGATCTCAAACATTTCAAACCTTACCTATTTCCTTCTCGACTCTTGCTAAGTACCACTTAAATATTTGGAAAATATTAGATTTCTGTTTCAAAAACATAACTGTCATCATTCTGGAATAATCATCAACAAACAACATAATGTACTTATCTCCTTTGTAGCTTTGCACATCTATTGGTCCACACAAATCAGTATGAACAATCTCAAGTATTTCCTTAGAGGTATAAGTTTTACTCTTAAAACTTGACTTTTTCATTTTTCCTAACTGACATTGTTTGCACATTATATTGTTAGGTTTCTTCAATTTAGGCAAACCTCTAACTTTTTTCATGTTACTGATACTAACCATAATATCAAAGTTAACATGACATGACCTCTTATGACATAGCCATACATCATCAGTTTTAACAACTAGACAAGTGGCATCCTCTATATCAAGGTAGAATAGATTTCCTCTAGTTTGATAACCCTTTCCAATCAGTTTATCATTAGCATCAAATATCTTAGTAGTCTTATTCACAAATTCAACCTTGCATTCAATGTTATTCAATTGTGACACACTTAAAAGATTATAATTTAGTCCTTTAACATAGTAAGTATTGTCAAATGAAATCTTATTTGAGAGTTTGATAGAACCTTTTCCTTTTATCAAACATGGTGCATCATCACCAAATCTTACACTGTTTCCATTATAACAATTTAGGGTAATGAACTTACTTTTGTCTCCAGTCATGTGATATGAGCACCCACTTTTAATGATCCATCTGTCATTCTTTTTCACACATGTCACAAGTGGAGTTGCCTCATCTTCATTAGATTCGTCCTTCATTGCAACATACACCACTTCATCAGAATCATCCATAGTATCCTCTTCAGCAATGTAGCATGACTTCTTTCCTTTGTCTCTGTAGTCCTTGTTGTTATCATCTCTTCTACTCTTGTATTTATCACCACCTTTATAGTTCTTCTTCTATGGACATCTACTAGCAATATGACCAACCTCATCATAATTAAAGAAAATTATAGGTAACTTACCTTTGAATTTTCCTTTACCTTTGCAAAATCTTCTTGCCAAAAATGCTTCAAGATGATCAACATCTTCCTCATTAGTGTCACTATCACTAGATACACATTTTTCCTTTCTCCTCTTCTTCTACTTGTAGGGCTCTTTAGAATCCTTCAACAATAGTTTAGCTTTGAAAGCAGATTTAAGAGCTTTAGGTTTGTAATTATCAAAGTTAGATAGCTCAAAAGCAGTGAGTCTTACTACCAAACCTTCAAGGGTTAGATTATTTCCTGGAATACATATTAGTTCCTAAATTATAGAAACTCTAATAGCATAAATAGATAGCAATGTCCTCAAGACTTTACTTAACATAGTATCATCATCTATCTGACTAGTGGAACCTTTTATTGCACTAAAAACTTCTTTTATCCTAGCAACATATTGAGCAATGTTTTCACCTTCTTCCATTCTCCTCATCAAATTTACCTCTAAGACTCTTAGATTTGGCTCTTTGAACATTCTTATCTCCTCCATAGATAGTGGTCAGGGCATCCCACATCTTCTTTGCAATGTCACAACCTTTGATATCATTAAATTCAACATAGCTTAGGATAGAGCAAATCTCCAACATTGCCTGATTGTGTTCTTTCTTTTTCTTCAAATCCTTAGCAATTAGAGCTCCAATAGGGTCAACATGTTCCACATCAATGGTAGTTTGTGCATGATCTCCAATTCCTCCAAGGTGTAGCTTCATCATTCTTTTCCATGTAGGAAAATTATCTCTATTGAGCTCGAGTACATCTCTTTTTATCATCTTGATCTTTGTGCTTTTAGTATCTTCAAACTAGTCCTTTTAAACAGATGGCTCTAATACCAATTGTTGGAAATTTTTTAGAATAACTAAGAGGGGGGGTTGAATCAGTTATCCAAGGTCTAGATGTACAAATAAAACTTTTCATAGCTTAGTGAATGTATAAAATATTTATCATTATGCATGCATCCATAAGATTATGCAATAACTTAAAACTTGTAGCTTACTGTCAAATCAATTTCCAAAAATGTAAAGCATGAAACATAATAGATTCAATAACACACATAACACAATGATTTTTGTGGAAACCCAATTTGGGAAAAACCACTAGTAACATGCTACCACTTTTTCACTCTTCTGAAGTGATGCCCTATGAAAGGCCAACCCTGTTAAAGGTTACAATACACATTGTTAAATGTGACCTGGTTAAAGGATTTGAATCACCCTGTTAAAATTGAGCCTTGTTAGAGGACTTAAGACCATTCACTTGGAATGCCACCTTATTAAAGGATTTAAAAATGACTATTAAGTCAACCTTAATCCAAAGGATTTACCTAAAATTATTACAATTGCTAGAGAGTAACAGTACGACATGATCTGATACAAACCTACAACTATACTTGCAGATTTCAGATCTCAGTGTTAGTCCTCCATTCTTCTTGGATTATACTCATTGTAGCTTTGATAGCTTGTTCAACCTTCAAGCATTCATCTCCTTAATCCTTCTTTCTTAACATGCCATTGCAGATGCTTCTCTTAGGTCACTTGATGAAGAAAAACCCTTATCTCTCCTTCTCCGTTATGGTTCTTGCCTATGAAAACCTTTTCTTCTTGAATAGTCATTCCTTATATAGGAAATTAAGATATTTTATAGCTCATTATCCATCATCCAAATTAGGGTTAGGTAGGATACAATGTATCTACCCCATATCTCATTTTTCTGCTAGAAAGTTCTCCTTTAGATGCTCTTTAGATTCACCTAAAAATAGTTTACATAGAATTCTGTGCCATTAGCTCATCATCCTTATCTTCCATTTGGTTTATAAAATTCAAGAAAATAGACTTGTTTTCTCAAATTCATCGAATCTACAATCTTTAAAATGATGCAACAGCTCGGCACTATCTTATTTCTGATGCTTGGCACTCACTAGTTCCTTGACATCCTCTGTGAAATCACTCGGCCCCAACTAAAATTTACTGGTGCTTAGCACCTACTAAAATTTACTCGACACTAATTGACTTGCTCGACATCCACTAGAATTTGCATTTACTCAACTCCAACTGATTTTCAGCTTAGCTTGCACTGACTTCGGTCAGCACCCACTATCCTCTTGGTGAAGCTTGGTAGACAAATTATGAATAACTTGTTCTTCTATTCTTTCTAAGTGTAGCCAAAATTTGGAGGTTATCAATACATCATGTTACCACTATCTTAACTGATTCTTGTACTTCATTACATATGTTGGAAATAATCAAAACTAGCTAGGTTACTGAGAGGGGAGGGCTGAATCAGTAACCTCAAAAACTTTAAATCAATTCAACACTTTAACCATATAAATTATTCACCATTCATTCATCTAATCTAATGCATGCATGAAAGAAAAAAAATTCATAACACATTAACATGGTAATTTGGTGACCGAGAAACCTTCCAAATAGAAAGTAAAATTGGGGTGGGGATGATACCCACAATACTTCACTACTGCAGCATAAAGTTGGTTTGTTAGGGCTTACATTGATTACTTTTGATGATCTGCCCTGTTAAGAGAAATTTGGATTGCTAGATCCACCTTGTTAGATGTTTTACAAACATACAATGAAGTATTAGGAGATTTATACAAAGACTGTTAAGTCTACCGTTTTAAAGGATTTAGAAAACTAATTCACCTGTCAGGATGAAATAGTAGATCTGATTTACAACTTGATTTCTGATTAGATCTTTGAAATATAGATTAGCTCTTGTGACTGATATATCTTTATTGCTCCTTGTGGACCTTGTTGAATACTCTGCTCTATTGCTGATTTGCATTCACTCTTCTCAAAATATTACATGTCCATTCCTTCTTCAAACTCATAATACATTGTAAATGATACAATACATTACATATATATTATTCCAATAATTATAATCGCAAGGTTGGCTAAAACACAAGTAAACAAAACATTACTGAGTCAGCCAAATAGTAGAAAAATCAAGTTCTTCAAGCTGACTTGGTGACCTTTTGATACTCGACATCCACTGCATTACTCAGCATCGTAATGCACTCAATAGAAGTAGAAGCTTAGTTGATACTAATCACATAATGTAGCTTGAAACTCAATAACCATTGGAGACTTAGTAGATATAGTGTCACTTGGTAAATACTGATTCCTTCATTTACCTTGTTGACACTCAATAAACACTACACATCCATCACTCGGTAGAAACTAACTTCACCTCACGCAAACTGATAACTTCGTAAACACTGTAAAGCTCGGTGACCAATACCTATTCGGTGAACACTGTAAGTTTGGTAAACACTGTTGAACTACACATTCACTCGGTAGCTTTAAGAATTCTCAATGTGAATTGCTTAACTGTTAAACTTACAAGGTAACCACTGAATGCTCAATATAAACTGTAGACTAAGTGATGAGCTTGGTGACCATTCATAATTGAATAAGTGTTGTTGTAAGGAAACTTGGCAACAAAGAATATAACATTTCCACATAACCCATGATAGATCTGAAATAAATACGGAATTAAAATCCACATGCAAGAGAATAGACAACATACCCACAAAATTGTCACACAAGATATACCCTGGGAAACCCTTATTGAGGGAAAAACCCAACCTCCAAAAGCATCCATGATCATGTATTATTCAACAAAAATACCATTGCCATACAACCATGGAAGCCTTCATGGCCATAGCCACAACCGAGCAAACTATGTGAACAAGCATGAATCCACACATCCCATGCCATGCTTCCAACCTTCACAAATGCTCCCTTGGCTAACCTATCAAGCCTTGTCCTGCTCGACTCTTGCCTTTTGTCTTCTCCTTGTCACTCTCTCTCTTCTCTATACAAAAACTACCCTTGTGGCTGCTTATATAGTAGCAAGTCTCACAAAACCACTAAGTGGTATTACATAAACCATGTGCTACCTAAACCACTGACCCCACATTTAATATTGGGTATTTAATTCTTTTCCCCAATATTAAATAATTACATGAAATATTTTCACAATGTTACAATACAACTCATCAAGAATATTCCATGGGAATCTTTACATGTTGCACGTCCATCTAGGTACAACATTACATAATAAAAATAAAATAATAAAATAACAATATTATGCAATGTGTGCAACACCCATTATCTCAACAATCTCCCACTTGTTGTATACATTGCATAGGGTCAATCCGTAGCCACAAAAAATGAACAAGGGAAAAATCCCTCCTAGCACATCCACCATCATGGATCAAAATACACCAAGTTCTCCATCCTGGTACCCGCAACAAAATCAAAGTATCCAGCATCTCGAACATGAATGATCTCACCTCCTATTATGCCACTCCCACTGGACATACATAGAAGCCATCCAAAGAGAAAACCACCCAACCTGTCGCATTAGAAGATCATAAAATCCTATACCAACTAAAATTCCAAGCAAAAATAACCTGATCCAAAGTTAATCACATGTATCTATAGTTGTCAAAATATCCATAGCTGAAATAGCACCCACAACAAAGTGCCAAACCCATCCAACTATCCATACCTCCAAAAAAGGTATAACAAGTGAATCTCATATCATCAACATATCTAATCTGCAACCTACAATCATAAGCCTTAAGAGCAATACCTGCCACATATATACCAAGAAGCTCTCACTGCAAAAGATAATGTCAAATCTATAACCAATCCACTCAACACATCTCAAAGAAGTGAATCCATGTAGTATCAAGGACATCCGTAATACATAAACTGATATCTTGCAAGAAAAACTCTCATAACAAGTCTCCAATAGTCTCCCAAATTCTCCACAACCAACAAAGGAAAGAGATAAAGAAATAACCATGTCATCTCTCACATGACATACATGAGCACAAACTAGTGATCACAATCTCCAACCAATCTCAAATCCAATGTAGTCAAAACTGAACATCCAGGAAGATAACCAAGACTAGAGAAACCATGCAAATCATAACCTGTATCATGTCCTTCTACACACACCTCTAGATGTAAATTGTGCAAGTATGATCTCCTCCATAAAACCTCAACAAGAAGCCTCAACAACACCCAAACCATACCATATAGCTAATCATGGATGTAAGCCTCTCACAATAAGATCAAACTCAATAAAACCCATTCCTAAACCAAGGAATAACCATTCCTAATCCAAGGAATATGCCTAAATATAAAACCATCTTCCAAACTCAACCAACATAACAACATATGCAAATGGAGATAACCAATGCTAAACCATCTCTCAAATGAACCCTCCAGAACTAACTCATGTACCATAGCTCAAGATCCATATCCATGAAAGACAAGCATAAATATAATGCAACTGAGAGAAAATAATGGGCTATACCTCTCAAGTAGCAAACCGCCGAGTAGACCAAGAGTGGGGAATGAGAATGCTCATCAAGATACCCAAGTCTCCAACCAAGATTCATCTAAGAACAATCTCCTCTCAAGTCCATATCAGGTGACTACCCCTCAGACTTCTTGCTGAAACCATCAACCGTCCCAACAAATACTTCTCTAATCTAAGAGAAATCAGTGTCACCACCGTCTCTAAGTATCCATGAGCACCTGTAATCAATCAATCCATGCCAACTCCAAATGCAACATAGAAATATCATGAAGTATCCAACTTATGATCAGTGTACTCAATACCAAGAAACTAAACCAAGATCAATGTCAAAGTTCCAACCATGGCCTCAGGAACATAAACATGACAACATGATCTTACCATCTCAACTAAAGAGATAACATGCTCCATATGAACATACCATAACATGTCACAACTCTAAACGCGTATCAAGAGTATACCATGACATAATAATGAAACCATCCTCATACCAAGGATAACATGCCAAATAAAAGCATAAACCACACCTTTGCCAAGAACCCTGTGAGTCCTCAAGATGCAACCATCTCCACACACCATGAAGAAAACCATCTCCACATACCAGGAAGAACCATCTCCATATACCATGAAGATAACCAAGAACTCCATGACTCCTCAAGATCTATCCATCTTCAAACACCATGAAGATAACCGAGTGCACCATGCAAATGTCAAAGACGCTTCTACAGCAACAAGATCTAAGACAAACCTCCAACATCTGCAAACACTCAATAAATATATCAATGACAACAACTCTCACTCAACTGTGGTACCAAGTCACCTATGGCATCATAAAATCCATCCTCTCCAAACCAAGAAGATATAAACCAAACCAGGAACTAATCCCGCATTGTCACCCCATCACTGTCACAAGCTCCACTAAACTGTGTATCCAAGCTATCCATGACATATGATGAACAAATCCATCCTCTAACCATGAGAATCAACCAAGGCATAAAACCATCAAAGAACTCAACGTGCACATCATGAGCTCCTCAAAAGAAACCAAATAACCATGATCCTAAACCAAGAAGATATACCACCATAACTGAATCAGAAAATCCAAGCTAATGAACATCAAGGATGTACCTGTATATCCAATCATGTCATGCCAAAATCCATGACACCATGATCACATCCATGAACCGAGCATCTGGTTCTCAAAGTCCAACCTATCAACATAAAATAGTCAACCACAATCCTCCACCATGACTGTACCTGGTAACAACATCTCATCCCTTCTACATGAAGAAAATAGTAAATCATGTGACTTAAGGCATAGAAAACCCAAATCCAAACCACCAATCTGAATATGCATCAATAATGAAGATCAATGGGCAAAGACAACCCATAACCAAGCCATAAATGCAACCTGTAAGTATAGACCGCTTACAACACTACACAACTTGTAGACCCAACAAGTCATCATGCATATCCAAACCAAACATTGATAACCATATCATTATGAGACCAATCTAAAATATGAACTGAGTATACAATGACATCATATCATAAATCTCAAATGCCATAAACTCACAATGTTACCATAGTCAAAATATACCTATAAACTATTCAGATCAATATATCAACAAATAAATTATGCCAAACTTGCACCAAATCTAAACCAATTTGTAGAGCTCTCTAAGTGCTTTCCGTTGACTACTCGAAGTCCAAAATTCGACTCCGTATGCCCAAGTTATGCCCCAATCCGTGTTCACAATAAACAACATCTGACTTAAGGGCTCTTAAAACCTGACAAAATATCAAAATCAGACAACCAAACCTACATCATCTTGTAGTGCTCTGAATTATCTTTCCAACGCCTATAAGAACTCTGAAATCCGATATTCTGACAAAAAGTTATGGCCATTTTACTAAAACTGTCTTTTTACCATTTTCAGTACGATTTTTTAGTTTTAATTGTTTTAGCGACGAAAATTCCGACAGGATTAAATTTGACAACCATCATGGGCTGAAACCAAAAAAAACTCTTTCATTTCCTCTGAACATGGCCAAACTAGGGCATATTATATATCAAAATTTATGGAAATGTCGACCCAGATCCAATGGCGAGGTCTTTTTTTACCCAGGAGGTCATTTCTACATGCTACCCCCCAAAACCCTCATTTAAATGAAACATCCGAAAAAATCCTTTTTGTCCAACAATTTTCCATGCCTAAATATTTTAATATCCCATCATAACAGCAAATCTAAAACCCTCAGACCTGCAATAAATCATTCATATATCTTGCCCTTTTCTTTTATCCTCTCATGCATTCCTATGGACTCAATCTAGGGTTACAATAATAAAACCATAGCTCTGATACCACTTGTAAGGAAACTTGGCAACAAAGAATATAACGTTTCCACATAACCCATAATAGATCTGAAATAAATACAGAATTAAAATCTACATGCAAGAGAATAGACAACATACCCACAAAATTGTGACACAAGATATACCTTGGGAAACCCTTATTGAGGGAAAAACCCAACCTCCAAAAGCATCCATCATCATGTATTATTCAGCAAAAATACGATTGCCATACAACCATGGAAGCCTTCATGGCCATAGCCACAACTGAGCAAACTATGTGAACAAGCATGAATCCACACATCCCATGCCATGCTTCCAACCTTCACAAATGCTCCCTTGGCTAACCTGTCAAGCCTTGTCCCGCTCGACTCTTGCCTTTTGTCTTCTCCTTTTCACTCTCTCTCTCTTCTCTATACAACAACTACCCTTGTGGCTGCTTATATAGTAGCAAGTCCCACAAAACCACTAAGTGGTATTACATAAACCATGTGCTAAAACCATGTGCTACCTAAACCACTGACCCCACATTTAATATTGGGTATTTAATTCTTTTCCCCAATATTAAATAATTACATGAAATATTTTCACAATGTTACAATACAACTCATCAAGAATATTCCGTGGGAATCTTTACATTTTGCACGTCCATCTAGGTACAACATTACATAATAAAAATAAAATAATAAAATAACAATATTATGCAATGTGTGCAACACCCATTATCTCAATAGTTGTTACTAATGACAAATATAACATAATGCCAAC
Organism: Cupressus sempervirens; assembly: GCA_028749045.1. Taxonomy (NCBI): domain Eukaryota; kingdom Viridiplantae; phylum Streptophyta; class Pinopsida; order Cupressales; family Cupressaceae; genus Cupressus; species Cupressus sempervirens. The sequence goes on along the minus strand of CM053787.1, from coordinate 261,890,262 downwards.
AATCTCCCCCTTTGGCATTAGTGACAAAAACACTTATGAGCCAAAACTTATGTACACTGACAAACTGATTTTGATTTTTCAAAATTGATCTTTGTAAAGCTATTGTATATATATTTCTTACATGTCTCACATATCTACCCCATACATATGGCATGGTATATACATAACTTATCACTGTACATATATCAATCTATTTTCTCCCTTATTTTCTCCACTATCTCTTACTCCCTTTGACTTTTACTACTTCTTACTCCCCCTTTTTGACAATAATGCTAAAGAGATATGCAAAATATTCAAATAGAGACACCACAATGTGAGAGAAAGTCAGAGTGTACCTTGAGAGTAAGAGCCAATGTCTTATCCCAATTGACTTGCAAAATTTTGTAGGTGGAGAGTGCCACTTGAATTTCTAAAGAAAGTTCAATCATATGATCTACTATGTAAATATTATTATTCTGGACCAATGTTTTTGAATATGCAATGTGTTTCTGTATTCCATAACTGGAAGGATCATATTTTGTATATCAATTAGTGTAGATCTGATCCTGGCTTCCTCTCTTAGTAATTTGGCCTGCATTTCTAACAAAATTTTTACCTTCATGTGATGTGATGAGCTTGAACTATGGCCAAGCTACAACTTTTGAGTGCTTGCTTTCATATCAACATCAATCCTTAGTATACTCGGTATCATCACAAAGCTTGCCAAAAAGTGATGTTATATTGGTGAAAGATTGTTCAAGATTGCTTAAAATTGTGGATAACTCTACTTGATTTATTGCAATGTGCTAAGCAATTGCTCAAGCACCTTATTGTCAAATTTCTTTTCTGCCTTCTCAATGAGCTTCTCTTGGCTAGAAGTGTCCTCATTGAACTTATTTATAGCCTCTTCTAATTACAAAAAAATGTGTTGAGATAAATAAACTTCAACACCTATAGCTTCAGTAATTATATTTTTGGCATTTTTAATTATAGAGAACTCTCTATCTCTCTCATCTCTAAGTTGCTTTTGCCTTGCTTTTTGCTCTAAAATCTTGCTAACCAATATCATTTCATTAGCTATGGCAGTATCTAGATCTATATAAGGAATAACAATTTCCTTGTCCAAGTCCATGTCTTCATCAATTGCTTTGCTATTAAGCAAAAGTTTTAGAGGAGTCTTTGGTTTTTCTTCTAAGCTTACTTCCTTGGATTTAGAAATGGAAACAATAGTAGAAGTAGTTGGACTTGCAATGAAAGCTTGAATTGGTTCGACTAAAGGAAAATGTGGGCCCATTTGCCGTTGCACCAAAAGCCATGACTATTAGTGAACATGGAACACCACATAATTAACCACCTGTGGGCAGGGGAGCGCGTCGCATCACCCAACAATCTCCCCCTCGACGTGCATACCAGGTGCTTACGCGAATCGGGAAGGCACCGGGGAGATTTGAACCCATGACCAAGCCAAAACCAGGCTCTGATACCAATTGTGGGGCCCATTTGCCGTTGCACCAAAAGCCATGACTATTAGTGAACATGGAACACCACATAATTAACCACCTATGGGCAGGGGAGCGTGTCGCATCACCCAACATAAAACTAAGAGAGGTACTGAATGTATCCAAAATTGATGTGCTTCCCAAAAATGAAGTATTAATAGATGGTATACAAACTAGAATACTCACAGTTGATGAGCTAACTCAAAAAAAAGTTGGTGCAAGTGAAGTTGTAGTTGACAAAATTATAGAGCAAACTAGCAAACTTACTGAACATGGTGCAGAAGAAGTTGACACAATTGAAGAACTAGCAGTTATGCATATTGCTAAGGTAGATTTCTTAGGAGCTAATGAAGAGGGTAGTAGCTCAGTAGATGAAGTGGCTGACACTTCCATTGAAGATACCTAGAGCTATGAGGTAGCAGGTGTAGATGATATTTTTGATGTGGTTGCAGTCATTCCTACTAAAGCTAACTCCAACCCTGATGATGTTGCAGGTGTAGGTGGAGAGTGAGGAAGGGAACCAATGACTTGTGCTGAAATTTTCATTGGATCATCTTCTTCATTTTCTTCCTTGTCTTCCTCTTCAGCTTCTTCCTCTTTCTCTTCATCATCATCTTTCAATGCCTGATAGTCTTCAACATCAAATATAACACACGGCATGTTATCCTCTTCATCATCATCACTATCATTATCATCATCCTTAATTTCTACTAGATCATCACTAGGCTTATGTAGATGATAGATGTTCTTCCATATGTTTGTTGCATCTCTAACAACATGCTCAATATCTTTGATTAAAACCAAACATGTATTGAATCTAATCATCATTTTACCTTCATTGTTCTTCATAGCTGCCTTCACTTCTACATCTATAAGATTTGCCAGTAACTTCCTCAAAGATTGTTCATAAATATCTTTAGCTATCTGTACAGCTGAGTCCCACCTTGGCTGCGATCTTGCTAACAATTCTTTTGAGATTTGGGGAGCAATCTGGTCTGGGGAATACTTCCATTTTCCCATTTTGGAGAGTACCAATTCCTTAATTTACATATTTTTAGCATCAGTCCTTCTCTCATACTTTAAAGCCTTGAAGTTTGTGATTCTTGCTCCTTCTTCCATCAGTTTCAACCTTTCCTAGAAGGTAAGCAAGGGCTTGTTGAGCACAACTTCACCTTTTCCTTTGCCTTTTGATCTCCTGGTGAAAATAGTTGTGGAGGCCTTTGGTGGCTTGGTAATGATTACCCTACCCTTCTTCTTGGCTAGCTCTACCTCATTCCCTAATTCTTGTTCTTCTTCTCCTCCTCCTCCTCCTTCTTCTTCATCCTCTCCTTTACCTTCAGTAAGCATTAGAGAGCCAGTGGTAGTTTTCATCTTGGCTATCTTCCTCTCGCCTTTGCTAATTGCTTGGGGTAGCTTGATTTCAAGCTCAATTCTAACTTTGGCCTCATCATATGTACCAAAGCTTGACAGCTTAGGATCTACAGGTTCATTTACTAGTGCTTCAATAATGTCCCTGGTTTCATCAATATGAACCTCATAAGGGAGAGGTTTCACCAATGCAACTCTGGGCCTGACTACCTAAATGTATACTCTATCATAGTCAACCATGAAACACACTTCATCTCTGTAATCCTCAACAAGTTTAGGAGGAATCCTAAACTTGTTGTTCATTCTTTCCTTGAAATCTTCAAAATAATTGTCCATGATGCTATCAAATTTTACACCCATTTCTGTAATGAACTCATTTATCTGATACAAGATAGGAACATCTTTTCTCCACACAATAGAACCTTTGGATGGGAAAAAAAATTTGCACATAAAAGAAAATACATGTCAACAAATAACCAAATTTACAAGGGTTGTTCTTTGATGTCCTAATACTATCCATATTCTTGTTCAATTGCTTCAATAGTAATTCTGACAAGTCAAATTCCATGTTTTTCTTTTCAACCTTAAATGCTAAATCCACTGCCTCACATGGCACGTTGTTCAAATGACTAGAGCTATAAATTTTGTGAGAAATTATATGAATACCAAATCTTAACTCCACATCAGGAAATCGTACTAATTTTCAAACCTCTACCATCCCACTCAGGTAGGGTTTTCTTCTGGAGTTCATCCCGACCTAGGGTTTTGGTAGATTTTGGTTTATTCAAAATGGGGAGACCAATAATCTTATGAATAATCTTCTTGGTGATTAATAGTAGCTGCTCTAACCATAGTTGACAATTGTATACAGAACTAAGAATATACCTAATCCATTTTATCTAAAAATTCCTTGGCAAGTGTGAGATATGGGTCAACCCTTTTGTTTCAAGATGCTTATACTTGTGTTTAAATGAACCATCAATACACATTTCCTCGAGAGAACTATCCATTTCTAGGGTTCATATCTCCTAAATAGAACACTTAAAATGAGTGTGAATGTCATTAATTAGGAGTACCTTCGATGGAATTTGGGATTGTGCACCATTAGGGTCAAGTGCCTCCGCAATTGCTAGAACTAGCTTGAAATTTGACGCTTTCCACTCCACACCCTTAACCAACATTTCTAAACCTCTTTTTGCCTTGTTGCTGCTACTACTCCTAGATTCCATCATTGCTTGGTAAAAATATTTGAACAAATTCTTCACTCTAAATTTGCTCGAAATAGCCTAGATGCACCTAGAATCTCTCTACTCTATGAATTTTGAAGTTGTAGTAGAAAATGAAGTCAACTTCTGCCATTAATGCTCGGTACAAAAGTAGCTATGATGATATAGTGCTTAATAGGTTTTCATCCACTCACTAGCTTAGTAGAAGCCTATGACTCAGTGATCAAACAAACTTCCATTACTCCCGACCTAGCTCGGTTGAGTCTGTAACCAACCTTGCTTGATAAAGCTTGATCCCATGTGATCCCTTTGTATTTAAAATATTGATATGGATCTTCTATTTTTATTCATTTGGATGCTCTAGATATAGTATGATGATATAGTTCTAGATCCTCCTTTATGAATCTAATTGGAAATGGTGGTGTCACCCACTTCTTGAGTGACATGGCCATTATTTGAACTAATTTGCTTGGTAGATTTAGAAATCCACTGCTGTCTCATCTACTTCCTAACATTATCAACTTTAGCTTTCTTTTCATCTTCAATTCTTCCTATATTCATGCAATTCTTGGCTATGTGACCAAGTTCAATGCATGTATAACATCTTATGGTTATATCCTTCTTTCTCAAGTGATGCCTTTGACAGTTCATGCCAATGTGTCCATATTCTCCACAATAGTAACATCTACACCAAGTATTGTAGTCCCAACCAAATATTGCTTTGACAATTTGTTTAGTTGGATTGAATGATTTTGATCTACATTCAGATGTCTTGTGACCTTGTTTCTTGAATTTGTGACATTTGCCTTCAAATTTTGGTTTCTCCTTGCATTCATTAGCTTTATGACCGTGTTTACTGCAATTGTAGCATTTTTCATTAATTTTTTTTTATTTCCATTGTTCCAACATTTGTTTGATATGTGACCTATCTTCCCACAGTGATTGCATGTAGGTTTTTGATTTCTTTGGGCACCTTGCCTGGAAGATTCACCTTCTTCTTTATATCCAAGTCCTGCTATATCTTTTTGCCTATAGAGATTCTGTTCACTTTGCTAATTCAATTGATCCATGTCTGCTTGAAATTTTGTTATCCTTTCATTGAGTTGTTTTTTAGAAATTAGGTCATTTTCCAAACTTTCATTGATTTTTCTTTTAGATCTCAGGTCACTTTGTAAGCTTTCATTGATTTGTCTTTCAGAGATTAGATTGTTTCTTATTCTTCATTTTCAGACCCCAGAGTCATGATTTCTTCATTTGCATTGGAAAGTTGATCTATAAGATCTTCATGCTGAAGGGATTGATTTTGAATTTCATTGTTCCTTCCATCTATCTCATTTTTCATTTTGTTTCTTTGCTCCAAGATTTCACATAACCTTGCTGACTGAATTTCTTGTTCTCTTCTTAGTATTCTTACTTCTTCTTGTAGGGAACTATTCTTCTCTAGGAGTTCTTTGATTGGCTTATTTGCTTCATGTTAACTACTTGAAGGGAAAAATTCTTCAATCCTTTCTTCAACAAACTTAAGGTCATTCATCTGATTTGCAAGTTCCTTCCTTCTTTTTAGGGATTGAGAAAGATGCTCTTTTTCTTCCTTGAGTTGAGCTATGGCCATTTCCAGATCTAGCTTTTCATTATCAATGGCTTTGTCAAGTCTGAATATTTCCATTTTCCTTGATCTTTGCTCAAGTTGTCAAGCTTTATCCTGAGAACCACAAAGCTCTGATACCAATTGTTGGAAATAATCAAAACAAGCTAGGTTACTGAGAGGGGAGGGGTGAATCAGTAACCTCAAAAACTTTAAATCAATTCAGCACTTTAACCATATAAATTATTCACCATTCATTCATCTAATCTAATGCATGGATGAAAGAACAAACATTCATAACACATGAAAACAGTAATTTGTTAACCCAGAAACCTTCCAAATAGAAAGTAAAACTAGGGTGGGGATGATACCCACAAAAATTCACTACTATAGCATAAAGTTGGCCTATTAGGGCTTACATCAATCACTTCTGATGATTTTCCCTGTTAAGATCAATTTGGACTACTAGATCCACCTTGTTAGAGGTTTTACAAACATACAATGAAGTATGCACTCTATTAGGAGATTTATACAAAGACTGTTAAGTCTACCCTGTTAAATAATTTTGAAAATTGATTCACCTATTAGGATGAAATAGTAGATCCGACTAACAACTTGATTGCTAATTAGATCCTTGAAATATAGATCACCTCTTGTGACTGATATATCTTTACTGCTCCTTGTAAACCTTGTTGAATACTCTACTCTGCTGCTGATTCTCATTCACTCTTCTCAAAATATTACATGTCCATTCCTTCTTCATACTCATAATACATTGAAAATGATACAATACATTACATATATATCATTCCAATAATTATAATTACAAGGTCAGCTAAAACACAAGTAAACAAAACATTACTAAGTTGGCCAAATAGTAGAAGACTCAGGTTCTTCAAGCTGATTTGGTGACCTTCTAATACTCAACATCCACTACATTACTTGGCATTGTTATGCACTCAGTAGAAGTAGAAGCTCGGTCAATACTAATCACACAACATAGCTTGGAACTCGGTAACCATTGGAGACTCGGTAGATATAGTGTCACTTGGTAAATACTAAGTCCTTCATTTACCTTGTTGACACTTGGTAAACACTACACATCCATCACTCGATAGAAACTGACTTCACCTCATGCAAACTGATAACTTGGTAAACACTATGAAGCTCGATGATGACTGCCTATTCAGTGAACACTGTAAGTTCAATAAAGACTGTTGAACTGCACATTCACTTAGTAGCTTCAAGAATGCTTAGTGTGAATTACTTAACTGCTAAACTTACAAGGTAACCACTGATTGCTCGGTATAAACTGTAGATTAAGTGATGAGCTGTTAACCATTTATAATCGAATAAGTGTTGTTACTAATGACAAATATAACATAATTCAAACATACATAATTATAACTCAACCTTTCCTCTCGGTGCTATTGTTACATCTATTGATCAAATCCTCTTCATCAATCAAATAAGTGATAGTACTTAAATCTTATAAGCAATTGTCTTACTAGAAAACAATGAGTTTATCAGGTTTGACATTAGTGAAAAAATAATGATTGAAACATGTATAGCAATCTCACTCTTTAACAAACTTACTCAATCATTTTCAACAATTTCTTTCAAACATCTAGTCACCTCTACAAGCCATGCTTCTAGGCTTGGGCTTCTTTTCTAGCTCACAAGCCATGCTTTTGGGCCTTTTTCTATTTTAGGGTTTTATCTTCATAGTGATGCATTTCCATACATAGGAAAGGAACTCAAATAACCAAATGAATTAATGAAAGATATACATGTTGGAAATGTAGAGAAGGCTAGGTTACTAAGAGTAGCGGGGGGGGGGGGGGGGGGGGGTGTGGATTAGGAACCAATAAAACTTTTACTTCAATTCACCAATTAATCTTTTCATAAACTAATAAGATCTAATTGCATACATGAAAGACTGAAAGCAATAAAACATTCATAACACTTGACAAAATAGTTGGTAACCTAGAAACCTTCCAAATAGAAAGTACAAATGGGGTGGGGATAATACCCACAAGCTTTAGTACTGCAGTATAAAGTTGGCCTATTAAGGCTTACAAATGATCACTTTTGGTGACCTACCTTGTTAGGAGCAATAAGGACTATTTAGTCCAACTTGTAAAAGGATTTATACAAAATAATGAAGTATGTACTCAGTTTGGAGATTCCACATAAGACTAGTATGTCCACCTTGTTAAAGGATTTGACTGATGCACCTATTAGGATGAACCAATAGTTGATCTCTTCTCTGTAACTTGATTTGCTGAATGAGATTCCTTTGATGTAGAATGATCACCTTAATATGATGGATGAGACTCTACTTTTCCTTATACCACTTCTAGACTTTAGTCAATCTTCAAACTCACATGTTTTTCATATTCCATACATTTAATTCATACTTGGATATGACAAGATATCTCATGTTTATACCAATCCAAATAATTACTTTTTGAAGTCAGCTACAATATCATATTAAAAAATCTTCACCTAGTTGGTTCAGTGCTACCATTTGGGTTCAAAAGTCCACTTGGGTAATATACTGATACTTGACAACATAGTGAACACTGCCATCTCTGGCACTTGGGTGACACTGGTGGTTGGCCCATATTTATCACTTAGGATTAGGTGTGAACTTGGTTAACATTGATGACTTGACAAACATTGAAGAGCTCGGTTGACACAACTACAACTAGGTTACTATTGCAGCTCGGTCAACACTACTATTTACTATGCTTGGTTAACATGGCTAGCTACTCTACTCGGTTAACACTCCATGCTCAGTTGAAACTATCCAAAAGTTTTACTCGGTGGTGCTCTGTGACAATGTAACCAACCAAATGACTAAGTTTTTTAGCATTGATTGACAAATAGTCTGGCCATAAGGTCAACAATCTCCCCCTTTGGCATTAGTGACAAAAACACTTATCATACCAAAAAATAATTTGAATACTCACAATGATGAGTCAAAACTCCCCCTATCAATGTACCTAGGTCTATAGCTCAGTTTTGACTATTGTGTTTATACTTGGCTAACACTAAACCTATTTTTAATTTTTTGAAATTATTTTTGTAGCTTTGCTATATGCATAGATTCTTTCTTCCTTGTACAAAAGACTCCTTAAATGCTATATATAACTATATTTTCCCCTTGGATTCCTCACATGCTATATTTCTCCCTTGTTTTTGACACAAATGCCAAAAATGCATATTTACAAGGTAATACCAAAATGTGAGAGGAAACCGCTATGTATCTTAAAAATTAAAGACATGGTTTTGTCCTAAACTTTTGCATAACTTTTGAAGTATGCAAAGCTATCTGAACTTCAGCTGATAACTCCATCATATGATCAGCAATAGAAAATTTTTTGTCATGGATTAATATCTTTGCATGAACAATGTGTTTCTACATTACATCCATGTTTGGAATAATCAAACTCTGAATTTATGATAGTGCAACCCTAATTTTTGCTTCTTCTCTCAATAACTCTTCCTGCAAATTGGTCAAATACCTAATCTTGACAAAATGTGTTGAGCTAGTACTAGGGTAAAGTGACAACTAACTTGTACTTGCCTTTAGATCAGTATCAATCTTTGAAGCTTGTCTTTGATTTTCTTGGTAAAATTCTTGGTATCACTTAGTTTTAAAAATAAGGAAACAACATTATTAATAGTACTTTCAAAAGAAATATGAATAGTGGAAAATTCCACTTGATCTATGGAAATCTTCTATGTCACATTATCCAAAAATTTATTCTCAAATTTTCTCTCTACCCTCTGCAGTAGTTTCTCTTAACCATTCAAATCTTCATTGAAATTTTGGACTATGTTAATAAGTTGGTCCAAAATAGAGTTCTTTTCATTAATTTCAATACTTAGTGCATCAAGAAATATACCTTTGATGTCTTCTAGAACTTGATTTCTTTTCTTCTTCTTTTCTCTAAGCTTCTGTTGTTTGGCTCTTTTCTTCCAAAGTTCTCCAAGAGTGCCCATTTGATCAAGAGTAAGATTGGAGAGATCCTAATTTGGAATTACTATTTCTTCATCTAGATTAACTTCATCAATGGAAACTTATATCTCTTTCCCTTTATCCTTTGGAGTAGGTGAAGGAATGATTTCCTTACCTTTACTCATATATTTAGTGCTTGGTTGAGGATTGACTTCAACTGTCATTGCACTTGTTGTGGAATCACTTGCAATAGTAACAACATTATTGATTGGAGAAACAAATTTTGTTTGTAGGAGTGCTTACAGTGCCTTGTTGTAACTTAGTCTGACTTAATTCTGAGATGAGTGGAGCCTCTAGCTTGATAGATGAAGTAATGGTAACAATACTCATCTCTAAACTCAGTAAGATAGATCCAACAACCATTAATTGAGTGCTTGGTTGAACAGTATTTAACCCAATGGTCTAAGATTTAGATGTTGTCTTCTTTGAACTTGATGTCATTAATGTTTTTCTCAGAGGATTAGGGAGGGAGGCCATTACCTCTGCTGCAATCTTTTCTAAATATGAATATTCAATGTTCTAGATTTCAAGTAGATCCTCATTGACTGTTTGATCTTCCTTGTCCTCTTCATCATCATTCACATCATTTATTTGTACAACTTCCTCAATGGCCTTTAAAACATTCAATCCATAAATGTTTTTCCATGCATTTGTATTGGATTGCACAATAGATTCAATATCATTTGATAGAATTAAGAATGCATTTAACTTAGGAGTTAACATTTGTTCGTGATTTTTCAATTCCTCATTCACTTCTTTGTCTAATAGTTTTGGTAGTAGCTTCCTCAAGGTTTGATCACAAATATCTTTGGCGAGCATTACTACATTATCCTAGTGATGTGATATTGCTTTAAGTAGAATATTAGGAACTTGTGTTCTTAATTCAATTCGAAAGTATTTCCATTTTTTCATCTTTTCTACTAAGGTTTCTTCTATTTGTATCTACTCCTCTTTATTTCTAGTTTCATATTTAAGAAACTTAAAATCTTCCATACCTCCACCTTCTTTGATTCACTTTAGTCTTTCTAAAAAGGTTGGAGTAGACCTTTTGAATGATATCTATTTCTCTTCTTCTTCATTTTCAACTCTAAACTTATTTCTTGATTTGGTGGGTTTGTTGGTGGTAAAAGGAGTTAACCTTGTAATTCTCCTTGATGCAAATTTTCCCTTTTTCTTAGGTGGTTCTTCTTTTGTTTCTTCTTCTTCTTCATGTTCCTTTGCTTCTTCTTCATCTTCAATGTCATCACCCTTACCTTCTATGAGTAGAAGAGGGGAACTAGATTTCATATTCTCCTTCTCAATCTTATCTACCTTCTTCTTTCCTCTCTTCAGATTTTGAGGAATCTTGACCTCAAGTGAAATCTTGGTTATAGCTTCTTTGTAGGTTCCAAAATAAGGTGCTCTAGGGTCCAAAGGATCATTGAAAATATCTTCAATTATTTCCTTAGTATCATTAGTATTTACCTCATAGGCAAGAGGTCTTACCCATGTAAATCTAGCTCTAACTACCTAAATATGTACCTTATCACAATCTACAAGGAAACATATGTCTTATTACTAGTCATCCACTAGTTGCTTAGGAATTTTGAATCTACTTTGCATCCTTTCCTTAAAAGTTTCAAAATATGCATCCATGATGCCCTCAAAGTTGTCTCCCATTTCAGTTATGTATTCATTAATCTGATACACAATGGGTCTCTCCTTCTTCCATACTACATTGCCCTTGGAAGGAAAAATTTTCTGAACATAAAAGAATAAGAAGACTAAAAGTGAACCAAACTTACATGGATTTTTCTTTGATGCCTAGATGCTTTCCATGTTTTTTCTCAACTATTTTAGCTGCAACTCAGTAAGGTCAACCGAATTTTTTTTCTTGACTATCTTGAAAGCCAAGTCTATAGCTTCACATGCAACACTGTTTTGTTAGTTGCAAGTATATATCTTATGTGCAATTGTATGAATATGAAACTTAATTTCCATGTTAGTGACACCATTGAGCTTCATTCCTCTACTATCCCACTTGGTGAGAGTCTTCTTTGGCACCTCACCCTGACCTAGGGTTTTGGTTGTCTTGGATTTATCAAGCATGGGAAATTTGGTAACTCTGTGAATCATTTTCTTTGTCATCTTGATGGGTTGATCAAGCCAAAATGGTTCAAGATGAACCTAATCCACTTGATTTGAAAATTCTTTGGCATATGCAAAATATGGGTTAAACTCATCACTTTTAGGTGTCTATTCTTGGGTTTGAGGTTTTTGTCCACACATAATGTCTCATATGCTTGATTCATCTCTAGAGTTCCTAATTCTTGAATTAAATAGTGATAAAAAAGATCTGACATGATGAATTAATAGTACCTTCAGTGGAATTTTTGAGTGTGCATCGACTGGGTCCAATTCCTCTACAATCATAGACAAAGCTTGAACTTTGGATCTCCATGCACAACATTCCTTACTAACATCTCAGATCCCTTCTTAATCTTATTTCTTGATGAGGATGCTATAATGTTTAGTGATGGTAGAATAATCCTTGACGAATTCACTCTAAATTGCTTGGAGACTCAAGGTTACTATACTTTGTTCACTCTTGAATTCATGGTGAAGAATGAAATCATTTGATTCTTCCTTTTATTCAAAATTTTCCTTTAAGTTTCCACAAATGCATTGTACGATGGATAACTTGGTGACACCATATTTAACTTGGTAGATGTGACATGCTTGTATCTTCAACTTAGATTGTCAACTCGGTAAACACCATCTACATCCATGCTTAGTTAGGTCTCTGAACTTGGTAAAGATCGGTTAGAACTAACTTGTGCTTGACTTCACTCGGTTAGGTCATGCAACACGACTTTTCTCAGTAAGTTCTGATTCAGATTGACATTCAACTCGATGATCCCAATGCATCTAAAATGTTGATTTGGATCTTTTTTCTTGATGACCAAAACTAATATAAGATTTTTCTTTAAATTATAGTTTGAGTGATCTCCATGGATAATTAGTTTGAAATGGTTGAATCAACCAATTCATTGACTTTGGTGTCAACACTCTCCTGACTTTGACTTGGATTCTCTAGAGATTTCTTTACCCATTGCTTACTCATTTGATTTCTAATATTGTTAGCCTTTTATTTCTTCTCATCTTCAACTGTATCTCAATTCATATAGTTCTTGGATAGATGACCAAGTTCTTTGCATACAAAACACCTCTTTGTAGGGTCTCTCTTCCTCATGTGGGTTCTTATGCAATTTTCTCCAATGTGTCCATGCTCACTATACAAGTGACATCTACACCATGTGTTATAATCCCGACCAAAGATAGCTTTCACAAATTTTTTTGTTGGATTTGATTTCTTGGTTTTCCATTCAAGAGATTTTTGCCCTTGTTTGTTGCATTTGAAACATTTTCCTTCAAACTTGATTTCTTTGTGCATTCACTTGATCTATGACCTTTATTTTTATAACTATAACATTTTCCATCGAATTTTGATTTACCATTGCTCCAACACTTGTTTGATGTATGCCCTATCTTTCCACAATGATTACATGTAGGCCTTTTGTTCTTCTAAGCTCCTTGCTATGACGATTCACCTTCATCTATATAGCCTAATCTAGTTTTGCCTTTGTGTCTAAATTGAGTTTGTTTGTCCAATTTATTCATGCTTTCTTAAGATTTCATCATGCTTTCATTGGTTTACCTTTCTATACTAAGACTATTCTATAATTCTACATTATCTGTCCTTAAGTTGATAAGCTCTTGACTTGCACAATTGAGTTCATTTATCAAATATGCTTTCTGAAGAGGTAGGTGTTGAATTTCATTATCCTTTTCTTCTATCTTTTTAGTTAGCAATATTTTCTCTTCTTTTTACATGTCCTTTTTTTCTATGTCTTCACACATTCTGACTGATTGAATTTCTTGTTCTCTTTTTTAGTTTTATGACTTCTTCATGTAGAGTGAGATTCTTTTCAAGTAAATCTTTAATTACTGCATCAACTTCATCTGAATTTCTATCTTGACAAATGTCTTCAATTATTTCTTCTATGTAGAGATTTTCATTCATCTATGCTGCTAGTTCTTTCCTTCCTTGCAAGGATTTAGAGAGTTTCTCCTTTAGTTTCTTGAATTGATCCATGGCCATCTATAGATCTAACTTTTCATTTTCAATAGCTTTCTCTAGTTTATATACTTCCATTGCCTCTAATCTTTTCTCAAGCTACTAAACTTCTGTTATGAGAACCAAATGCTTAGATACTAATTGTTGGAAATGAGAGGGTGGGGGGGTGAATTAGGAACCAATAAAACTTTTACTTCAATTCACCAATTAATCCTTTCATAAACTAATCTAATCTATTGCATGCACGAAAGACTAAAAGAAATAAAACATTCATAACACTTGACACAATATTTTGTAACCCAAAAACCTTCTAAATAGAAAGTAAAACTAGGGTGGGGATGATATCCACAAGCTTTAGTACTGCAATATAAAATTGGCCTATTAAGGCTTACAAATGATCACTTCTAGTGATCTGCCATGTTAGGATCAATAAGGATTGTTAAGTCCACCTTGTAAAAGGATTTATACAATACAATGAAGTATGTACTCGGTTGGGAGATTCTGCATAAGACTGTTAAGTCCACCATGTTAGAGGATTTGAATGATGCATATGTTAGGATGAACCAGTAGTTGATCTTTTCTCTGCAAATCAGTTTGTTGAACGAGATTCCTTTGATGTAGAATGATCACCTTAATGTGATGAATGAGACTTTGCTTTTCCTTATACTACTTGTAGCCTTTAGTCAATCTTCAAACTCACGTGTTCTTCATATTCCATACATTTCATTCATACTTGGATATTACAAGATATCTCATGTTTATACCAATCCAAATAATTACCTTCTAAAGTTAGCTACAATATCATATTAAACAATCTTCACCTAGTTGGCTTAGTGTTGAGACTCGGGTGATATATTGATACTCAAAAACATAGTGAACACTACAATCTGTAGCACTTGGTTGATACTGGTGCTCGGTCCACATTGATCACTTGGGATTAGATGTGAACTCATTTAACATTGACAACTTGACAAAAATTGAAGAGCTCGGTTGACACTACAATAACTTGGTTACTATTGCAGCTCTGTCAACACTACTATCTATTCTATTTGGTTAGCATGGCTAGCTACTTTGCTCGGTTAACACTCAATGCTCGGTTGATACTGTTTGCAAGGTTTACTTGGTGGTGCTCGGTGACAATGTAACTAATCAGATGACTAAGTGTTTTGCCACTAATTGAAAAATAGTCTATCCATAAGGTCAACAATAAATTCATCCTTAGATGGGATTGGTGTATTTTGTTTAAAGATTTCAATGCATGTAAACCTATGGGTCACTAAAAACCTATTAATCTAAAAAATTATAGATGATTATTTAGTAAGTACGAATGTCAGACTAATCTATATTCCAAATCATTTATGAATCCTCCTTGGAGAAAAAATTGGTTTATTCCACATAAATTTCATAATCAAAATTATCACAAACAATGCTCAAATGCATATGTTTACTACAATCTTAGTGACCATGAAGTTTCTTTTGTTGGTATCTTGAACTAATAGATTAGACTTGGACATATTCAGAATAGGGACAACTTCATTCACCTCCACAAGTAATGAATTTGGATACTCCAACAAAAGGAGCAAGTCAACATTGTACATGTCCAACAATATGTAGTTATTTTTTCTTGTAAGTGCAAACTGTAAAAGAAAAGATGTTCATGGGATGATTTTAATAATCATACAATTTTCTTGAAAAACCTAAATTATCCTTAGACAATATTATTTTGAAGTTAAGTAACTGAATAATAAGTGTGTGTAAAGGTCTGAATGCAAGAGGAAGCAATACAAAAAATAATTTTTTTTAACAAGGAGGAAATCACAGAATTAAGCATATGGAATTTTATGAGAAGACGAGATTTTGTGCTCTCCAAGGCATAAGAATATAGAAAAATAATGCTTAGAAGATGTTATCACTAAATATAAGGTATAAATGTATCTAATAAATTATCTATGCATAGAAGCCTTAAAAAAATGACCCTATTTGAAAAAACCAGTTCATAAGGCAACACTGAGTCAAATATGGGTTGTGAGATTTCCTACTCACGAGATACAAAGGGATCATTTCTTTATAGTTCTTTGGAGGAATGTAGATTTCTATGAATGTAGCCAATTTGGGGGGATTTCAAATGCTTGACATTGTCTATAGAGCTCAAAAAGTGAAAGAATGGAAAAATGTATGATGTGGATTGATGTCATGCTATGTCGAGAAAATATTTGATGTTGAAGTTAGTGTTGGTCATAGAACTTGGACCTGGGCTACAGAGAAAACTCATGCCAAGAATAATTGGTGCAAATAGAAGAAAAAAAATAGCAGGTGCTTCTATAAGAACAGTACAAATGACAAAACAATTATGAAGTCTTGAAAGAAAACATTGGTTTATGCATTGTATATTATTTGAGTTGAATAGAAGCTACTTGCAATGAAATGGGTTTATTTTCAAGGTAGAACCATACTTGGTTGAAAATTCCTCTAAACCTATGCTTTGACACTATTTTTGAGCTAAACTTGAGATCAATTTAATTAATGGAAAAGGGTTTTCCTACTTTACAAGGTTCCATTGATAAGGTTTCCATGGTAAATGTGGAAGACCACGATTGCCACATGAAGTGTTGGAAGGTTTCCACTTGTTCATGATGCTCAAGTACATGGATTGTTTAAGAAATTG
Source organism: Cupressus sempervirens (assembly GCA_028749045.1). Lineage (NCBI taxonomy): Eukaryota > Viridiplantae > Streptophyta > Pinopsida > Cupressales > Cupressaceae > Cupressus > Cupressus sempervirens. The sequence goes on along the minus strand of CM053787.1, from coordinate 261,873,796 downwards.
GATAATATCATAAAAGTGAATAAATATAAATTCACCACCTGTCAAATGATTACTACTACATGTACTATTCAACAGATGTCCACATGTTCTTAAATAAGTTTTTCTCATTTTTCTCAATAGAAAAAAAAAAGACCACTGAGGAAAATCAACACCGACCAATCAAAAAATAAGAATTAAATATGAAAGTGTTACTTTAATAAAGTATATTTGTAGAACATAGGATAAAATAATTGTACACAATATTTTAGAAATCAATCAATAGGTAAGAACAATATGAAACCTTTATCCTCTGTCTATTTAAAGTAGGACTAATAAGAAAAGTAAAAGACTAAATGAGAATTCTTCCTCCTTTTTTTAATTGAGTAGTTCCCTATTCATTATTCATGTTTTTTTATCAGTATATATTTTTAGAAGAAAAGTACAACATGAGGTGAAAGTAAAATGAAAAGTGTATGGCATGTTTGTATTGGAAAAGAGGAGAATAAGAAAAAGAATTAAACAACAAAGGGCATATTTAGGTAAATCTAGAGAGGGGAGAAGACTGAACAAAGAAATATGGAGGTATATAAATTTGATTGTGATATAAAGAGGGAGATAATTATGATAGAGATGGGGAATCTATATGTGGCAGAGAAGCACCAATAAACTAACTCGAAGGAAATAGATATAGATGGTCCCCTATCACATTCTATTAAATCATTCTACTTTTACATTGAGTGAATATCACTTTATATTTATACTTCAATACCCATGTATATTTATGTCAAAATATATTATTTATTTATTTGAAGAAATTAATTTCTTAGAATATCTAGCATATATTATTAGTTTTAAGCTTTATAATTAAAAAATGTATATATTAATAAGAGAAATAGTGTGTCAAGTTTTTGCTCAAATGTTTTAATTTGTTGTAGATTTGTATCCATTGAATGAAGGATTTGGGTTAGGAATTAGTGTGATGATGGTGGTTACCGATGGAAAGGATTCAAATAGAATCTTGTATAACTATTATCAAGCTTGGACTACTATAAAAAAATTATCAAGAAAGCCAAGGGATTGTTATCATTATGCCAATTCGAGTAATATATGATATTTTCAAATAAAAGGCATGCGACATTTTAAAGTTTTATGCGAAATACTTTGAAGAATAATTGTTTACAACAATTCCAAGGCCTCAAACCACCACCACTGGGAACATAATTGTAAATCAATTGAACAAGTGGACAATATCATTATGCAATTTTAGGTATGTGTGATGGTTTTGAAAAAGGACATATTGACATTTTAAATCAAAAGTCTTATGTTACTTTCAAATGAGATTTTAATTTGATCAAATGTCAAAAATGTATTTGAATTAGTTCAAAGCAAAGAAAATTGAGATGTGAGAGGCACAAATAAAGCTAGGTGTCATCAACATCACATATAATAAATTGGCATGATTCCTACATTTTAACTCTTCAAATAATTTCTCTTACATTATTACTTCAGTTTGTCACCATCTTTAGGGATAAAGTAAGGCCTTCTAGAAGATAATTTTCAAAAGAAAAGATCATCATGAAGCAAAAATAGAAGTAAGATGTGTGTATAATGTGTGTAGTGGTAAAGTCTTTATATAGTAAAATATGAACAAGGAAAGAAGATAATAAGAAAACTAATTTACAATTAGTTAGTTTTTGAACTTTTTTTTTATGAGAGGTATAATGTATATCTATAAGGTGGTACAAAAGAGTATAAAGAGGTAAATGCTAATTTATTACTAGAAATTGCACCATGGTGTGAAATGGGTACACTGAAGAGAGGGGTAGATAGAGAATAGTGACATTACTCTTTATGAATAACTCTATCTAGCTATATCCAATTGTACCTCTCTATAACTCTACTTACCTCTTTCTAGCTCTCTCTAACTGTCTAGTTCTAGATATATATTTCTATCCACTCTATGTGTTTTTCCATCTCTCTATAGCTCTATCCATTTATGTCATTCCCAGCCTTCACTCTCATTCACTCCATCTCTACTACTTTCCATGTGTGTCTTTGTTTATCTTTGTATCTCTGTGCATTGCTCTCCATATTTCCTTTTATCCATACCTTTGTCTACATCTATATTTATATCTCCCTATATAATTTTTTAATCATTTTTTTCAAATATATATAATGTGATCCAATGAAAACACTAATATCAAATATTTGGTGAGAAAGGAGGTAAAGATTTCTTGAATTGGTGTTTTTTTCTCAAAGGTTGATCTTGATAAATTACTATTTTGATTTTGATCAAATAATTTTTATGATATTGATCTAGTATTGTACCCCTATTTTTTGTATTCATGTATGTTTTAGTGAGGATTCTCAGGGATTTGAGGTATAGAGGAGATTAAATCATCTTGTGAGCTAAAAATGTTAGGGGTTTCATTGAAGTTGTGTGTTCCAGTGTCTTTCTTCAATGACATAATTATCAATAAAAGATTCTACCAATGCTTGCAATTTTTGTTAGTATTCTCTTATCTTTATGTGTACTAGTTATAAAAGAGGTTTCAAATCTAAGAAAACCATCTCTTAATCTACTAGTTTCAAATGCTTTCAGTTTCCCAATCAACATTTCTCTGTTAAAATCATTAATAAGAGGAATAAATTTTTCAATAGCATTTTCCTTGTTGTCAAAAGATGGTATCAAGGATCTTAGGATCTTCAGACACACTTTATCTTCTGATATAGTTCCTCCAGAACTCTTTATAGCTATAGTATTCTCAATAATCCTCTACAAAAATGATGTAATGGTTTCACCTTCTTGTATTCTAGCATTCTCTAGCTTATTTTTCTAATTTTGAAATCTTAGTTTCTTTGTATATTTGTCACCTTCATATAACCTTTCTAATCTAACTGAAATGTAAGATCAAGACCTTTTGATGGGACCATATTTTTGTATCTAGTTTTGATGGGTTTTTATGGTTATTTGGAGGGTTTTCACCCTTAAGTTGAAAATAATTTTTATCATATAGTCTATATCAATGAAGGGTGCTCCCCTTAATATGAAAAATACATAACATAAAAAAAGAAATAATAACAATTTTGCAAGAAAAAATGTGGGCTTCTTATTATAGCCACAAATGTGGAATTATAGAATTTTGAAATATAAAATGCAAACCCACAAGGTTTCCTTCTTTATAATAATTTACAACACAGAGCTTTGAACTATCACCGAAAGTTGTCCTAGATAATGTATGGGTATTCCTTAAATAGGCATTTTCACACCACCTGAGAAGTTTCTAAGCATTAAGCCCTAACCCTTGAGACCGAATAAGTCTGAATTACATATAGAGTCACCCTAATACCTCTTTGATACATATTTTTGAAAATTTTGGTTGGCCCAACTTCAAAAGGCCAAAGCTTTTAAACTATTGCTCTAATTGGCCATTATAACCCCTTTTAGTATCGATAGCTTTTGATCTATAGAGCCAACACAAGAAAGCTCTAGTCGACCCCATTTTACACCAAGTTTTCATACCAAAATTTTACACCAAAAATCTACAATAACTTCATGAGTACTCATGATATGGAACTAAGCCTTAGCTAGTAAGATGATATATCCAAGATGAACATCCACCTCTAAACTTAGGACATTCCAAGCTCGTATGATTGAGATACTAAGTAGCAAGCCTTGATCACTAACAAAAAATCTGCACTGAGACAACCCTTACTCAAGAAACAAAAAGGAAATATTTTTGGGTGATGCAAGATTGCTCTTACACCCAAGATACTCTTGCATCAAACACCTTGGGTAATTTGAGAAGTGACCCCATCACATCTCAGGTGTTCAAATGAAAACCAAGATAGTCAACCTCCTCCCTTGCTATCCATGATGAATCTTCTACTAGAGTCCCTTTCTATTTGATTAGGTACCCTTCCTAAGTTATGTTCCTTGTATTTTTTCCTACATGACTTTCTAGTGTCTCCTCAATCACCTTTGTAGTAAAACTAGTTGTTGGAATACTCCATTATGCTTCTAAAACTTCATCTCCATCACCTCCTTCATAATACTTTGTCAAATCTAAAATATTAAATATTGGTGAGTGAAATATCTAGTACAGTAGACAACTCCACTTCATAGGTATTTCTAGAATCATTGATGCAGTAAGAGTCTAGATGTACCGCAAAATGAGGTGATCTAGAAACCAACAAACAAACACACAATGGAAAATGAACAAGAGGAATGAGATTTAGATCTAGAGAGACAAAATTCCATATATTTGAATCAATAAGTTTACATCCAATATGTCTAGCTGTATGACCTTTCGGGTTACAACCATTACAAAGAAGAATATATCTTTAAAAGAAGAAAAGATCTCCTGACTCAAATGCAAACTTCTACCTCCAAGCTACTCCATGCTAAGACTCCTCAAGCTAAATGACTTCTCCATGCTTCACTACATCTTCCTCATCAAACAATAAAAATTTCCTAAGACTCTACCCAAGACCCCTTTAAATACTTGCATGGGCACAAGTTGGCCTATTACAAATTACCAACTAAATAAACCCTTACATTAAATGCATAACCAAGACACAAGTTGGCTCACAACAAATATAAAATATCTATCATAAACTTAAATGCAAAGGTTGACTCAAACTAGAAATGGAACACATGCAACTCAGTCAAAGAAGGAATTGAGCATCAAAAAATTACAGGTTCACTTGGCACTTGAAGGAACACTTGGCCAATGCTGGATAACTCAGAAAATACTAGCTACCAACCAACTTGACACTTGAAAGATTGCTTGGTCGACACTGGAATAAATGAATGGGATAGCACGGTGACCATCCTATCAACAAGATGCCAAAAAATTGCAACTGGGTCAATACTAAATAATTACTAGCACTTGGCAATGTCTGTAACTCAACAACAACCAACAGAATCAGTGGGATAACACGATGACCAGGGTAAATAGAAAAGACCTCAGATGCTCTTGCATTATTCTCCCCACAAAAATAGAAAAACCTGTCTAACATTTTATTTCCAAAAGAAAATTATGCACTCAGCTTTATCTTCACCAAATGTTTCCACTCAATCAAGGATAAAAGATCAAATCTAAAAATCAACCATATATGCTTCATCCATTCAAAATTCAAAATCACATCTGAGCAATCAATGTACTCACTCATTAGTAATATCTACAACTTATCATCACAAACATCCATAATAAAATCCTTATATATGAAAACCATATCAACAACAACATATGAACTCAGATCTATAGCAACAATAACATATAAATACATAACACAAAAGTCCTCTACCAAATCAATAGTAAATGAATCCATATCAGGAACATGTAAATCCAACTCTATACCCTTAGCAACATCCATACTCATAACAAAAATAGTATGTATAATCATTTCTCTAGCAACATGTAAATCAACAACATCATCAAAATCCACACCAGTAGCAACATCTATATCCTTCAACATCTCAATAGCAACATATAATTTTAGATCCATATTAGTAAAAATAGCATCATGAAAATCCACATCAATAACATCTTTGAAATCCTCAATGAAATCACCAACAAGTAAATCCATCTTCTTATCATGAGCAACATCCAGATCAATAACATCCATAACAAAATGAACATATAACTCCAAGTAAACAATGACAACAATAAATAAGTCCTCAATCACATCCATTTCAACATCATCTTGGACAATAGAAATATCTAATTTCTCCTCAACATAAATGAAACTCTCCTCTTCAAAAATCTCATTGCACACAACAAGATGCCCTAATATTTCCATGGCAGATCTATCCATTTTCTCATGGAAACCAAAAGATACTTCATCAACTTCAAAAAAATCATCATGCATTTCCATGATCTGTCTTCTTCTCTAAAAAATCTCTTTAACTAGCCAAACAACCTTCTTTCTAATTGTCAGATGCCAACTAGTCAAATCAAAATCTTCTAGATCATCAATCCTTTAATGTAATTCATCCCAAAAAGAATCATACTCATTGCTCTCAACATCATCAATATGTCTTCCATGGTCTTGCACTAACTCAATAGCTTCTACTCTGACTGCAAGTTTCCTCAACATGTTGAATAATTTTGGATTTGCATCTCTCCTTCCATGAACCATCTTTACACAAACAATGATCAAATGATGAGTCCTCTACAAGTGCAGGCCAAATCCATAGATCTACCACCCTACACCAAATTCACCAATGAGTTAGGACTTCCAAAATCAAACTCTTCTCTAATAAACTTTTTCCCAATCTAAGGTCCTCATACAAACTACCTCATACTTCAACGATCTATTTGCACAATCAAGATCACTGAGCTCTGATACCATCTGATGTAGTAAGAGTTTGTATGTACCCCAAAACAAGGTGATCTAGAAACCAGCAAACAAATACATAGTGTAAATTGAACAAGAGGAACAATATTTAGATCTAGAGAGACAAAATTCCATATATTTGAATCAAGAAGTTTACATCCAATATGCTCGGCTATACAACCTTTTGGGTTACAACCATTACAAGAAGAACAGATCTCTAGACTCAAATGCAAACTTCTAACTCCAAGCTACTCCATGCTAAGACTCCTCAAACTAAATGACTTCTCCGTGCTTCACTACATATCCCTCATTGAACAATAAAAATTTCCTAAGACTCTACCTAAGACCCCTTTAAATACTTGTACAGTCACAAGTCAGTCTTTTACAAATTACCAACTAAATAAACCCTTACATTAAATGCATAACCAAGCCACAAGTCAGATCACAAAAAATATTAAATACCTATCACAAACTTAAATGCAAAGGCTAGCTCAAACTAGAAATGGAACATAGGCAACTTGTTCAAAGAAAGAATCGAGCATCAGTAAATTATAGGTTCACTCGACACTTGAAGGAATGCTCAGCCAATTTTGGATAACTCGGCCAACACTACAACTCAAAAAATACTACAACTCGACAAACATTGCAACTCAACAAACACTAGCTACCAACCAACTTGGCACTTGAAAGATTGCTCGGTCGACACTAGTAGAAAAGAATGGGATAACACAATGATCATCCTATTAATACGACATCGAAAAACTGCAACTTGATCAATACTAAATAATTACTAGCACTTAGTAATGTCTATAACTAACCAACAAAATCAATGGGATAACATGATGACCAAGATGCTCCTATATCATTCTACCACAATAAATAGAAAAGACCTCAGATGCTCCTGCATCAATTGTAATACCTCACTCGGAGATCCTTGGAACAAGGATGAAATATAAGCCAAGATTTTTTTTAAACAAGTATGAGTGCTCATGAAAACATCATACATGGATCACGTAGATTGTAATGCAAGACTTAACCACCATCCCAACAACCAATGAACCTCCTGATGCCACTACTTGAACTAACACAAAACAATAGGAAATATAACACCAAATGAAAATCGTACAAAGAATCTAAGATTTTCCCAACCAAGGTAAATTAAGTCAACCCAATGGGTACTAGAATAACCAAAAATCAATCCCCAAAAACTAATGGAGATAACTCCTATTTTCCATGTGAGGACCTACCTCTGATAGATTTTTGCATGAAGATGTGCAACATGCCACATGAAGAAATACCTTTCCATCCCAACAACCAATGAACCTCTTGACGCCACTACCTGAACTAACACAACACAATAGGAAATATAACACCAAATGATAACCACACAAATAATCTAAGATCTGCCCAACCAAGGTAAATTAAGTCAACCCAATGGGTACTAGAATAACCAAAAATCAATCCCCAAAAACTAATGGAGATAACTCCTATTTTTCACACGAGGACCTACGTCTGATAGATTTTTGCACAAAGATGTGCAACATGCCACGTGAAGAAATACCTTTCCACATGAAAATGTGCACAATGGCACGAGAAAGGGCTTAGTCATACAACCAAGAAACCCAAAATTGGTGTAGGGTTTCACATGAGAAAGTTCCAAGCCATATGAAGAAACCCAAATACACCATGCGAGATCTTGCATCCTCGTGCGAGAAAGTGCAATTTTACATGAGATCTCAATACAACACACCAAATAAAAAACTAGAAAAAAGCTAAGAAAACTAAGTTACAAAGTTCCTCCACACTAGGGAGTACCAGATCCACATTTTGAGGAAAGGACACTTCAAAAAATAATTGAAAGATAGAAACACAATCTAACCATCTAACAATCAGTGAAGGAAAAGTACAGAGGGAAACATTGTAGTGTACTGAAAGCAACATTACAGTAAACAGAATTAACATCACAATAACTAAACAACCAAACTAAGTACACAGTTCCTCCCAACCATAATAGCATCATAAGACCATTGTGGGCCCTAGCCATCCTCCACGTGTAACATCTCAAGCTACCATTCAAATTGTTAGTACTATCATATAAGGAGGTCACTACTAAAATGTGCTACAACATAAGCATAAGGAAGTCTAACATGCTAGAAGTAAAGCATAAAATAATCCTACTAAGCAGATAACATCATCTATTATATGCTAATCATCATAATAAGGCTAGCATGATCTAAACATGATATACAAGCATTCCAACGAAAGTATAAATCACAAGAAAGCATACTCTGGAACTTGAAGTATCAAGTGAAAACATCTAGCAATAGTTGCACTAGGACAAAAGACCATCTTTGTACATTAGTCCCCAGCAATGGTGAAGGTAGCTATGCCTTCCAACCACATGGAACCCATAGGCCCACTCCCACCATGCTAATGGAGATAATGATCCAACTAGAAACAAACAAATAGCACAACATCCATGGCTAACACTCATGCCAGACAGTATGATGGTTGAACCAAGAACAAAGATAATGGATAAACTATAGGTCCTGGTCAGAAAACTCAATGGGTTACTAAGTAGGGGATGACATCATGGAGAGTCACTTGGCATTGACAAGCCCAAGATTAGAATGTGCAGATTCAACTCCCTTAATGGAAAGACTCTAACATAGATTATTATCTTAAGTTTTATTACCGCCCAGTGTTTTATTTAGTTATCGCTTAATTAGAACTTCCTTCGCTAACCCTCTAGGCACAATGATCACCAGGCTGCAAGATAGAAGCCCCCTCCATATGCTACCCTACCCTACCCATGCTCATCCAAAGATGAGTGCCCATAGGCATGCAAATTTCCAACCCAACCCCAATGATCATAACTTCTAGAAGTACCAAGGAAGATCGGGCCTCCCAAGTCACTCAACAAATGTACATGCACATACTCAGGTGTGACACACCACCATCACGAAGATCATAACATAAGGACTGGATGAGAACACAAAGCAAAAAATCACTCAATCAAAAATAGACTTGGGAGGATGGATTCTACACAAATCCCAAAGAACAATAAAACCATACATCATGAAATCACTCAACTGGCCTCAATCTAGGAGTATGGATTCTACACAAATTCCAATGATACAATCAAGACCAAACATCATGAAGTCACTCAACTAACCCCAATCTGGGAGTATGGATTCTACATGAATCCTAGTGTCCATGAAACCATAACAAGGGTCCAAAAGAAACAATAACAACAAGTATAAAATCACTCAATCGAACACAAAGTTGGAAGTACAGTTGTGGCATGCATCCCAATGCAGACATAAAGGTGCAAAAATGGTCTGACTGACATCCAAATGGATAATCCAAGTCCATGACCAGATTCATGCCAAGAAAACTTGAGAAAATTGGGTAGCACACAAAATGAGGTAAAAACTCCAAAAATTGGAAAACTTCAAAATTAAAACCCATTTGGTCTTTGGGCACACAAACCCCAAAAATCCAATAAAATTTGAGTTTGAACACCATATGCTAAAACAACTAGCATAACGATAGAAAACCCCAAACCCCCATCCCAAAAATAGGGAAAATATTCGTACCCGACCAACTAGGCAAAACCAACAAACAGAAATAGAGGGGAACACTAGTTCTTAGCCTCCTAACAAATGGCTACCAAAAATAGAAGCTAAAATGGAGTAGAAAAAATAAAATAGGAGAGTCGTACCTCACAGCCAAAAGGGGAAAAATAGAAATTTAAGCCATAAAATAAAAACCCCACAAAAGTAGCCATAAATTGTAACAATCCAAGGTCTCCCTGAGCTAGATCCAACGAGATCAACCTCGCAAAGATCCCACGCCCATAGCTCCCATAATGAATAGAACAATAAATCCTCATGAAGAGGATTTTGGGTTTTACTCTCAAACTTTTTAATTCAAAAGTGAGAAGTGAAGAAGTGAATTCTTTTTTCAATACTTATTCAATTTTTGAGTGAATAATCGATTAGAGCAAATAACTAGCCAACCTAGTTAAACTCTGAATCGACCCAAATGAAAATAGTTTATTCTTCATAATGGCAATTCACCTATGGAAAAGCTACCATAAATTAAATTCAAGAAGATTTAAAGCTCAAAAACCCAAAAACATAGAAATTTACTTAACAACTTTTCCAACAATGCAAAACTCTAAATGCACAAACACGCTTACTAGTCTAATCACATAATGCAAATGAGTTTGGATTTAATAATCACCAAAAAGATTAATTAATCAATTAAAATAAGGATACATCGACCATACATGGATGACATTGGTAAAATATGAATAGCTAAATTGCTAACTCCATGTGCCACTACTAGGGATATAAATCTTGCACAGTAAACAACATGATCAAGTGCAGTTGCATATAATAACATAGCTGAAGCAATAAATGTATTAAATGACTAATTCAACCATTTATCCAATTATACCAAAATATTTCATTTGCACCACTTATGTTCGCATATAGCATAATGAAGTAAATAACCATAGCATTAAATCCATCTCATAACATAATCAGGGATATGTCCAAATACTAGATAATCAAATATCATTGTCAAAAATACTGTCATCTCAAAATGGTATCATCATGCAATATGATCAAATGAACAACATAGTAGTCTAACATCTATGATGCTGAAATCAAGTATAACATATGACCCTCAGGTCATCTCAAATGTTAAAAAAAATATGAGTAACAACTACCTCTCAGATCAAAATATAACAAGGTAAATATCTGTAGCACATAACCAATGAATCCAACATGGAAAATCCATTTCTAATTATTTAAGAAGTTAATAATGGTTGTTTAAACAACATGAAAAGGCACTTAAAACACATAAGTGAACATGGTCATAAACATGACTAACCACTGCTACAAGAACCTAGTCCAGTGTAGCTTGATAATAGTACACAGTGCAATCTTTGCACACATCTCAGGGTAATTACGAAACATTATGATACCACATCAATCCTGGTAACCACTGGCACAAACCTTAGTGAACCATAAATCACATCATAATCTCATAAATGAGCCATAAGCATAATCAAAGGAACTGATACAGTAACATAAATCTAAATCACCTCAAGGGTGTAGATCACTCATGGTCCCAATCATGATCACTTCATGCAAAATGATCAACAAGGTTACATCCATTAGGATGACTTACAAAAATCAAATGGGAGATGGACTGCATCAATCATGCATGTTCAATATCTTGTACGGTCTAAACTTATCTATTTTCATCTTATTATATGTATCCACTAGAAAATGCTCCTTTCTTAAAAGAACCATGACTTCATCTCCAATATGAAATTCCTTATACCTATTTTTTATATCTTCCTTAAACTTGTATTGTGTATTCATCTTAGTAATGTGATTCTTCACCTCCTCATGGATATTCTTCAAATGTTCAACAAATTCTTCTACTTGAGCACTGCTTATTTCTCCTTTAGCCAACTAACTTAATTCAGAAGTATTTCTGGGACTCCTCCCATATACAATTTGGAAAGGTCATTCACTAGTACTCCTATTGAAAAAATCATTATATGCAGATTTTTCTGTGGTAAAATGAGATCCCAACCCTTTGGTTTATCTCCAACCAAGCATCTCAAAAAATTCCCCAAACTCTAGTTCACAACATCGACTTGTCCATTAGTCCATGGATGATGTGATGAACTAAACTTTAAATTTGTCTTCAATTTCTTCCTATTAGAAATTTGTTCAGCACTCCCCTTGTGATTTGTGACAAGGGCTTAACCACCTCTTATGTACTATAATTTGAGTGCTTGTATCAAGTATTTACTGATTGGTCTTTTGGTGTAATGAAAAACCCACTCTAACAAGTAGTATCAGAGCCAAGTTATGATCCTTAGACCCTCAGGTAACACTAAGGGGGAGATTGTTATAAATTTGTTTGGTGCTCCCCTCTGGATTCATGACAAGGGCTTAACCACCTCTTGTGTACTATAAGTTGATTGGTTATATTGGGCATTGACAAATCATTCTTTTGGTGCAACGATAACCCCACTCTAACACTTCCACAATGTATGCCATAAATACCAAAAAAAATTGGTATCTTGATATGAAATTATACTCTTTGCAAGCTCATGTAGTATCACCACTTCTCTGAAAAATAAATCTTCCACATCAACAAGACCACTAGTCTTCTTGTAGGGAATGGAATGGGCCATTTTAAAAAATATTTCAACCACCACAAATATGGAATCATGTGCTTGTTGTTTCCTTGGTAAACCAAGAACAAAATTCATTTTGACATCCTCCAACAGCTTCTCTAGTGCAATTAATGGCTGATATAACCCAATATTTTGCTTCACTCATTTTTCCATCTGACATACTATGTAACTCTACACAAACTTCTTCACATCTTGTTGCAATTATGGCCAGTAATAATTCTCAGCAACCAAGCAATGGTCTTATCTCTACCAAAGTGTCTAGCCAACCCTACACTATGCTTCTCCTTGATGAAATTCTCTCTCATAGAAATTTTGGGAATGCACAATTGAATTCCTTTTAATAACATACCATCTTAGATTATAAAATCCAAACACTTCCCATGTCAAGTATAACAAATTTTGTACAAGCCATCCAATATTTCCCAAACTAGAATCCTCTCGATATAAATTCTTGAGTTCCTTGAACCCAACCACCCCAATCTACATCTCAGTCAACAAAAGTTATCTTCTACTAAGAGCATATCTAACTCTATTAGACTTGCCACTTTTGTGTTTCAAAAAAAAAAAAAAAAATTCAAAAACTTAACCCACTTAAAATGTCTTTCATTTAATTTTCCTTGACTATTCAAATATTGCAAAGCTTGATGATCAGTATACAAAAGAAAATTCTTAGGAAGAAGATAGTGTCTCCACTTCTTTAATGCCTAGACTATAGAATAAAATTCCTAATCATAAATAGATTTTTTTTTTTTGGCATCATTCAAGTTCTCACTTAAATAAGCAACAGGTCTACCTTTTTGGCTCAAAATAGCTCCTATTGTAGTACCACTATCATCACAGTCTTCTTGAAACCCCTTATTAAAATGTGGAAGTGCTAAAATAGGGTGCTCTGTAACTTTCAATTACAATAGATTAAAACTCTTATCTACTCCTATAGTCCACTTAAATTCTTTCCTACCCCCTCTCATTATTTTAGTTAAAGGTCCACAAATATTGCTAAAACCTCTTATAAACTTTCTATAAAAACTATATATTCCATGAAAATATGTTACCTCAGTTGCACTCTTTGGAATAGGCCATTCAAGGATAGCTTTCACTTTCTTAAGGTCCATTTTCAAACCTTCTACTAAAACTAAAAATCCTAGGTACACTAACCCCTTCTTCATAAAACTACACTTCTTTGGAGTTATCAACAACCTTTCTTCCCTCAACTTATCAAAAACCTTAGGAATATGCATCAAATGATTCTCCAATATCTTATTAAAGATAAAAATATCATCTTGCTAAAAAAAAAAATCTAGAAACTCCTTCAGTACCTCATTCATGAGCCTCATGAAAGTTCTCAGTGCAATGGTTAGCCAAAAAGGCATGACTAACCACTCATAAAATCCATCCCTTTTCTTGAAGGAAGTCTTCCACTTGTCTCCTTCTTTGATGTAAATATAATGGTACCCACTCTTCAAATCTATCTTTGTGAAATACACAATTCCACTCAAACACTCCATAATATCATCCATTTATGGCATTATAAATTAGTACTTGGTTGTGATTTTGTTGATATCTCAAGAATATTTACACATTCTTCATTCTCCATTCTTCTTTGTTGAATACTGCTAGTACAACACATGGACTCAAACTCTTTCAAATTAACCCCTTCAGTAATAGCTCATGCACTTTTCTATTCAACTCTTCACTTTTTGGTGGTGTCATTTGATGCATGAACTTATTTGGAAAACTAGCTACTAAGATGAAGTTGATTTGGTGATTGATCTTCCTCAATGGGGGCAATCCATCAAGTACATCATCTGACACAATATTAGGAAACTCTCCCAACAAATCTACAACTTCTACATGTTCCTCTTCTACTTCTTCTTTACCATCTTTTGGGATTACAAAAAAATGCATATGCTCATGCTTCATACCTTTGAGAAACTCTTTTCCATCAAAAAAACATATTCTAGTAGCACTGCATGCCTTTTCTTCTTTCTCTTTCAATGACTTCAACTTATGTTAAACTCCATCATTTGTCATAGTGTATGTATTTTCTCATTCATCATGTACAAAATTCCTATCAAACTATCAAGGCCTACCTAGAAACATATGACATATGTCCATAGGTATGATATCATAAAGCACCCCATCTTGGTAGCTTCAAATCTTGAACTTCACTAGGCACTACCCATTGACCATGACTTTGTAGTCATCTTGCACCCAAGAAATATAGTATGGAAATAGATATTTATGCCTCTTGAGATTAAACTTTGTGACCATATTTTACAACACCAAATTGTTAGTACTTCCACCATCAATGATCACATCACAACACTTATCTTCACATTTACATCTTGTGTGAAACAAACTCCTCATTTGATCAAGTTCATCATAACCACTCAACGAGACTCTTTTATTAACTAGGTTCAATCCTCTTTCAACATCTTTAGAATCAGATGATTTGGCATCTTTATCAACATGTACAACTATGGCTTGGTCCTCTATTCTTTAATTTGTCCTTCCTTGGAACTGGGAACATTCAAATGCTCTATGCCCTTTTCTCCATAATAAAAATATTTTCCACAAAACCTCCTCTTTTGTATCCTTTCCTCTCCAATCTCTATTTTCCTAATCATGGAATGATTAGAATTGTTTTGCCTCTAGTTATGACTACTACTACTTTCCACATCCTTCTTCTTTTGATCATCATTTCAGCCTCCATGAGATCATCTGCCAGATCTTCCACCGAGACCTCTTCCACTATTCTTGTTATCAAACTTCTTGTTCAAAATTTTCTTAACTCTTAGGGAAAATTGGTATGCCTCTTCAATACTTTTCATTCAGACCAAACTTGGATCCTCTTGAATGGTTGGCTTCAACCCATTAAGATAATTTGTAACTTTATTTTTATCATCTTCTGCATGGCCAGTTCTAATGAGAACTTGGTAGAACACCTTAGTGTAGTCCTAAAAAAATATTTCTGCTTGCTTCAACCCTTGCATTTTCTTTAACAGATCAAGCTCATAATCCATGGGAATGAATTGTCACTTCAATTTAGCTATCATTTGATCCCATCTAGTGATTTTTTGCTTCCCTCTTCTATTTTTCTCCAATTGAATCTCTTTCCATCGGATCTTCACATGTACCTTTTTGTTTGGCAATATCTTCATACTCAAAGTATTCATTGAATTCATCAATCCAATTAGTCAACGGCTCTAGGTTAAGATTTGTCAAATTTGTGGGAACCTCAAACTTAGGTCATTTTCCAATCATGGAGATGGCATTAAAAAGTCTTTCTTCTTTGGTGTTTAGAACTGCCTCTACTTCATCATTTTCTTCTTCTTTTCCTTCATCCTCACTTTCATCTCTTATGACAAGATTTATTCCTCTGCATGTTTTTTTCTTCCAACACTTGCATCTATCTTTGGTGGGCTCTAAAATCATCAGGTGTAACAACTACATCTCTTCCACCACACTCTCTTTATAGAGGCATTTTTGCACTTTCATTAAAATCCTAGTGTAAACTCACTCACAATCGGTGATCTATCTACACACTCAGCCCAAACCATGGTCCTTATGCAACTACCTTACAATCAACAATCATTTTACATACTCAAGAACTCCTACTCTAATAGTACTTGATGAAGGGTGTTCCCCTTAATACAAAAAACACATAACAATAACAAAGAAATAATAACAATTTTGAAAGAACAAAATATGGGCTTCTTATTATCACCACAAATGTGGAATTACAAAATTTTGAAATAAAATATGAAAACTCACATGGGTGCCTTCCTTACAATAATTTACAACAATAATTTATAACATTGTAGTTAGAACTAATGTGTGTGATGATAGAAATGTTTCTTTCTTTCTTTAAAATCTTTTATGGGGTAGGTTCCTTTAGTCATATGTCATCAAAAAATATTAGTTGTCTATAAATTTAATGTTTTCCATGAGTTATTGAAGTGGATATATGTTTCAATGCATGGTATGTGTACTAACCTCCTACAGGATTAAGTAAAAAAGGAACTAAGGAAGCATGATCAAAGGAGTTTTGACACATTCATGTGGAAACCATATCCAAATATTTCAACAAAATATTAGGTCAATGCAACTAAAAAATTCCATGCACAAATCTAGAATCATGTCATGATATATTTGTGGAATACTTGCTCAATGAACGTGGTTTGAATTAATGTACTTCATTTAAGTCTCAGGTAAGTCCTCGTTGTTGAAGGATCTTAGATGTAGGAAGTTTCTTTTTCCTATAGATGTTATAAATAAGTTGTTGATCAAGATTTAATAAGTTAGTCATGAAGTCAATTGTAATCAAGAAATAAATGATTAATATAGTACTATTGTTACAGATGTATGTTTGATGGTTCATATATCATTAAAATGGCATTGTTAACCTTTAGCACTTTATCTTGAGTATTTTTTCATTCACTCATCCAAGGCGGCCCCCTTGGTGAGTGAATCTAGTTAGTAGAAGTATTTTTTCATTTCTCTTAGAATAGATAGAACTATGTCACTCCTACAGCCATGTGGTAATAAAATTATTGGTTTTTCTTGCAACGTAGGAAAACAAAGTAGTATCTTTTTTTTATTTCAATTCCCACACAATATATTAGTTTTTCAATTCTATATTTAAGTTCAACATTTCCATTTTCATTGGCTCTTCATTTTCCTTTAATATATTAGTAATGACAACTAGGAAGGTTTAGATCATATACTTTGTAGATACCATTTCAAGTATACATCCCTAGTTGATAAATTAAATGTGTTCAATGGGTTATTTGGTTACTACTTAAGAACATCCTATCCATAAGAAATGGGTGTAAGATCTAGTTTCCAAACCAATTAATTGACCAAGCATATTTGGTGCCATTATGAAGGATGGTGTCAATCTAACCCTTTCTCAAGGGTCATTTTTCCAAGTTTTCATAAAATTGAAGTTTTATTTTCATTTGTTTTGTATGCATAGAGTCTTGGGAGATTCCTTCCTTAGAATGACCGCTTTGAAATAGAAGAACTTGTATAACCCAAGCCATAAGATCCCCAAGTTGAAACCCAAGAAGTAAACTAGACTATTGAAGAAGAATGGCCATTTGAAAGCCCATTTGTTGATGCCTAAGAGGAATTTCCTTCATTGCCATCTTTTGAAGAATCATTTCACTTGGATGACCTTTTAACTGAACTAGAACATCAAGACAACCATTTGGCTCTTTTAATCTACCAATTAGGATAGGTAGTACCACCTCCATCACCAAGGAGTGCTCATCCTATGCTAGCATGATAATAATAATTTGAAGAACATTCCTTATTTTACATTGCCAAAATTTTATGGTCTTATTACTTAAGACCCTAAGAAATTTGTATTTGAGTATGATATCCTATGTTGGAGTTTTGACTTACAATTGATGCTCATAAGTTGAAGTTGTTTCCATAGAGTCTAAAGGATGCAACCTTACAAAGATTTATGGGGTTGGGTGCCAATGTTGTAGCTAATATGGATGCAATGAAGAATTTATTTCTTACAAATTATAAGGATTATTGTAAAGTTTATGATATGAAAGGGGTGGCATTTTTTAAAATCTCACAAAAAGAGGATGGGACAATAGAATAATATGCCTCTAGGTTCATGTTCAATCTACAAAAGAACACTCATCTAAATGAGGAATCTCAAAAACATTTTTTCATTAAAGGTGTGAATGATGAAAATATTGAAGTATTGGACCTTATGGTAGGAGGTGATATTAATCAAAGGAATTGGAAAGACATCAAAAAAATATGCCTTAATTATTCAAGGGAATTTGTGAAGAAAGGAAGAGGAATTAGGTTTGCACCTAATAAAATCAATGGTTCTAGAGTATCAAAGGTGGAGCTGTCCAATATTTTATCTAATTTTAAACAAGAAATTGTAAATAATTTTACCATTCAATTATACACCATGTAAGCTAAAAGGAAGCATGAGGAACTGAAGCTATGCTCAATGAATTTTTCCCACATTGTAGAGAGAAGAAGAGGAATTTGAAGGCTCATCCAATGCCTACTGAATTCAAATCCATAGATGAGAATGGGAATGTGCTATATGTTTCTCAATGTGATCCTTGGTCCCAAAGACAAGGTATGTCTCAAGACCCTTTGTAAAATTTTGGTTATAATAATAGTCAATGGAAAAATCAATATTTCTAGAGTTTTGACCCTCAAGGTCCTAATTGGAATAATGTATAGTCTAATCAATCCCAACCTTCATGGAATAACCAATGCCAACAACCCCGATGTAATCAATGGAAGAAACCTAACCAATAATGGAATCAACCTCATCAAAATTGGAAAGAAAACCAATGGTAGAAGCCTTAGAAACCTTGACAACAATCCAATCAATGATAGCCTCAGAAGGTAACTAGTAACATTCACCTCAGTGGAGAGCTAATCAACCTAACCATCAAGCCATAATTATGCCACCTTAACAACAATCTTTACTTCCTCCTCCTCTTGTAGCCAATGAAAATTAGCCAAAGAAAACCCAACTTCTTGCCCAAGCTAATCTCAATTCTAATAGAAAGCAACCTAACCAGAAACAAACTTATTCTATTACCCTTAATGACATACACTTACAGTTAAGAAATTGTCTTCCTACACCCAAGGGTCCTTTTATTACAGAAGCGATTGTTGATTATTCTCTTATTGAAAATGAGGATGCACCTATTCTGTCATCTACTTTTGCAAAAATTACTCCATCATTTATTCCTATAGAAAAAAACTCCACCTTTTCCTCAAAGGCTTACTAATCTTTCTATCACTATTGGAAATTTGGTTGTAGTAGAATTGCTTAATTAGTTGAGGCAGATGAGGATCAAAACACCATTGATGGATACTATTAAATAGATTCTAGGATAGACTAAGGTCATTAGAGAAGCTTGTATCAAATAACCTAGTAGGAAGACAAAGGATCCTCAAATAATTCATATTATGGGCCAATTATCAAACTTGATGTTGGGTAAGTTGTCAACCCCCGAATACTTAGATCTTGGAAGCCTTATTTTTCCAATTTTTATTAATGGGGTTTAGGTTCAAAATTCTTTAAATGTTCTACCTTGTAGCTTGAAAAGGAATTTCTCACAAACAATAAAGATTTCTCCAAGTTGGAAGATTTTGAGTAGTATGTTGATCTAGGTAGTGCAGTCTTTTCATTACTAAAATCACGTGTGCAAGGTTTTCATGTTAGTAATTGATGAACCAATAAAAGAATTTATAGTTGGCAAGAAGAATGTAGAATTTTTTCAATCAAGGGGATATCCAATTCCACATCTTGCATGGTTGGAGGCTAATGGAAAGCTATACATTCTACATGTACCTAAACATGAAAATACTATTAAGGAAGATGTCAAAGAAGAATGTTTAGTTCTGGAGGAGTAGTTTCAATTCATGGACCTATCTTGGAGAAACAATAAATATGATTCATCTCAAAAAGGTGAAGTCTTCCATCTCTTCCAAGAGGTACTACATCAGGCATTGACAACATTGCTCCAGTTGTTCGTATTCCATCAATATGAAGTTGTTTATGAACATGCAAGGTACCACAAGTTGCTTAAAAAACTCTTTTTTTGAACCAAAAAATAGTTTCATCTAAAAGTTTGCATTGTCGGCTAGTGTTAATTAGGTAGGTTTTTCTTTATTTTTTATAAGTGCACTTGCACATTTTTGTTTTATTTTAACTATATTTTATTTGTTTTCTTTAGTTACATTAGATCTTTTCTATTTTTGGTTGCCTAACTCTAAAACCATATGGAGTGGATGAAGGTACCTAGAGAATTGGATTCTATGTCACTCATTGTTTTCAAGAGCAAATGAGTAACATACTCCAGACATAGCCAACCACTTTCCTTCCCTGCATTTTGTGACCACAAAATGTAGGTAACAGTATAAAACTTGCTCAACTAGTTTTGCATTTTTCTAAGATAGTTCATTATTTAATTGGATAATATTGATCAATCAATCAACTCCAATTCATATAATGATCTCTTTTACTAAATTCTTTCGTCAAGTCTTTTTCTTTTTTCTTTTTCTTAAGCCTATGCTTGATTTTTGAAGCCTTTAATGTCCCTTTTCTCATTTTTGAGTGTGTGTTTGTTTTCTTTTAGTCTTTTAGTTTTGTTCAAACCCTTGATTCAATTTCCCCTTTATTTGTTATATCTTAGGGCTTAATCAGACTTGATAGTCAAAAGATATGATAATTTAGGTGCCCAAAAAGTGTTACCTCTAGATGCAATTGTTTATTTCAAAATACCAAGGTATATTTTAATGTTGACATTCACTTTTTGAAAAATATAACATAAATTAACTTTATGTTATATTTTTAAGTTACTTTATCACTTAAGTGACTATAGTTTACTTTATTTTATATTTTCATGTTGAGTTTTTTTTATAAAAATTTACTTAAGTGACTTTATTAACTATATAGTTTGATTTATTTTTTTGTTATTTTACATTTTATTTAAAAAATCTAAGTTAAATGTTACTTTTTGAAATGATATTTGCACATAATATATTAACAATATACTGTAAATGTTCTTTTTAACCCAATTAAGTGATGTTTCTCATAAATCAATTAGACATGTGCTTAATTTATCAATTAAGTTGTGAATATACATGTTTGTTCAACCCATTTACATGTTTACATGCAATGAACCTCCAAGAGTGTGGTTTACACTAAAAATGCATGTAATGGACTTCCTAGAACCTATTTTGCATAAAAACCCACCTTTACATGTAATCCACTTTACATGTAATTGCATATAGAGTCCATCTTTTTTCCTTCAAAGATCAAATTTGTCAAATGTATGTTAAATGTTGCATATTTTTAAAATATGTAATGAGGGTCCAAGAGTGTCTTTTGCATTGTTTTCTCATGTTGCAAGTTTTAAAATATGTGATGAGGCTTTGAGAATGCATTTTTCTTACTCAACCTCTAAAGAAATAATTTTAAAACATGTAATGAAGCTTCTCGAGTGTGTTTTGCATAGATTGGCACTTACATACATTTTAAAACATGTAATGAGGCTTGGAGAGTGTGTTTTGCCTCTTTCTTCCATATACATGTTATTTAAAACATGCAAAAGCACTTGGAGAGTGTGTTTTGCATAGAGGAGAAAATAACTTGCATTTTAAAACATGAAAATGCCCTTCTAGAGTGTGATTTGTATTAAGACATGTAAATCTACAAATAGATATTTAGAGTCTAATTTTAAACATGTAAATGCCTATTTGAAATATGTAATGGACTTCTAAGAGTTCATTTACATGTAAATTCACTTCCAACCAATGTATTTTTTATTTAATGTGTCTTGTAGAATCCAATTTTGCATTCAAAACTCATGTAATCACCCTCCAAGACCCAATTTTTTTCTTTCCAAAGCCAAAAATGTCCAAACACATGGCATGCATTATATATTTTAAAGAGGCCTTGAGAGTGTGATGTGCACTTCCAACCATTATATGAGTACATTTTAAACATGTAAATGCATCCATAGAGCTTGATTTGGCATTTCAAAGCATGCAAATGCTATTTGAGACCACAATTTTGCATTCCCAAGCCAAAAACAACTCAAATACATGTATTTGTAGGACATATTTTTTAAATACCTTTTTTTTTCTTTTTATCCATGTTTTTTGCATTTGGATCCATGTTTTAGGATTTGGGGAAGGCATTTTTGCATTCCCAAGTAAAAAATGACCAATATATATGCATTTTGGAGGCACATTTTTCTCAAAAATGCCCAGGTTTTGGCATTTCCAGCTCACATTGTTTTGATAAGTAGGAGATATGGGGTGTTTTATACTTTTGATACATTTGGTGATCACATTTTAATCATTCTTGGTAAAAAATCATTTTCTTGCAAAACAAGGGCACATTAATCCAAAAACATCCTAATACATGGTGTTTTTGAAAATATTTGGTATTTTGAGGGTTTGAAGAACACATTTTTGGTATTCCCATCCAAAAATGCCTCATGCATTTCTCATTTGAAAC
This sequence comes from Cupressus sempervirens, assembly GCA_028749045.1. Classification (NCBI taxonomy): domain Eukaryota; kingdom Viridiplantae; phylum Streptophyta; class Pinopsida; order Cupressales; family Cupressaceae; genus Cupressus; species Cupressus sempervirens. The sequence goes on along the minus strand of CM053787.1, from coordinate 261,851,216 downwards.
CATTATTTTCAAGTTTTGAAAAGGTCAAGAATTTGTTTGGAGATTCGATTTTGGAGGAAAGTCAATCATTCAAACCTATCAATCCTCCACATTTGACTCTTTGGCCTCCAAGTAAATTGAAGTTTTCAATATTTTCTATTTCATTGTGTATTTTGGTCCATTCTTTTTTTGGCTTCCTTTTTTGGAAGAAATTGAGAACTCCCACCCAAAGAATGCAAGTGCATAATACATCTTTTCACTTTTTACCAACACATGCCAATGCATTGTGCATCCATTTTCCTTCATATGCAATTACCTTCCAAGAGAAATGACATGTAACTCCATCCTCCATTCACAATTACATGTAATATAATTATCCATCCATATTTACATGTAACTACCTCCATACTCACTTACATGCAATCTCATCCTTCAAACCCAATTACATGATTACATCAAGTCATGATTATATGTAAATTACCTTACATGTATTTGCATCCAGAAAATCCAACTTTGGTAGAAGGTCACTTTTAAAACTCCAAAGTCACTATTTTCACACATCCATATGCATCCCAACTTGTATTCTTTGTCATCCCAACAAAAACCCATTATTCCCACATGCAATCTATCCTTCTATGTCTGAATTTGGCCCTTTCCATCCAAATATATATGTTTTCCATCTCATTTCCAGCCATCATATATGTTCCATAAGTGTCTAATCTATACTTTGAACACTCACCCCTCATGGATTTTTCATTTTAACTCAAATCCAAAGGTTTTTATGGATCTAATCTCGTTGGAATATGTTTTCATCTTCATGTTTTTGTGCACTCTTCAAGATATGTCAAAACTGCTTCAAAAAAATAGAGACATCTTGTCAAGAAGATATACTTTGATCTTCAATAAGTACTAATTCATTTGGTCTCCATTTTCCTAGTGGTTGTTCGAGAACCCAAGTTCATGTAGGAATGTGCCAAGCACTTTTCTTCAAAAAGGAAAGAAAAAAGGTTACAAGTTTTCAAAGTGTTAGAGACTCCAAAATGTGCAAACCTAAAAGGGAGAATTCATGATAACTACCAAATGAGGAAATTCTTGATCACATCAAGTTTTTGAAATAACGACTAGAAACTCATCAAATGTAGTGGCACAATAGACAAGAATTTTTATCCCATGATCATCATAAAGTGCAAGGATATTTTTGATATTCTACAAGATTGATTCATTTAGAATCAATGGTTTTAACATTCTCTTCAAGTACTTTCCAGATTTGTAGATGCAGAATTGCATGTAACTCAAATACATGTAATTTGATTGCATGTCTTCATGACATGTAATCCAATAATTCTTCTAACATAGTTTTACCAAGTCAAAGTTGGTTGAGTTGCTCCCACTTTTTTCTCAACTTAGTTTCCTATACAATGGAGTGCCCTCTCATTGTAAAAGTCATCTTTTGTTGTATGCAGGAAAGCTCTACCAAACTTGTGCAAGCATAACTTTGATTGTGTAGTATGAATTTAGGAGAAAATTGAATTTGAAGCTTTGACTGGAAATAATTTTGTCAGAGAAAATTAGAATCTTTGATTGTAGTTTGTATCTATTGTCTTTGAATCATGTTATTATTGTATGTTCAATAATAGAGCATAGTGAGCTAAGAAGAAATTGTAGTTTAAGATTTGACTAGGAGTGGTTGTGGTAATACATAGACTAGAAGATTTGGTTGTATATTGCATTGCCATCTAGGATTTACAAAAAATAGTTAGAACTTCCCTAATTCTGGAAGTCTTTGCACCCCAACAATAGAGGGTTTTCTTATAAAATAGATTGAAACAAGAAATTAGTTATAGAATAGATATCATCTACTTCTCAAAGACTTCTCTCCCCAATGGTAGCTATTCTTCTTATAAATTAGAAAAACATGACTTAGAGCCAAACTAGTATGCTTTCAATCAACCTTTGAGTTGGTGTTGATTTATCAGTGTCACTGTTTCCAGCTACTAGATAGAAGTGTCGTTGGAGATTTCTTTTTTTCCTTTACTCGCTCTGTGGGTAAGTGGATTCTTTCCTGAAAGTTAGGAGGAAATAATATTGGTAACATCCTTTATGAATCTCTCAAGTTCCTACTTACCTTGAGTTGATCCAAGGAATGGTGAGAAGGGGGAGCCTTCCCTTAAGGTAGGAGAGACATTATCTCATACATTGTGGTTAATCATCCTATTTTGCAACTAGATTTTGACAAAACTGTCAGTTGTAAAATATCCACCCAACGAGATGGAAAAGTACCACATCTTGAGGAAATCCCAAAAAGAAGTGTTGTGGTCCTCTCAATTGAGATTTAGGGGGAGAAGGAGACCCAACCTAAGTGGTAAGTAGACACGACACTAGATTGGTTATGGCCTACTTTACAATATTGGAATAACATAAATGAAGTGTGATCAATTGATAGAGTTGAAGATCTTATTTAGTTAGAGGAGGAAGAAATTAAGTTGACAAAGATAATGGAAAAGGTGATTAGAGATGAATCAGAGATGAACAAAGTGCAAATTACTATTCCAAAGATGCGAAAAATAGAGAATATTATGTAGCTTTAGAATTATGATTTATTAGAGCATAATCTGGGGATCATTACAAAAGAAATAGATTAGGAGGACCAAAGAGGGTCTTGGGGCATGAAGAAGATAGTGGATAATTTTTTTTTTGAGAAAAATAAGTACAAGAAGGAAAATCATAGGTTGGTATATATTTTTGCATAAATTCCTACAAACTGATCTAGCAGATAGATCACATAGCTAGACAATCACCCTCTCTTGAGAGGGGATACACTCATAGTATAGAAAGAAAATAATCATACTTCGAGAGACTCAATTTGGGTGGACAAAGTTATTCATGAAGGATAAGCATTCTCCCAAGGTTAGTGGAGCAGTTTAAAGCACTTGCCTCCCTCAAAGATAGATTTTGTGTTTTAATTAGTTTGTGGAATGGGTTTCAACCTATTATATAAAATATTAAACCTCATCTATAGGCTATGGTGGATACTCTTGAGAAATTTTTAGCGAAAGGGAATGTGATTAAAGAAGGGGAGAGAGAAAACATAGAGTATGGTAGTTTACTTTAGCACATAAGATAGAGGTTTTGGAGAAGATGAGGGATGATATTGCTCATTTTGTTGGTATCTCTAACCATTGTTGTCTATTAGTGTCAATCACTTTGTCATTTACAAGGCAGAGTTAGATGGTCATCACTATGACTGAGCTACTCTACATAGGTTGAGTCATGTACATAAGCTAGTATGTACCAAGTAGTTCTATAGAAGTTGAGTAAGTGTATGGTCACAGAGTAATTCTCTATATCTACCAAGCAAGTCATCAACAACCAAGTAGATTCAAAGTATACAAGTACCAAGTGATATAGTATGTATTGAGCACAATGTATGCCAAGCATCAGAAGGTTAACAAAGGCCAAGCAATAGCAATGCTGAGCATCATAAATAGTAAAGATCGAGCAATGAAAAGTTTACATAAAAGTTAGGAATGGAACAAAGTTTTAGGCAAAATGATTATTAGGCTGAATTGGAAGGTTTATTTAAGTTCTGAAGAGGTTGTTATAGAACATTTAATACTAGAAAAGGTTGTTATAGACAATTTTCATGATGTGGATCACATATCCCTATGTGTATTGCCAATAATCAATATGAAGAGGAAAAACATGGAACCATCTAGAAAACTCTTTACAGAAATATTTAAATAGTGATAATCTTAACCTAGATCATATGGAAAAAGGTGGTCAGAGAAGAGAAGAGTGTATGTGTTGTTAGTTTCTGGTGACTGAATAGGGAAGTACTATACATACTTCATAAAGTGGAAAAAATACTTGTATAAAAGTGCTTAGGGTTAGGGATTTTCATTATGTATGATGTGATAATTGTTTCTTGTGGTGGTATTGAGTTGTAAGGGATTACAAATTGTAATCAGGTTGTAATCACTGGATCATAATAATATTGGACTTTTTGTTTGGTGGACGTAGCCCAGAAATTGGGTGAACCACATTAAATCTTGGTGTCTTCTGTTCTCTTTTGTGTGATTCAATATTTTTTGATATTGTTTATATTTGTATGCAATTGTTATTTCTATCTATGGTTTAATCCTAACAAGTGGTATCCGAACAAGGTTATTTTTTAGTTATCCTCTACAAGAGAGTCTCATAGTTGAGTGGGAGTCTCATGGTTGAGTGGGAGGGGTGGAAGATGAGGATAAGTTGAAGGTGGAGATGTTTAATGGGAAAAACTCTCATTTATGGAAAATACAAATGGAGTACTATCTTTATTAGAAGGACTTATGGAAGGTGTTGGAAGAAAAAATAAAGAAACATGGAACTATGACAGATGACGATTGGGAGATTTTAGATAGAAAGTCACTCGGAAGCATTCAGTTATGCCTAGCACCATTGATGACATTTAACATCACAAAGGTGAAGATGACAGAAGAGTTGATGAAAACCCTAGCAAAATTGTATGAAAAGCCCTCCACTTGAAATAAGGTATTTCTCATGAAGCATTTATTTAATATGAAGATAGAAAAAGGTGGATCTATTATGGATCATTTAACTGAGTTTAATACTATTACTAGTTAGTTATCTTATGTGGGTATTAATTTTGATGAAAAAATTAGGGCTCTCTTGATTTTGTGTTCTTTGCTTGAAAGCTAGAATGGCTTGGTAATGGCTATGAGTAATTTTGTTTCTAGATCTAATACCCTAAAATATGATGATGTGATTGGTGTTATTTTGAGTGAGGAAACTCAAAGGAAAATCTCAGGTGGATCTACATCAAGAATTTCTTTAAATGCAAAAAGTAGAGGCATAACAACTAAGAGAGGAAATAATTTTGGAAATAGTGGAAAGTCAAGAGGAAATTCAAAGGGAAAGAGGTCTCTATCTAGAGGATCAAGAGATTGTTGGTACTGTGGTAAACCACAGCATAAGAAGAAAGATTGATGGACTCAAACGAATAATGAAGGAGATAAACCATAAGGGAACAATGAGGCAAATGTGGTAAGTAACAAACCCAAAGAGGATGCTTTGTTTCTTTCTTTAGAAAGTGTTCATGATTCATGGGTTTTAGATTCTGGGGCTTCATTTTATGCTACACTTCATAGAGTTTATTTTATTGATTATGTCCATGGGGATTTTGGGCTTGTGTATTTGGGGTATAATGAACCCTGTTAGATTGTTGGAAAGGGAAAAGTTAAGATGAAGTTGCAAAATGGGAATCATTGGCTACTACATGAGGTAAGACATGTTCCAAAGCTAAGTAGGAATTTAATTTCAATAAGGCAACTTGGTGATGAGGGTTGTGTAGTTACTTTTAATGATACAAATTGGAACGTTTCAAAAGGTTCCCTTGTAGTAGAAAAAGGTGTGAAAGTAGGCACCTTTTATCTTTGTACAGGTCAGACTATTCCTTCAACTTTAATTGTTTCAATGAAAAATTAATGTTCAGGAACAGTTGTTGTTATTGAGCAAGGAGAACAAACAATTGCTATAGATTCTGATACATTGCTATAGCACAATAGACTTGGGCACATGAGTGAGAAAGGTATGAAATAACTTCATTCCAAGAAAGTATTACTAGGTCTAAAATGTGTTAATATGGATTTCTATGAAAGTTGTGTGTATGGAAAAGAAAAGAGAGTGAGCTTTATGAAGAGTGGGAAGGAAAAGAAAAGTGTGAGATTAGAGCTTTTGCATACAGATGTATGGGGACTAGCTCAAGTATCTTCCCTTGGTGGATCTCATTATTATGTTACATTTACAGATGATGCAACTAGAAATTATGGATTTATTTCCTTAGACAGAAATTTGATGTATTTTAAAATTTTAAGAAATGGAAATGCTTGGTTGAAAATGAGACTAGTAAGAAAATAAAATGTCTTATTTTTGATAATGGTGGTGAGTATTGCAATCATGAATTTTAAGATTATTGCTCTACTAATGGTATTCGTCAACAAAAAATTGTTTCAAAGAATCCACAAGAAAATGGAGTGGCTAAACGCATGAACAAGACTATAATGGAGCGTGTAAGGAGAATGACGTTGCATGTAGGGTTGACCTTAAACATGTGGGTGGAGTTTGTCAATACTATTGTATATTTGATTAATGGAGGTCCCTCTACTCCTTTGGGATGTGGTATTCTAGAGGAAGCATGGACTAGTAAGAAGGTGAGTTATTCTTTTCTCAAAACCTTCGGCTGTGGAGTATTTGCTCATATAGATTCTAAAAATAAAACCAAGCTGGGAGATAAGTCAAAGAAATGTGTATTTATTGGACATGGAATTGATGAATTTGGTTATAGGCTTTGGGATTTTGAAAATTGTAAGAAGCAAGGATGTCATATTCAATGAGAAAGTGTTATTAAAATATATGTTACAGCAACATGAGAAGAAAGAAGATAATTATGTGGTGTTGGATGGTACTCAAAATTATGTTCCAACAATTCCTCATGATCTACAACAACCACAACAACAAATACCACACACCCTAGTGAATGTTAGATGGTAAAAAAGGCTAAGTAGACCTCCAAAAATATTTTCTCCTTCTTTGTACTCTATTTTACTAACAAATGTTGGTGAACTTGAATGTTATGATGAAGTTGTGTAGGTGGATACTAAGATTCAGTGGGAGTTTGCAATGGCAGATGAAATGGACTCCTTGCTAGAAAATAAGACTTGGGATTTATGCAAATTTCTTGTAGGTAAATAGGCTTTATAGAATAAATGGATTTACAAGTTGAAAGAAGAGGATGGAGGCAAGAAATTATTTAAAGCCATGTTAGTTGTAAAAGGATTTGCATAGAAAAAGGGCATTGATTGTGATGAGATATTCTCTTTTGTTGTTAAAACAACTTTTATTCATAGTATTTTAAGTATTGTAGCTATTGAAGATTTGCATTTGGAGCAGCTTGATGTTAAAAAAACCTTTCTTCATAGTGATTTTGATGAAGAGATATATATAGCACAACCACAAGGTTTTGATGTCAAAGGTAAGGAAAACTTAGTGTGTAGATTGAAGAAAAGTTCATATGGCTTAAAGCAAGCACCTCGGCAATGGTATCTAAAATTTGACAATTTTATGCATGAGAAAGGATATAGTAGGTGTCATTTAGATCATTGTTCTTATTTTAATATGTTGGATGATGATAGTTACATTATTTTATGTTTATATGTTGACGATATGCTTGTAGCTAGGTCTAACATGGATCACATTAAGGGGTCAAGAGAATAGTTAGCACATTCATTTGCTATGAAGGATTTGGGGGAAGCAAAAAAAAATTTTGGTATGAAGATTTGCAGAGATAAGAAAAATAAAAAATTGACATTATCTCAATTTGATTATATTGTGAAGGTGTTGCAATGTTTCTTTATGGAGAATGCTAAAGTTGTCAGCACACCTTTACCTGGTCATTTGAATTTGACTAAGGGGATGTGTCAAATGACACAAGAAGAGGAGGATAAGATGTCCAAGGTAGCTTATTATTTAGCTATTGGAATCTTGATGTATGCTATGGTATGTAAGAGGCCAGTTATTGCACATGTAGTGGGAGTCGTTAGCAAGTATATGAGTCATCCAAGAATTGAGAATTAGAATGCAGTAAAATAGATTATCAGATATTTGAGAGGAACATCTAGTAAGTGTCTACATTTTGGGCACTCTATTTTTGAGATTCTTTAGAACAACTGAGAGGCAGGTTGAATCAGTTATCCAAGGTCTAGATGTACAATTAAAACTTTTCATAGCTTAGTGAACCTATATCCATAAAACATTTTTATCATGCATGCATCCATTAGATTATGCAATCACTTAAACTTGTAGGTTATAGTCAAATCAACTTTGTAGAAATGTAAACATGAAACATAATAGATTCAATAACACATTTGACACAATGATTTAACATGGAAACCCAATTTGAGAAAAACCACCAATAACATGCTACTAATTCTCACTCTTCTAAAGTGATGCCCTGTGAAAGGCCAACCCTGTTAAGGGTTACAATGCACACTATTGAATGTGACCCAGTTAAAGGATTTCAATCAGCCTATTAGGAGTGAGCCTTGTTATAGGACTTTAGATCATACACTTGGAATGTCACCTGGTTAAAGGATTTACAAATGACTATTTGATGCAGGAGCATCCAGAGGTATAAGGGCAATCTTGTGTCACCCAAAAAAAAATACCTAGACATAGCTTCTATTACATGTGTTTTCATTTCTGGATACCCATTTGGGTCAAATAAAGATTCTAATTCTCACAGTTCCACTCTTAGTGTTCTGGGTTACAGTTTTTAAGCACCTTGGGATACGTGTAAATGCCAAAAAAATAGGACTATTAAATTGAGGCATAATTATGGTGAGATAAAAGGTGTAAATTGGTGGGATAATTATAATTGTAATTTAGAACATTTCAAAAAAAGAATTAGGTCAAAAGGCCCCACAGTTTGAAAGTTATTGCAGTTTTTCAATTTTTGGAGACCTAAGAATGCTTCAAAGTCAGGTTAGGGGCATTAAATGACCTTGTACAAAGACAAAAAATGGGGATGAGAAAAGCTCATAGGGCTATAGAGCACTTTGAGAGCTTTTTGAAAATTTAAACGGTTCGTCAATCAAAGCTACAGTTCAAAAGTTATGCCTCTCGAAAGTTTAGCTACCATTTTTGGATTCTTCTAATTTTGCGTTGACTTCTAATGCGACTTCAGGAGCCTTCTATTTGGGCAGTGGATGCCAACTAGCACTTTCTAGATTGTATTCCTAATCCTTAACCCTTTCGGGTCTATTTAAGAACATTTTTGACATTATAAAAGGCAGTTCGGAGTGGAGTTTCAGAGGAGGTACTGGAAGGAGAAATTATCTCCAAATTTATACTATTGTAAGCCCATAGGGCATGTTTTGAAGTCTGTTCTCTCTATACTGAGTGTATTAGCATTTTTCATACTTAATAAAGTTTCCCTTTCTTGTTGTGTCCATTTTGTTATTTAGCTTGACCCCATCACTGTTAGGTCAACCTTAATCCAAAGGATTTACCCTAGACTGGTATAATGATTAGAAAGTAGCAGTAAGGCTTGATCTAATAGCAACTTACAACACACTTGCAAATTACATATATTTGTTTTAGTCCTCCATTCTGCTTGGCTTTTGCACACTTCAACTCTGATAGCTTGTTCACCCTTTTTGCTTTGCTTGCCAATGCTAACACTTCTCTTAGGTCACTGAATGAAGAAATACCCAAGACTCCTTGTCTTCCTTAGGTTCTCACACATGACAACCTTTTCTTCTGACCAGACATCTCTATAAATAGAAAATTAAGATCTTTTATTGTTCATCCTCCATTGTCCATTTGAGGGTTAGATTAGATTAGGTAGGGTTCAATGAATCTACCCTTCTTTTCATTTCATCCCCTTCTAGAAACTTCTCCTTCAATTCTCTTTGAATTCACCTCAAAACAGTTTACCTTGAATTCTATGCCACCAGCTCATCAAGCTTATCTTCCACACAGTTCACACAATCCAAGAAATCAAAATTTTCATCTCAAATTCATAAAATTCTTGATCTTTCTCATAATGTTGACACTCGACATTAATTAGCTTCTAATGCTCAACACATACTGCATTGCTTGACATCCACTAACAAACCACTTGGCATGAACTAAAGTTTACTGGTGCTCGAAATCAACTAAACTTTACTTTGCTTACACTATGTCACTCAGCTTACATTGAAATTGACTTTTCTTGGCTCCAACTAATTTTTTGCTTAGTTTACACTAACTTTACTTAGCACCTACTATGAAAAATGTTAAGCTTGGCAAACAAACTTTGTTTAACTTATTCTTTCTAACTTAATCAGTGTAACCATCCTTTGCAACCTCAAGTAGATTATCAATGCACTATAATATTATTGTCTTAACTGATCCTTGTACTCATTTTCTATATCATAACTCAACTTTTCCTCTAAGTGCAATTGTTACCTCATTTGATCAAATCCTCTTCATCAATCAAACAAATGATAGTACTCAAATCATGTAAGCAATTGTCTTACCAACAAGTAGCAGGTTTGACATTAGTGACAAAACAATGATTGAAACACATATTCATACTGGTATCAATCTATTTTCAACAATCTCCCTCTTTGGCATTGATGGCAAACCAAATTGACAAAACTTAACTAGTTCAACCAAAAAAATACCAAAAGAGAAAATAATTCCTTGTATTGAAATCTCTGCCTCCATCAACAACTTTCTTATTCTAAATAGGTTACAAAATTATTTTCTAATCAATGGACAATCAATCAACTCATCATTATGTCTCCCTCGTGATTGCTTCTTATTTCTCCTTTAACATTAACTCCCTCTTATTAGGTAGATGTAATTAGTAGGTACACTTTCTCCCTCTAAGTAGATATTCCATGTGTCTTATATCTATATCTTCTATCTCCCTTGATGTCTCTCTTTCTGGATTTCAGCAATCATGAGTATCATGATTTCTCCCTTATTTTCCTCAGCAATATCTCCCTTTGTAAACTAGCCCTTTAGTAAACTATCTCCCTCTTTGACAACAATGCCAAAGACTTGTCATCTTAATATGCAGATATAAAGATTTTTAATTTCTCCCTCGGTCACCTAGCTTGTGACTGATTTGTAACTCTAGCTCTTTGATTACTTTAGGCAGCTCCTAAAGTAAGATCCACTACATCAATATGTAACATATGTCAATCAATCTTTTTTGATGCGAGATACTCCTCATGTTTCTTAGATAGCCTTTGATAGGGGTATCACCCCTAGTTTACCTCTTAGATACTCATGAGCATCCTTAGGTAATGCTTTTGTGAAGATATCAACTATTTTCTCTTTTGTCTTAACATATTCCATCTTCACATCTTTATCTTGAACTAATTCTCTACTTTATTGCAATGTGCTTAGTCTTTGTATGCATCATAGTACTCTTTGATATATTTATAACACTTGTATTACCACAATAAAGTATCATAGGTTCAATAATTTCCTCCTTCATACCTTTAAGTATTTGTTTGATCCATACAATGTTTGTACAATTCACTACAACAACAACATACTTAGCTTCAACAGTAGATTGAGAAATGCAATTTTGTTTCCTTCTAGTCCATTTAACTAGCCTAGTCCATGTAACTAGCACAATCAACATCATTTTAAGCTCTCAATTCAAATTTATCATGTTTCTTATAGTATAGACCATAGTCTTTTGTTTCTTTCAAATATCTCATTATTCTCTTGACTACCATCAAATGATTCTCCTTGAGATTAGTAGATAATATTGCAACTATCCCAATAGATAATGCAATATCAGGTTTGTTGTGTACTACATATTGCAATTTTTCAATCATAGACCTATATAATGTTTCATTCACCTTAGTTGAATCATCATTCTTTGACAATTTATGCCTTATTACCATAGGTGTGCTTACTGGCTTGGAATCCTCCAATCCAAAAAAATTCAATATTTCCTTAACATACTTTGACAAAGCGATGTATATACCATATTTCATCTGATGTACTTGCAAACCCACAAAGAATTTGATCTCTGCAAACATAGACATATGAAATTCTTTCTTCATTTCATTTGCAAAAACTTTACATAAAGTGTCTTGACCTCCAAATATGATATCATCAACAAAAATTTTAGATAGTAAAATACCTTTTCCTTTCTCTATCTTCAAGTATAGATTGATGTTATCATCAATCTCTCAAATCTAATCTTCACAAGATAATTATGAAGCCTCTCATACCATGCTCTTGGTGCTTTCTTCAAACCATATAAAGTTTTATGTAATTTACATACCATGTTCTTGTTGTTAGCATCAAAAAATCCTTCTGGCTATTCTATATAAACTTCTTCTTCTAATATACCATTTAGAAATGAAAACTTAACATCCATTTGGTACACTTTGAAACCTTTGTATACAGAGTAAGTAAGCAAAGTTCTTACTCCTTCCAATCTTGCAATAGGAGAAAATATTTCTCCATAGTCAATCCCTTCTTCTTGTACATATTCTTTACAGACTAATCTTGCCTTATTCCTTGTGACTTCACCATTTTCATCTAATTTGTTTTAGTATACCCACTTAGTTCCAATCACATTTTCATCCTCTCATCTAGGAACTAGACTCCATGTTTTATTCTTCTCAATTTTTTCAATCTCTTCTTAAATGGTTTTACTCCAATCCACATCCTCTAAGGCATCTTTCACTATTTTAGGTTCTTGCATGCTCAGTAAACATGTATCATTTCTCATCTTGTTCCTTGTCATTTGTCTAGCATTTTTTCTCCAATAATTTGTGTAGCAGGATGATGTCTCCTTACATACTTAGACAATCTTGGTTCTACTTTGGTTCCTTCACTTGGTCTCTCAACTTCTAAATCACTGTATACATCTATGTCGGGTAGTTCATCATCTCTTTCACGTACACTAATCTCAAAATCAGAATGTGCCTCAACTTCATTCTATAACTTGACATTCGAATTCAACTTGGTTTGTGAATGCAACTCAACATTCATAGTGTGTGACTCTATAGTCATTGAAACTTGTTGTTGGTTTGCAACTTGATTTATAGCATCTTCATTAGTAGGCATACATTCATAAAAATATAAAAATGATTTGTATTCTTCTAGTTCCTTCATAGGTTCAGCCTCATCTACTTCTGTATATTCATCAAATTTCACATTTGCGCTTTCCACAACTTTGTTAGTGTTAGTATTTAAACACTTATAAGCTTTACTTTTTGTGGAATAACCAAGGAATATACCTTCTTCCTTTTTGCATCTAGTTTACCATTCCTAAAATCTTTCAAAATATAACACTTGCTTCCAAATACCTTAAAATATTTTACATTGGGCGAGTATCCATACCATAGTTCAAAAGGTGTTGAATGGGTATCTTTCTTGACTTGTACATATTTCAAGGTATAAATAATTGTACTTACAACTTCTCTCTAGTATTTCAAAGCAACATATTTCCATCATGAGTGTCCTAGCACAGTCCATTATAGACATGTTCCTCCTTTCAGCAATTCTATTTTGTGGAGGAGTCCTAGGAGCAGATGTCTATCTTTTGTTTCCTCTGTCATTACAAAACATCTCAAACTCATTTGATATAAATTCTCCTCCTTTGTTAGATCTCAAACATTTCAGACTTTTACAATTTTCCTTCTTAACTCTTGCTAAGTACCACTTGAATATTTGGAAAGCATCAAATTTCTATTTCAAAAACATAACTATCATCATTCTAGAATAATCATCAACAAGTAGCATAATGTACGTATCTCCTTTGTAGCTTTGTTAACGTAGGGAGGGAAGGAACAACCAGAGCCAAGGGCACACCCAACTATCCAAAACCAACCTACAAGAGTCACATAGTGGAAAACAAAAAAAAAGAACAACACCAAAGATAGAGGAAACCAAATGCTTGATTGATTCATCAAATGTTCATCACATACATGCCTAGTTGTAAGGCCTTCTGGGTTATGACCAATTATAAATAGAAACACAATCCAGACTTATGATCAACTCAAATTCACATCTTCCATTCGATTCTCTAAGATCTAACCTCTCCCTAAAACTTGGTCCAAGACCTTCTTAAATACAAGTGTGGCCACAAGTCAGCCGAACACAAGATTATAATAAATATTAAATGCATGTGCAACCACAAGTCAGCTCATAACAAAAAAAAATACCTATACTGAAATTAAATGCAAGCTAAGTCAGCAAAAATTGGAAAAAGACACAGACAACTCGATGAAAGAAGGCTTTGTAGAAACTGGCACTCAACATCCGTACGAGCTCAACATCCAAAGGAATGACTTGACAACAACTATGAACTCAGCAACCAAAGCAATGCTTGGAAAGCAAAGAAAGTTACTCGACAAGCAAAGGAACTCGGCATCCAAAGGAAATCACTCGACAACCTAAGGAACTTGACAACAAAAGGATTCACTCAGCATCCAAAGAAGACACTTAGCAACCAAAGGAACATAGTATTAACAAGCAGAAAGAACAAAAGTGTAGGATTGCAAGGAAACCCAGGATGCTCCTGCATCAAACAACTAGGGTTGGAGAAAATGATTCTCTAGAATTATGCAAGTGAGACAACTTGAGCTAAATGCAACTCAAACTAAGAAATCCATGTAGCATCTTTAATAGGTCTATTCTTCCACTTCACCAAATACTCATAGTAATCTGTTCCCCTTGTGCTCTTACCAACTCTTTGATCCAATACCTTTTCAACTTCTTCAATCTTCTTCTTAGGATAATCATCTGATACAAAAAATTCATCATCTAACTCATGATATTTATATAAATCAGCAACATTGAATATAGGAGATATATCCATGTCATTAGGTAACTCAATTACATAGGCATTATTACTGTCAAACTTCTTCAAGATTTTACAAGGTCCAAACTTCTTCATCTTCAACTTACTATATGTTCCAATAGGAAATGTTCCTTTCTTCAAATGTATAATTACCTCATCACCAACTTCAAAAATATGATGTCTTCTAGACTTATCAGCATTCTCTTTATACTTCTAATTACTTTGTTTGAACCTCAACTTCACTTCTTTATGCAAAGAATCCATAAAATCAGCAGATGCTTCTCCTGCAACACTTCTCTTCTCTTCAAAAACAACATCTCTCAAATCTAATACTCTTCTAGGCTGCATTCCAAAAACAATCTCAAAAGGTGTCTTCCCTATACTCCTATTCACAAAATTATTATATGGAAATTCAGCTTGTGCTAATACCACTTCCCAATTACTAGGCTTATCTCCAACTAAACATCTCAGAAAATTACCCAAGCTTCTATTCACAACTTCTATATGTCCATCAATCTGTGGATGGAATGTAGAACTAAATTTCAACATAGTACCCATATTCTTCCACAAAATCTTCCAAAAATAACCAACAAACTTACTATCTCTATTAGAAATAATACTTCTTGGTGTAAATGCTCAAAAATGGTTTGCATCTACGGTTTCATCACTTCTTCATACTAATTTGTCCCATTTTCTCATTCTACTAACTTTGATCTTTTGGCCAGATTGACCATATTTCATCATTTGTATCCCCTTTCACATCAATTTCATATCAACTTGAAATCATATCAAATCAACTCAGAATCACCCCAAATCAACTCGGAATCACCCCAAATCAACTCAGAATCACTCAAAATCAGTCCTAATCAACCCAAAACATATCAAACATCCCAAATCAATCATCATTTTTCCAACTCGTAGGTACTATTGTGGCTTTCAGTGCCTTGGAAATCTATCAACCTATCAATCTTATCAATCTGACCTTAGTACTATCGTGGCTCTCAGTGCTAGGTCAAACTATCATTCATGTCATTCAATCTTTGACATTGTTGAGGCTTTCAATGTCAAATCATGGCATCATCAACCATTTTAATAATATTGACAACGTTCATCGATGTTATTATGGTCAAACCTTATCAATCAATTTCAATCCTGTAGCATTTACAATGTTGGTTAAATGTTACATATCAGCCAATTCATGTCATGTGTCCTTGGCATGTTATTAACTTCAATAAATCAATCTGATCATGGTTTTGATCTACTAGTCATCATCTTATTCCATATCCATCATCGTCACATTTTCATCAAAGGAGACTGTCGCATTCATTTAATCAATTTGGCCAATTATCTACTAATTTTCTCTATAGGATTAAATAACCCATAATTTAATCCTATTCTCACTAATTATTCTTCCTAATTATCATCCTTAATTAATTAATTTTATTAATTAATTGATTCATTATCTGCAAACCATGGAAATTTTTAATTTCCTAATTTCCATTTTCCATCATTAATTCCATTTTCTACTAATTCTTATTTTGTGGAATAAGAGGATTTTTAATTCAAATATTTCATAAAATATTGCATCATCATGACACTTGGATATGACACCTCATGGATTTTCCTTCGACACTTGGCTAAGACTTCTCATAATCAAATATTCTTATTCTCTTACACATGTCTCTATTTGGCTTCTTTGTCATAGATTCTTGGCTTTAAGTGGATTGAGGTGTCTTATGATGCATCATAGATTCTCTTCCACATTTAGCCAAGTTTGACTTGCATGTGTCATAGAATCTCACAATTGGCATATTTTGTCATATGTGTCATGGATTCTCAAAGGAATCTCTTGCCACATTGCATATCTATGGGTGACAAATCCAATGCCCTCACTTTGAGTGTTGATTATAAAATGGACACTCTTTCTCTCATTTCAGATCTGAATGCTTAAGTTTTGAAAGTCCAAATCTTTGAATCTTTGAGTCTCTACTTCTTTGCATGTTGCATTCTCTCTCACACATAAAATCACACTTCAAGTATTCTCATGGCATGATCCACATCATAGGCCTTGGCTTCAATCTTGTGTGCACTATAGTCAAATTGGAGCTACAATCATTTGGAGAAGAAAGAGGGACATGGGAGCTACAAACGAAAAAGGGGGTTTCTATTGCTTTCTTTATTAGTTTGGCTTTCATGGTAGACTAGTGGGTGCTAACGTATGATTATTGAGTTTTGTGATTTTCTCGTAGTATGTTATGCATGTAACCCATTTTCTAGTCCTACAAAACTATTCATACATGTTATGAGAATTATGAGTTCATGGTTGTACCCTTTGGGTTAACCAATGCACAATCGATGTTCATGAGTTTGATGAATGGAGTATTTCACACATACCTCGATTAGTGTGTCATTATATTCTTGGATGACATATTGATCTATTCTAAGACTATAGAGGAGAATGAGGTCCATTTACCCCAAGTGTTCCAATTCTTGCAAGATCATTAGTTGTTTGGAAACTTGGGTAAATGTGGATTCTTCCAGTCAGAGGTGAAGTATTTGGGATGTATCATCACTGGTGATGGTATTGTGGTGGATTTGGAGAAAATCCAAGCTATCATGGATTGGTCAGTACCCACTAATGTTTTTGAGGTTTGTAGTTTCATGGGATTGGCAGGTTACGTACTACTATCAATTTGTGAAGGATTTTTCACATGTGGCTCATCCCATCACTTCTCTTTAGTGGAAAGGGAAGAAGTATGTTTGGCTAGACCAGTGTGAGGCAACATTTAATGTTCTTAAGGAGTGTTTAACCAGTGCACCAATCTTTTACCTAATCCTGTAGGTGATTTTATGGTTTGCACGAATGCTTCATTGGAAGGTATGGGTGCAGTGTTGATGCAGGTTGGTCGTGTGATTGTATACAAGTCTAGAAAACTCAAGGAACATGAGCTTAACTACCTCACTCATGATTTTGAACTTGTGGTCATGGTGCATGCTCTTGTACATTGGAGGCATTTTCTTTTGGGACACAGTTTTGAGTTGCATAGTGATCATCATAGCTTGTAGTATATCTTTACTCAGCCAAAGCTAAATGCACAATTTTGATGTTCACTACATTGAAGGGAAGAAAAATTTCATCATGGATGCCTTGAGTAGGAGGTGGCATGAAATATGATTTTTGTCATTAGGAGTGGAATTTTGAGCCCATATCTTGGAGGCTTCATCTAGTGACACATGGTAGCAGGAGGTGAGGGTAGAGATTGAGTCTAGATGTACTCTTGAGGGG
The DNA here is from genome assembly GCA_028749045.1 of Cupressus sempervirens. NCBI lineage: Eukaryota > Viridiplantae > Streptophyta > Pinopsida > Cupressales > Cupressaceae > Cupressus > Cupressus sempervirens. The sequence continues at coordinate 261,833,568 of CM053787.1, read as the reverse complement.
ACGTTTAAAAGTTATTTAATTGAGTCCAATGGAATACTACAACACTTGAGGCATATTTATGTACCAGTGTCTAGTGATCTTCATACCTTATTTTTTTGGAAGTGCATTGTGCACCATATTCTACACATCCTGACATCAAGAAGATGCATGCTGATCTTAGACAATTATACTTTTGGGCAGGGATGAGGTGTGATGTTGCTAACTTTTTTGCTTGATGTCTTGAGTCCTAGAGAATGAAGGTAGATCATTAGCATCTAGCGGGTCTTTTGTAGCCACATACCATTCCAAAGTGGAAATGGGATGCTATATCTATTGATTTCATCACTAGGTTGCCTATTTCATCACAATAACATGATTGTATCATGGTGACAATGGACAAGTTGTCTAAGGTAGCACATTTTTCATCAATGAGAACATCCTACATAGCTTCTTCTGTAGTGCATGTTTTCTTAAAAGAAATTGTTTGATTGCATGCAATCCCTCATTGGATTATATTGGATAGAGATCCAGTGTTTACTTCAACACTGTGGATGTCTCTCTAGCATGCTTTGGGCATGCAGCTCAATTTTAGTTTAGCTTACCACCTAGAGATCGATGGTTAGACAAAGAGAGTAAACCAGGTTCTAGAAGACATGGTTCGCATGTATGTGATGGATAGGTAGATGAAGTGGGAGGATTATTTATACCTTTTATAGTTTGCTTATAACAATGGATATCATAGTTCTCTTGGTATGTCACCTTTTTAGGCCTTGTATGATAGACCATGTTGTACCCCTTTGAGTTGAAATCATTTGGAGGACTGAGTACTTCTAGGTCAAGAGATGCCTTAGGATATGGAACAACACATTGTTCTCATTAGAGAGCATTTGGTTACTACTCAAGATAGGTAGAAGAAATATGAAGAAGCCCATAGGTTGGATCATCATTTTTCTATTGGTGACAGGGTTTTTCTGAGAGTCCGTACAAGGAAGAGCCCTATCCATTATGAGAAAGGCTCTAAGTTGGTGCCATGTTTTATCAAACCATTTTAGATCCTCAAGAGGATCACTCCTATTGCTTATCGACTAGCGTTGCCACCTATCTTATCGCACATCCATGATATTTTCCTTTTTTTTTTTTTTTCGAGGCAGTATACTCCCAATGTGACCCATGTACTCCCAATGTGACCCATGTACTTGATTGGGATGCCTTGTAGGTAGAGGATGGGCATCTTTCTTTGAAGCCCATATGTATCCTTTAGCATCAGAGGCTGACCATGAGAGGTTGGGACATAGAGCGAGTAAGGGTCCAGTGGGACCCGAACGATCATACTTTTGCTACTTGGAAGATGCTACATGATTGAGACAATTGTACTCCTATCTTTTTGCAAGCTTCCAGGAGTAAGCCTATGCCTAGTGGGGGAGGATGTAGTGCCTCTCATGTTTTTAGTCTGTACCTTGTTATATTTTGATTTGAGAGATACTTGTTACTCATGTTATTTTTACACTTGAGATGACCTAATGGTCAAGTGTTATGCTTTGATTTCTAGTATCATAGATGTTAGATTACTATGTTATTTAGTTGATCACATCTGCATGATGATGCCCTTTTTGAGATGACAGTATGTTTTATGATGATATTTGGTTATCCATTATTTGAACATATCCTCTAATTTTGTTTATATGTTGGTTTTGATGCTATGGTTATTTACTTCATTCTTGCGTTGTGATGTGTTATGCAAAAGTGAGTGATGTAAATAAATTATTTCAGTATAATTAAATAAATGGTTAAATTAGATCATTTAATGCATTTATTTCTTTGACTATATTATTATATGCAATTGCACTTGATCATGTGTTTTAGTGTGCAAGTTTACATACCTAGCAATGGCACATGGACCTAGAGATTCAGTTGTTCATTTTAACCAATGTCATCCCTATATGGTTGGTGTGTCCTATTTTATTGTTTAAATTAAACGCTCTGGTGATTTAATAAATCTAGACTCATTTTCATTATGTGATTAGACCCGTGAGCATGTCTGTGCATTTAGAGGTTCACATTTGTCGTGAAAGTTATTAAGGAATTCTGTGATTTTGGTTTAAGGTAATTTCATGCTTTATTTTATTTTATTTTATTTCCAGCAACTTTGGTGTAGATGAATTCCAATTACTTGGAATAGTGTGTTCTCATTTGTGTTGAATTAGGGTGTAACTAGGTGACTTGATTATTTTCCCTAATCCATTATTCACTCGAAAAGTGAATAAGTATACAAAAAGGAATTTTATTCCTCACTTCTCACTTTCTGAAATAATAGATTTGAGAGTGATATCCAAATCCTCTTCTGTAGGATTGTGTTTGTGGTTGATGTAGGAGCTACGGGTATGGGATCATCACGAGATTGATCTTGTTGGATCCAGCTTGGGGAGACCTTGGTTTGCTGCAGTTATTGGAAACTTTCATGGGATTTTTATTTTATTGTTCAAATTCTCATTTTTGCTCTTTTTTCTATTAGGTAGGGCTCTTCTATTTTGTTGTTTCATCTTTGTTTCTTCTTCTTTTTTTGGTAGCTATATGTAAGGATGTTGAGAGCTAGTGTTCCCCTCTATTTCTAATTGCTATCTCTACCCAATTGGTCGAGTATGAACATTTCCCTAATTTTTGGGATGGGGGTTTGGGGTTTTGAATTATTTGCTGGCCGTTTTTGCATATGTTGTTCAAACCCAATTTTTATAGGAGTTCTATGGCTCATTCATCCTTGGGTTGAATGGGTTTTATTTTTGTTGATTTTCGTCAACTTTGGTTTTATTGAGGTTTTTGCCTCGATTTGCATGTCACCCAATTTTCTTAGGTTTTCTTGGCATGGTGTTGGTTGTGGATTTGGATTATCTATAGGATGTCGATCTGACCACAGTTGCACTTTTATGTTGCATTGGGATGTGTGTTACATCAGTACTCCCAATATTGTATTCAGTTGAGTGATGTTATGCTTTTATTCTCATCTAACCCTTGTTTGTTATGATCTTCATAGAGTTTGTGCCCACACATGAGCACATGCATGCTTCTTGTGAGACCCAAACTCCTAGGTGATTCTAGTAGAGTTATGTTCATTGGGGTTGCATTGGGAATATGCATTGCCTACAGGCACTCATTGTGTGTTGAGCAAGGGTATGTAGGGTAGGCAGTAGAGGGGCTTCTCTTGCAACCTTGGTGACTATTTCCCAAGTTGACATAAAGGAGTTTCTAAGTAAGTGATAACTAAAGAAATAAATTGGGTAATAAAACTAAGATAATTAAAATGCGATGCTTGTGTAGTTTATTCTGAGTGTGAGTCTCTTACAGGTTGACTTTGAGAACACTCAGCAATGGCCTCAAAGGGAGTACTTTGAGAGTGTTTCCAAACTAGTGTGATGGCCTCGAAGGGAGTACCTTGAGAGTTTTTCCACACTAGGTTTATCTTGGGAGTACCATGCATATTACTCTCCACTATAGTCCCTACATAGCTGACCCATAGAGCATCTGACTAGGACCTATTATAATTGCATTGTCTCGTGATCTTGGTTTTAGTCCTCTGTATTGTCTGGCATGAGTGTTAGCCATGGATGTTTTCTTTATGTGAGTTTGTGGTTGACTACTATCTCCATCAACATGGAAAGAGTGGACCTATAGGTTCCATGTGGTTGGGAGGCATAGCTACCTATACCACTACTCAGGACCAGTGTATAGAGACGGTCTAATTCTAGTTGAGACCAATGCTTGATGTTTCACTTGGTATATTCAGATTCTTGGAGTATGTTTCCTTGTGATTTATGCTTTAATTGGAATGCTTAGATATCATGTTTAGATGATGTTAGTTTCATTGATTATTATGATGTTTCAGCATATGATTAGATGACGTGATTCACTATTAGTTGGAGTATCTATGCTTTGTTGGATTAGCATGTTAGATCTTCTTATTTTATGATGTTATTAGGTTGTAGTAGTGACACCCTCATAAGACAACTCTGACTATCTAGTTGGTAGTTTGGGATGTTACGTGTGGAGGATGGCTAGGGCCTTTGAGGTCTCATGATGCTATTACGGTTGGGAGGAACCACACATGAATTTAGTTGTTTATGTTCATTTTGATGTTTCTTTCTACATGGTGTTCATATGATGTTATGGATTAGATGGTTAGTTGTGATTTCGTCTAGTGTTTCATGCTTTCAAGTGTCCAAGCCTTGAGTTTGTGGATTTGGTATTCCCTGGTGTGGAGGTTTTAACCTTTCTCTTCCCTATGAATCTTTGTTGGAATGTTTCCTTGCATTCCTGGGTGATAGTGCTTCATCATTGGACAATATTGATAAAGTATCGCACGCCTTAGGGAGAAATATCCTATGATACTGGAAAGTATCGCACAATAGTGTTGAGTTCTATCATATGATACTGGAAGAGTATTGCATGACTCTAGCTAACTCTATCACACAACCCCTAAAAGTATCACATAGTAGTGATGAGAAATTTCGTATGATACTAGAAAAGTATCACACGGTTGTTTGAAAGTATCACCTTGCTAATGTGAGAAATATCACATGACTATAGTGTAAAGTATCGCATGGTTCTGTGAGAAAACCTACTCGAGTGAGCAGTGGGAAATTTTTCATTTGACCAAAACTTTTTGAGAGTTGTTTTGGCTACTCTTTATGGAGTTCTTAAACTCTAGTGTTTGACTTTTTGAATTCGCAGTCTCTCAAATTTGAACGTGTATTGTGACCTCGGTAGCTTTGTAATTTTTGGTTTTAGTGTCGCTTGGAGATTTGTTTGTTACCTGGATTGGTTGGTTAATTCTTTCATTGTGATCTTATGATTAGTTACATGTTGATTTTGTTCTATTCCATGCTTTAAAAAAAAAAAATCATTTTTTATTTATCCTAGTTCCAAGGATCTTTGGGTGGGGCATTACAAGTCATATTGTTTGAAGTCATGGAACAAAAGGACAAAGCCAAAGAAGAAATACAAGAAAGGGACAATGAAATTAATCAACTATCTCTTCAAAAAATAGATCTAATTGATCAAATCAATAATGCAAATCAAGAGCTTATCAACTTGAGGACAGAGAATGAAAGATTGTAGAATGACCTTGAAATAGAGAAGCCAACTAGTGAGAGGATGATGAAATCGTATGAAAGCATGAATCAATTGAATGAGAAAACTATATTTAGACACAAAGGAAAAATTGGATTAGGATACATAGAAGAAGGTGAATCATCTCAGCAAGGATTCCAAAAGAACCAAAGGCCTACTTGTAATCATTGTGGAAAGGTAGGACATACATCTAACTACTGTTGGACAAATGGTAAATCAAAGTTTAGTGGAAAATGTTACATTTGCAACTATATCATCTTAAAATGGAAGCACTTCCATGTTAAGAGTGTTTAGCCCTCCAAGTAAGTGGTTTGGGGTCATGTCAAGCAACTTGAATGGGTCTTTGCATGGATCTGCCTATTTCCCCCTTCTTTTGCATCTCTCTCTCCATTCCCAACCTATTTCTGACAACCTGCTATGTGAAACTGAAGATTTTGAATTTTGGGTCAACGATGACCCAGAGGGTCAAGGTCAACCTCAACCTTGACCTACGTCAAGGATGAGCTTGACCTTGACCTAGGGAAGGGTCAACCTTGTCCATAACCCTGTGTTCAGTTTTCAATTTTCAAGAATTATGGGACATCAAGCTTTAGAAAGTTTTTTTTTTCTCGCTTCTAGATCAGTTATTTTAGGTTTCACAATGGGAGACTCTTAAACTACATTTAGTCTAGGTCTATTCCTAGGGGTTAAGGTTAAATGGTATTTAACGCTCCTATGTCAGCCGTCTCTAGGACTTAGTGCCCTAGATATCTATATAAGGAAGCCTTGTTCCCTCATTTTGAGAACTACCCTCTAAGAAAGAAGATGCATTATGAGATCAAACAAACTACAACTTTTCTACATCCATTATTCTATGAAGTGAAGTTCTACTAGCATTCAAGCATTCAAGTATTTAAGTGTTCACGCATCTAATTCATCAAGGAGATCCATTGTTAGCCATTGAAGGATTCAATCTCTATGGAGCCCTCTTGCTGAAGATTCAAGCATTATAAGGAAGCCTTGTTCCCTCATTTTGAGAACTACCCTCTAAGAAAGAAGATGCATTATGAGATCAGACAAACTACAACTTTTCTACATCCATTATTCTATGAAGTGAAGTTCTACTAGCATTCAAGCATTCAAGTATTTAAGTGTTCACGCATCTAATTCATCAAGGAGATCCATTGTTAGCCATTGAAGGATTCAATCTCTATGGAGCCCTCTTGCTGAAGATTTCTCCATCCATATTCAGCCAAGCCTTTTCCTATGCAAAGATACATTCAAGATTGGTGTTGAATATCTAATGCCATTGATTTGAGATATCCTACATACATTTGGAGCATTTGTACTTGTGGATTCAATGATTCGAATCCTTCACAAGGATTTCAATATAAGCAAAGTGAATTGTTTTGTTTACTTTGTTTACGTATATTGCAATTTCAACGTTAATTCCAAACTAGGGTTTGACCAAGGCAAACACCCTATCAAAAAAAAAAAACCTTTTTTCTTATAGATACAGGTGTGGAACAATGAATTAAAGAGAAGATTCGGATACCCTTTTTGTCAAACTTGTGAGATCCATGAATAGAAATTTTGTCAGAGCAGTGTAGGTCAAGGTTGACTTTTTGGAGTATAATTGTGTCCTAGGGTAAGATTGTGCCCTGCTATCAGGGTCAAGTTCAACCTCCCTTCAAAAAGACAAAATATTTTTGAGTTTTCTTCATCTTGACATTTCCAGTGTGGAACAGGTAGTCGATTTTCTAGAAACTACATACAGACATCAAAAAACAACACTTTCCAAATTCAAGATTAGTATTTGTCTTTTATCTGTTTCAAGATTTAAGTGCATATTGCCTCATAATAGAAAGATTATATAACCCCTTCTCTCCCTATTTTACATCACATGATCCATTTCTTCATTGATCCCTTTCTCATGCTTAATCAATTTGGATCATCACATTGAAAATTAGGGTTAAGAAAGGAAACCTTATTTTCTTTTATTCAACAAAAAATTAGGACATGGAGCAAGTGAATGCATAGAGAAACCTAAGTTTGAAGGAAAGTGTCACAATTGCAACAAACAAGGACACAAATTTTCAGAATGCAAAACCAAGAAATGGAACTCTGCATAACAAATCATCAAAGCTATATTTGGTTGGGAGTACAATACATGGTGCAGATATCACTATTGTGGTGAGTTTGGGCACATTGGAGAAAATTGCATAAAACATCACACAAGGAAGAGAGACACTACAAAGATATGTTTTGTATGTATAGAACTTGGACATCTTGCCAAGAAATGTATGAACAAAGGAAGAGTTGAAGATGAAAAGAAAGAAAAGGCTGACAATATCAGAAGTTGGATGAGGCAGCAATGGGTAAGGAAATATCCTAAGGATGTAAATTAGAGTAATGAAAGTGTAACTCAACATTTCAACCTAGTCATTTATGGAGATTACTAGAACTATGATTCAGAAGGAGATATCTCACATCAGTTCCAGTTAGCAAGAAAAAGATCCATATCAGCATTTTAGATGCACAAGGATCACTGAGTTATGATCATAGCTGAAGTGATGTCTTAGATATTACTGAGTATGGTTGGGTTACAAAACCTAACTGAGCTTGGATGTAGATGGTGAGATCAAAGCTCATGCTGAGTCAAAGACTCTACTGAATCTAAGACTTTCCCAAGTTGAAGACTTTGCTGAGTCAAAGAATTTTCCAAGTTGATGACTCTGTCGAGTTGAAGGTATCTTCCAAGCATTGAAGACTTAGCCAAGTGGAGGATGGCCTATCACCAAGAGAACTATTGTACGATTCATTTATGGTGACTTGTAGACATAATTTTGTTAAAAGGGGAAATCAAAAGTTATTGTTTCATCATGATTTTTAGAGAAAAGAGAGCGAAGAGCATTCTAGAGCCCCAGAGTGATTCAGAGCTATTTCGTAGAAGTTCTTTGTAGAATTTGAGGTTTCACTTAGTGGAATGACATCTTCTAGTATCAAGGTTAAGAAAGGTTCAATGATATTAGTTCGAGGAATCAATTTTAAAACTTTGACATTCAAATTGAGTTTGACAATTGCTAAAGGACTTGACCCCATTGGAGCACAATCATGAATCCCTCCCAAGGTACTTCTTATTCATGATATTCGATCATTTTACCACTATTCAATTCAAGAGTTGGGAACCCTAGAAATGAATCAAGCATTCAATGATTTATGTGTGGATGGGAGCTTGAAACCCAAGCACAAGCATCTGGAGACAAAAGATCTAATGCATATCTTACATATGTCGAGGGATTTCCAAGGGAAATGGATTAGGTTTATCTTAAGCTAAGTCCATGACATGCATTTTTGGTTAGACCATCCCATTCAGATTATAAAGAAGATTATACATAGAATAATAGGGTTGCCAATGTTGAACAAGGAAAAGACCACAAAAACCCTAGGTAGGGTTCAACCAGAGTTCTAAGAATTTCCATCAAATTGCTTGAATCATTGATTTGGCAATTCGATTCAAACTAGGTGAATCAAATTGCCAAACCCTGAATCATAATCACTAATTTTTTCCCATGAATCACCAATTCATAGAAAAAATTGCCTAAATTGGCTCCATGTATCGACCGCACAATAAGGCTTTAAGTTGACTTGTGTTTTTAATAAAACACATATTTCTTTTCTTTTCTTTTTGGCCTTTCCTCTTTGTTTTAACCCTAAAGGGCCTTCTAATTCTTAAGCATGATTAGAAGAGAAGAAAAGTGAGAGAGAGAGGAAGAGAAAAGAAAAATCACAGGTTTCCAACTAGCAAGAAGGAAGAGCACCAAAGAGATCAAAAGTCCATCTAGGGAGGCCATAAATTGCATTGGGAGCATTAAGGAGTCAATAGCAACATTCATCAACTCATTTTCAAGAGGTAAGTGCTGATTTTTTTTTTGCATGATAGTGTATTATGCAATTTTTGTTAAATTTTTTAAGTTTTCATTTGCAAATCTTGAATGTTTTTAAGTTTTACTAAATTGCAAACTAGGGTTTTTTTTTTTGTAGCTTTTGTTTATTAGTTTCAAACTTTGATATTTTAGTTGAACTTTCTTATTGTAGCAGCCCTTTGCTTTCATTTTCTGCAATGGGTTAAAAAGATGATTGTTGGAAATATACCGAAGAGTTTCCTAGAAGAAACAAATTTCAAATGAAATGTATTTTTTCTGAAGAAATAAATTTTGGTGGTATTTATAGATTCAAATACCACATTGCTGCTATACCTGGACATGATATTACAATTTGCACTCAATAAACTGCTGAGAAAAAATGCACTTGTTTAGTGGCATTAGAAAAATATGAACAAGAGAAATTGAATAAGAAAATGCAACTTAAAGGGTTAAGGGCTATTGGCTCCCATGCTCCCGTAGCTGCATCTGCATCTGCATCAGCTTCTACTTCCCTAGGTTGTGTTGGAGAGGGTTCTTCCAAGCCTCCTTTTCATCTTAGTTCTAGTGCCCATGTGAGTACTAGTGCTAGTAGGTCTTATACTGAGATTGACTCCAACTCCAACCTATTGCAACCTAGAGTGTGAAAAAATAGAATGGATAGTTACTTTGTGCCCCATACTACTCCTGGCTCACAACCTATTCTTGAGGGCATGGGTTTGAACAAGGAGATTCATGATGCTGTCACAAAAGAGATTTGCAAATTTTGATACTTTTGCAACATTCAATTTGTTGCAGCCAGATAATTGACTCTTTTTTCTTTGTTTTCTTTAAGATTAAACTTGTAGTGAATTTTTAATTATATCTACTTGTTTTATGATTCATTGATTAATCATAGATTCGCTTTACAAGCTTACATAATGATTTGATGTCTAAATTTATAATCATAATCTATTTGTGGTAGGGCTCCTTATTAGCAAAACATGATAGATGCAGTTGCTATTTGTGGTCTGAGGTTTAAAGCCCCAACTGAGGCTGAGTTGAGTGGATACCTCTTGGATGAAATGGTAAAGGATATAAAGGTTGAGCTTGAGGAGCACCAAAAGGAGTGGATTGAAAAGGGTTACACCATCATGACTGATGGTTGGAAAGATAGGAGGAATAGAACACTCCTCAATTTTCTTATATCATGTGGAGGGGATTGATCATTCTACTTTCCTACATACATAATTGTGAATCATGATTGAATATTTCAAATTTTGATTTGTTGATTGCTAATTTGTTGATGATCCATTATAATTCTTTGTTTTGTAGGATATACCATGTTCCTCAAATCCATTGATGCTTCCGCTCATATAAAAAATGTTACATACTTATGTGAGGTTATTGAGGAAGTCCTAGTAGAGGTTGGGGAACAACATGTGGTGTAGGTGGTGATAGATAATGCAACAAGTTATGTTGTTGCAAGTAAACTTTTAAATTTTCAAGTTTTGAAAATAAATTTATTTGAATTTTGAACTTTTTCTAATTCTAAGTTTCCTAAGTTCTAACATGTCTAAATTTATAATTAAATTAAAATTGTTGTAGGTAAAATTTTGATGGAGAGGCACCCCACCATATTTTGGTCCCCTTGTGTGACACACTGCTTTGACCTCATGTTGGAGGAAATTGGCAAGCTTAAGTGGGTCAAATCATGTGTCGAAAGGGAAAAAAATATATGCAAGTTTATTTATAATCATTCATTTGTCCTTAGCACAATGAGGAAGTACGCAAAAGGCAAGGAGTTAGCTCGTCCAGGCATCACAAGTTTTTCCTTGAATTTCATCACACTGTAGTCCTTCTTGACATCAAGGGATGATTTGAGGAGCATGTTTGTTGGGCAGGAGTGGATTTCATCTTCCTATGCTATGACAATTGTAGGGGTAGATGTGGTGAGTTGCATCTTTGATGATGATGGTTTTTGGAAACCTACTAAAGAAATCCATAAGGTAAATTTATTGCAATTTAACATTTAGTATTTTACTATTTAGTATTCAATATTTAATATTTAATTGTTTAATGATTTAGTTTTACTTTAAGTTATATTACTTTAAATTTAAGTTTTGACTCAATTTTTTGTTTTACTTTATATGCAGGTCATTGAGCCCCTTGTATCTCTCCTACAAACTATTGATGGGGAGAAGCCCTCTATGGGCTACATATATAAGGGCATGGATAGGGCCAAGGAGAGCATTAGAGCCTAGTATGCAAGAGTGCAGGAGAAGTATGCCTCTATTTGAGATATCATTGATAGGAAATGGAAGAATTAGCTCCACTGACCCATCCATACAATAGCTTACTTTTGAATCTAGCATTTCATTTCCATCTTGACTTCAAGGAAAATGAGGAGGTTCTCACTGGCTTATATAAAGTGATCCATAGGTGGAGTAGTGATGAGGATAGCATAGCTGCAACCATTGAGCTCGACAAGTTCAATAACAAAGAAGGGTCACTTTTCTTTGGCAAGATGGCCATAGATCCTTGGACAACAATATAGCCAGGTAAAAATTAAATAATATATTCATGAATCTAAATTTTATGACTTATAAGTTGTGCATTTTAAATTCTAATTGTTGATTATGTAATTTTAAAGTTGTAAATGAGACTAATTGTTTTTGTTTTCCCTTATTTTAGATAGATGGTGACAAATGTTTGGGCCCACAACCCCAAAACTTCAAAAAATTATCATCTGTATTCTAAGTCAATCAAGTAGCACTTCTAGATGTGAGCACAGTTGGTCCATGTTCAAGCACATCCACTTGAAGAGGAGAAATAGGTTGACTGTGCAGAGGTTGAATGATCTTTTCTGTTCATTACAACCTTCATCTTAGGATCAGACAAATTTTGGGCACTAACTCTTCTCTGATCATTCTGGAGGAGATTGATCCAAAATCAGAGTGGCTCATTGAGGCTATGGATCTAGTCTTCACTGAGCAAGGCCATGAGTGAGTTGACCAAATGGATATAGAGGCTGAGGCTATGGCCATGGTAGAGGAGGTAGCTAGAGAACATTCAGGTACTGGTGGACGCACACGCACACAGACAAACATAGGTCATAGTGATGTTGTTCATGAGTCCATCTTACATGCGAGGGATATGGCTCAGAAATCCTCTAGAACCTAACTTAGATGCCTTTCTAGTAGGCAGACTAGATACTCAGAGGCTGAAGCTAAGGTTATGACTGAGCTTGAGGATGATGATGAGGCTTGAGCTAGAGCATTTTTTTTTTTCATTTTGGTTATAGATATTGATACTAATAGACATACATTTCATGAATCTTCATCTTAGATTCTTACATAAATTTATGATTTTATGTCTTATGGATCTTCATCTTACATACATTCTATGATTTGAGTCATTATGATCATATGATTTTTATTTACTTTAGCTAGCCTACAATTTACATTTTACATGTAACATAGTTACGTATCTGATGGATTTATCATTTATGTTCCATGTTTATGTGTGTTAAGTTTTAACTTCTACTTGATGATGTTAGAGTGTGTTTAAGTTATATTCAATAAAGGGTCCATGAAATAAATTTTAAATTGTTAAAATCTCTAAATTTAAAGGCTTTTTTTTAATTTGTCAATTCATAGCTGATTCATGAGCGATTCATGGCCGATTCATGATTCAATTCAGCCTTGCCAATTCTAATCCAATTTGGCCTTGCCAATTCTGATCCAATTTAGATTCTCGTTACTTTGGGTTGAACTAATAAAGAGGATTCTTGCCAAGTGGGATGGCAAAGGCATGAAATTGAATGGATTTACTGACATAGAGATAAAGTTTGGCATTTTGAATAGTGTTCCCTATGAAGCTATTGACCTAGCATACAATGTGGTGAAGAATAACCTATCCTTTAACCTTGCCAAGTTGTTGTTGAACCAGTTCAGTAAAAATATGGATAGCATCCAAGTTTCAAAGAACAATCCATGTAAATTCAGATCTATGTTGACTTGTTTATTCTTTTATGTGCAAAAGTTCTTTCCTTCCAAACGAACTATAGTGTGGAAGAAGGATACACCAATTTTATATTAGATAAATGAGTTTATAGCACAAATGGGTGAAAGTTTTTATAGTATTATGGATAACTACTTTGAGTCTTTTAAGGATAAAATGAAAAGCAGATATAGAATCCCCAAGAAATCAGTGCAAGATTATGAACAAGATATATGTTTTCTTGGTTATTGTGATAAGGTCCCTATCTAGGTAGTAAGGCCAAGAGTGGCATTGGTTAAGCCTCTTGGATATGAGGTTAACATAAATGACACAAAGGATATAAGTGAAGCTCTCATTAATGAGCCAGTGGACCCCAAAGCACCATATTTTAGCACATATGAGGAAGCAAAGGCTATAATTGCGTTAGAAATCAAACTACCTCAAGCCTTGAAAAGAGGAAGAAAGGAAGCAGAGAAAATACTTAAGTAAAAAAAATCATCCAATTCTCCTCTTATGCTGACTAAAGGCAAAGTAAATGACCTTGAGGAAGAAGAAGCAAAGGAATAAAATGTAGAGGAAGAAGAACCTGAAGAAGAGGAGCCTCCCAAGAAGAAAGGGAAAGTCATAATCACCAAACCTACAAAGTCCTCCCCTACTTTGTTCACCAAAACAAGAACAAAATCAAGGAAGAAATTGAAGTTGGGTGATGATGATGATGATGAAGATGAAGTAGAGAAAATCATATTTCAGAAGACTACCCCTAACTTTGCAGAAATATTGAAAAGACTAGAAGGAGGAGTTATGTCATCTTTCAAGTCTCTTAAGTATGATACTAGGAGTGCAGAGGAGAAGAAATGGATAGAATATACCCTAGTGGAAAAAATGGAAAAGTGGAAATACTCTCTTGACAAACTAACCAAGCAAGTTCCTAACAATATTCTGAAGGCAGTTACACTTGTATGGGAGAAATGCACTTAATGTTGCAAAAGACATTAGAGAATAGACTTTGAAGCAACTTATGCCTAATATATCAGACAAGGAAGTAAGGGAATCATTGAAGAAAAATGAGCAGAAGCTTACACCAAAATTCAATACATTATTGATCATGTCAAAGGACATAGAATCTTTTGTGAAATCTAACACTATAGCATGGAAGATCATCTATGGGCTGCACAAGCCTAGTGAATAAGTTGTACAAATTGATGATGAAGAAGGTGTTGAGAAAGATGATGAAGAAATAAATGATGATGATATTGATGATATTGACAATTTAGAAGGAGATGATGTAGAGGATCAAGAGGATCAAGAAGAAACAATAGGTAATCTTCCTAAAATTTAGAGTATTGAAGACTCAGATCCTTAAAAGATAACAATAGAGGTAATTACCTCCCTCCCTCTCTCTTCGAGAAAAGCCTCAGTGCAATCCAGCTTAGAGAAGGTTGCTACTAAGTTAGTTGAGGTAAAAATTATTTCACGAAGCACCCAACTAACCAGTGGAGTAATGCTACCAAGTGTAATGATGAGTGAAGTTTCCATCACTTTATCTACCGAGCAAAATACTCAAATTATCTCAACATCAGTATCACAGCCAACATCAGTAAATTTTCTTGTCATATATGTTGTTGATACTATTTCTATTGTTGTTACTTCATCTATTGTTTCTTTACCAAGTATATCTATAATGAGTGCAATGATAGTTGAGGTCAACCCTCAGTCGAGCACTAAAGTTTTGAAGAAAGATAAGGAAATTATTCCTTTAGCTATTCATAAGGAAAAGGGTAAAGAGGTAGAAGCCTCTACTAAAGAAATTGATCTAGAGGAGGAAATTGTAATACTAGATTGGGATCTTACCAATTTGACTCCTGATCAAATGGATACCCTTGGTGAGCTATGGAAGAAGAGGAAAAAATAGAAAAAGCTCAAAGAGGAGAAGAAAAAGAAAAATCAAGTGCTTGTAGACATCAAGAATATATATGTTGATGCACTGAATATTGAGGTTGATGATAAACAACCAATTTTGGATCAACTTGTTGACATTGTTCACAAGTATAATAAGGAAATGGATGGACAAGACAAACTTTTGTTGAGGGCAAAAAGGAAGTTTGAGAACAAAGTTTTGGAGAAGGTAGCACAAAGGATAGATATTGATCAAGTAGAATAATCTACTATTCTTGCTATATTTAAAATTTCTATAAATAATGTTGTTTCCTTATTTGTGAAATTGAGTGATACATCTAACTTCACTAAGGAAATAAAGGAGAAACTGTCTAAAATAGATGCTAACATGAAGTCAAGTGCACATCAATTGTCACTTGATCCTAGCTGCAGTTCGACATATTTCATAAAAATAAGATATCTGACAGATCTTCAAGAAGAATTGTTGAGGGAAGAAGCCATGATAAGGGCCACACTAGTAGAAATATAGGGCATGATCCTTCCCAACATGGATGCAATGCAAAAATGTATTGCACATGCAAAAACATTGATCCATGACAACAATTTCTCTATAGTAGATCACATGATAGAATTATCAACAAAGGTGCAGATAGCGTTGCACACATCAAAAGTTTTGCAAGAGAATTGGGACAAGTCAGTGTCCATAGTTTTGAAGGTACACAATGATTTCCTTTCACATTTTGGTGTAACCTTGTAGTTATGCATTTTTGGCATGTGTCAAAAAAGGGGGAATGTAGAATGTATATCATATGTAAGGGAAAATTTTATACAAAGGAGAAATACATGTACAATATGAATGATGTATATACAAAGAAAAAATGTGTTTACAAAAACAATTTTGGAAAATCAAAAAATAGAGTTAGAGGTTACCAAGCAGTAGTAGCAAACAATAGTTAAAACTAAGTTACAGATCCAGACATGTTGATAGGGGGAGTTTTGACATATATTTTGAGTATTTAGTATTTTGGTATGATAAGTGTTTTTGTCACTAATGCCAAAGGGGGAGATTGTTGACTTGATGGTCAAATCATTTGTCTATTAGTGATGTAACACTTAGTCTATTGGTTACATTTCTACCAAGCTCTATAGTTGCTACCGATCTTATCATATTGACAACATTGCAAACCAAGTGTTTCAGTTGCTACTAAGCCAATAAATCTTATTGCAGTTCATAATAAGATTCATAATGTCTACCAAGCATCTGATATAGATTATAGTGTTAACTGAGCTCTGTAGTGTCTACCAAGCTAGCAGTGTTAATGAAGTGAACAAAGGTAGTGTTGACTGAGCCATTCATTGTCAACCAATTCTACTAAGTTCTTCAGTGTTCATTGAGTCATCCAACACTGACCAAGTTCTTGTTACCCCAAGTGATCAGTATGGACCGATCATCTACATCAACTGAGTACCAGAGTTTGTTGAGTGTTGACAAGTGTTGCTGAGTGTCAGACCATCACCTGAGTGGTCTTCGAAACCCGAGTTATCGCAGTGAGCCGACTTTGTGAAGATTGTTTGAATTTGGTATTGTAGCCGACTCTAGAAGGTAATTTATTGGATTGGTATATATATTAAATATATCTTTTCATATCCAATGTAATAATATCAAAGAAGCAAGAAGTGGATGAGTGTGAATTAAGAAGGCTACAAGAAGTATAAGGAAAAGTAGAGTCTTTAATTATCATAGCTAGGCGATCATTGTTATTCAAATGAATCTTATTCAGTAAACTGAGTTGTAGATCAGAGATCAGCCATTGATTCATCCTAATAGGTGCATTGAATTCAAATCCTTTAACAAGGTGTACTTAACAGTCTCATTCCAAATCTCCTAACTAAGTGCATACTTTATTGTATGTTGTAAATCCTTTCACAAGGTGGACCTAAAAGTTCTTATTGCTCCTAACATGATAGATCATCAAAAATGATCAATTTGTAAGCTTTAATAGGCTAACTTTATACTATAGTAATAAAGCTTGTGGGTTTCATCCCCACCCTAGTTTTACTTTCTATTTGGAAGGTTTCTAGGTTACAAAATATTTTGTCAAAGTGTTATGAATTTTTTATTGATTTCAGTATTTCATGCATGCAATTAGATCAGATTACATGGTGAATATTTAATTTATGACTTAAAGTATAAGTTTTATTGGTTCCTAATTCACCCCCCCTCTCAATCATCCAGTCTATACTACATTTCCAACAAGATGATGATAGTTACATTATTGTATGTTTATATGTTGATGATGTGCTTGTAGCTAGGTCTAACATGGATCACATTAAGGGGTTAAAACAACAGTTAGCACATTCATTATCTATGAAGGATTTGGGGGAAGCAAAACAAATCCTTGGTATGAATTTTTAGAAAGATGGGAAGAACAAATAATCGACATTATCTTAGGCTGATTATATTGATGTCTAAGGTACATTATGCTAAGGTACCTTACACAAGAAGAGGAGAATAAGATGTCTAAGATACCTTATTCTTTGAACAGTTGTAGGAAGCTTGATGTATGCTATGGTATGTACGAGGCCAGATATTGCACATGTAGTGGGAGTTGTTAGCAAGTATATGAGTCATCCAGGGATTGAGCATTGGAATGTAATTAAATGGATTCTCAGATATTTGAGAGGAACGTCCAATAAGTGTTTACATTTTGAGGGATCTACTATCGATTTACAGGGCTACATTGACTTAGATTTGGCAATGGATATTGATACTCGACAGAGTACTATAGGTTATGTATTTACTATTGGTGGAGCAACACTGAGCTAGGTTTCTTAGTTACAGAAAGTAAATGCTTTATCCACTATAGAGGTAGAGTATGTTTCTGCTACAAAGGCATCCAAGGAGATGATATGGCTTTAGTTCTTCATGGAAGAACTGGGACACCGACACAGGGATAATTATTTGTTCACTGATAGCCAGAGTGTCATTCATCTTGCAAAGAATTCTACTTTATATTCAAAGACAAAACACATATAGTTGTGGTACCATTTTATTTGGTCAATTTTGGATGATGGAAAATTAAAGCTAGAAAAGATACATACATATAATAATCCATCAGATATGTTTACCAAGTGAGTAACAAGGGATATGTTGATCTCCTCTTCAACTTTGGTTGGTCTTCTAGATTGAACAAAATAAAAGAACAATTGAGTCCAGCCTGGTTTTATATTTCAATGGGAGCTATAGGTTTAGTTATGTTATGATCAGTCTCCAAGTGGGAGGTTGTTTTTGTGAAGTTTGATTAGTATCCAAGTGGTAGATTATTTTGATGTGGAGACTAATCAAACTTGAAGGGTTATTCGATGCAATTTCCCCTCAAATTATTTCTTCAGGGATTGAGGTCAAGGGGCAATGCCCCTTGCAGGATCTTGGGGCAGCACCCTAGGTGTGCTCCCTATTTTAGTATAGGGTAGGGTCAAGTGGAAATGCCCCCATAGGGGTTTTCAAGGGCAGCGCTCCTAAAGCAAAAAATGATTGTACTATTGTAAAAGGTGTCAGCTACTATTTTTGTATTGGATGACTTATTCTAGCCCTAATTTTGTAAGTGAAAAAAGCTTGTATAAAATGTCTTAGGGTTAGGGATTTTATTATGCATGATAAGATTGTAGCTTCTTGCAGTGGTATTGAGTTGTAAGGGATAACAGATTGTAATCACTAGAGAATAATAATATTGGACTTGTTAGTGGATGTATCTCAAGGATTGGGTGAACCACATTAAATCCTTGTTTCTTGTGCTATCTTCTATGTGATTTATTATTTTTTGATATTTGTTATATTTTCATGTAATTGTTATTTATGTTTGCATGTAATGGGTTGGAACTTCCCCTTATTTGTTGTGAGAATAGGTACAAATTTAAAGCATACAACCCATTTAGTGGGCGAAGTTCCAAAAAGTGGGAGAATGTCTTAGGAACTCAAGGGGTAACTTTATCCTACAAATCTTGTCACACTAGGAAGAAAAAAAACATCTTGATTTTTTTTGTTTCAACTATACCTTCTACATATAGTTACAAGTTAGCTAGAACTAGCACTCCATGTTAATTTCCATTTGTAGTATCTGATAAGGATGCATATTCATTTATTATGCCCCTTATTCTTGTAGAGATGGAAACATTTTCATTAAATATAACATTTCTACTATGATCTAGTTGTGTTGTAATTGCATCCTATGGTCAAAGAATTTACCAATCCTCTTCATGAGAAACAAAAATACATCGTTTTGATTTGTAGTACAATTTTGTTCTCTTCTTGTTAGAACATGAGAAAAAACTTCATATCCAAAGACTTATAAATTATTGTAGACTATTCTTATTTCTATCTATTTTCTTCTTGAATGTCAAAATCTAATTGAAATGAAGGGCCTTGATTGATCACATATACCACTATGTTAATAGTCTTTGCCTAAAATTCTTATCCCAAACTTACAATAGAGAACATAATCTGAACTTTTCCTATGATTTTTCAATTCAACCTCTGGGAAACACCATTTTACTAAAGGGGAAATGGAACAATCTTTCCACCTTTATCTATTTTTAAATTTTAGTTTTATTGTTGGTGCCAATTTTCAATAGTAGCTTTGACCAAAAAAAAAAATGGTTGGTAGTTTTGCGAATGTTTAAATTTACTAAATAATGCTAATTTTTTGTATAGTGTATAAACTCATACTTTAAGTGTGTAATAGATTAAAAAATGAAAAAATATTTTACTCCTTGAATTGAGGTTACCTCTATTATACCGAACACATTTGAGTGCATTAGCTCTAAAGGCTTTGCCTTCTTTTCATGTTTAGTATTTGAATAAATATTTTACTTTTGTTTTTTATAGATATAATTCTTGTACAAATCTAATTCAATAGATTCCTAAGTTGGCATTTGATCTCTTTTGAGAAAAAAGTCAAGTCCCTTCAAGCTCTATCTTGCTACCAACAACCACCATCACATCTCACAATTTAGTATGGCTCTATAGCACATATAAAGTACCCAATTTTTTGTCTTTCATAGCCACTTAGACACATATTTAATGCTACATACTTGAGCATCAATTTTTCCCACAAAATTAGATTCCTTTTGAGTTTAGGAACATGGATCACATGTTGCAACTACTAGTTATTTATATTTTTCAATCTGAACATCATGTCACCTTCGCTAGTAATATCACATGGTTCATTGTCATAAAGATAGAATCTGCTATTTTCACCATGTTCATATACGGTGTTAACTTCATTTTTTTAACTAAAAGAGGGGTAAAATGTATTCAATTGTAATAAAGGTACAAATTAACAAATAAAAAGGGACAAGTTGTCCATAAGAGAAATATAATCATAGAAATCCATCCCTATCCACTAATTGATCTAACATATGACAAATTTTAGAGTCAATTACCCCCAATCCATTGTATCCCAAGTGTGCATTTAATCAGAAGTCCATTTGGCCAAAAAATTTGTCATGTCATTCCACTCCTTGGGAATGTGCTTATAAGAAAAAAAATACAAACAATCACACAACCAGGAAATATTTCTAATAACCAAAGTCGAGTGCTAACTAATACCATCAAGTTTTGGTCTAGTTAGCAAAGTCACCACCACCTAAGAGTTACATTCACAAATAATCCTTTTCCAACCAAGAACATAACTATGCTAAAAGCATGCAATATGCTCACAATCTCCATCAAATTATTCATTTGAAGGCCCTTATAAATAGAAAAAATAAACTAAATATACCCATAGCTATCACCAC
The DNA here is from genome assembly GCA_028749045.1 of Cupressus sempervirens. Lineage (NCBI taxonomy): Eukaryota > Viridiplantae > Streptophyta > Pinopsida > Cupressales > Cupressaceae > Cupressus > Cupressus sempervirens. The sequence continues at coordinate 261,812,893 of CM053787.1, read as the reverse complement.
CAACCCTCCAATACTAGCATGACCAAGATTCCCATGTGATAAACCATTAGTATTTATTTTTAGAACTCATTGGGGTGGAGGGGTCCAACAACCCTCCCAACAGATCCTTCACAATGGATGTTTGACCTGGCCAACAAATGGAAAATCACCTTTGTGAAGAAGAAAATTGAGAGGTGAGAAAATTAAAAAAATCCTAAAGACCCACACCCTCAACAAAGTCAAGCTTAGCTAAAATAGTCTTACAAAGAGAATGAATAGTTTTCCACCATAGATGTTGAAAGACTAGCCCAGTAACATAAAAAATCATGTGGTTCTTCTCCAACCAAATACACCAATTGATAACAATAGGTCTTAGAGCCCATGAAACTTGAAGGAAAGAATTAGTTGACTAATTTTGTACGTTCTTTTCTTTCCAACAATTCTTCTTAGTATACCTTCTTTACTAAAAACCAACAAACTTCATTTTTTCCTCTAGACTCATATAATTTTGCAAAAAAAAATCTTATATTATTATTTCTTCCTCCACCTTGAAGATCCCTCTATTGCCAAAAACGAAGGCATCACCCAATGAGTATGATTTTATTTTTCTTCCTCGTATCTTTTCTAAAGAGAGGCAACAAAATAGTAAAAATTTTGTATGCTTTTATTAGACATCAAATTGTTGATTTTTGTCACTACCACTTCTCAACTTTCTAGTAGAGCTAAATAATTTAGGTTGGATTTTATGTCATCGTCAAGGTTTATGTTCACAAAATCAATTGATTAATTAATGTATTATATTTATTGAGGTAATATGGTCTAAAAGTGAAAAATAAATAACTATTTTGACCATCAAATTCTAGGCATGTTTCAATCTCCAAGTGGATGTTGGTGAAAGCATGGTGTGCCATTAGTCATATTAAAAGTCTTCTAATTTTATTGTCAAAGATATTTTCCTTGTTTTCCTCAAACATGGGATAAAGTAAGGGGGGTGAGGATCAATTTGGATAAAGTTCGTTTTATTTTTAAAAACTATGGCATGTAATTGAAGGGTTAATTATTATTATTTTTGATATGTAATTGGAGGAGATAAAAAAATTAAGGCTTGTATATTGTTGTTTCAATGTTTGTTTGGTCATTATAATAATTTTTTTAGTCTTCTTAGATATTCATCATGTGTAAAATCATGAGAGTGATGGATGTAATCATAACTCATTTATTTCTGAATAATATCTTTTTTTTTAAAAAGGGGTAAAATTTTATTCAATTAAAGCCAGATTATAGAAGGCCTCAGGCCTAAACAACCAAAACACCAACCCAACACCGATTAAGTTCTATCCTTTTCCACTAATTTCTCGAAGGTCCCACCAAGATCAGCAGGAAGATCATCCCTATCAGAAATATCCCAACCAACACCCCTCTCTGATGCCCATTTGGCCAAGACATCAGCCACTCCATTTCATTCCCTAGGAATATGATAGAAGGAGATCTCATCCACAAAGCTACTCAAGTGAAGAATCTCTCTAACAATGGAGGCAATTTGCTAGCTAGATTCATCCACTCTCTGGTTATTTATCATATCCACAACTATCTGAGAGTCAGACTCACACACCATTCTCCTCCATCCAAGAGAACAAGCCCGCTCCATAGCCACCTTAATGGCCAAAGCCTCCATCACGTTATTGGATTGAACTCCTTTGTGAATAGAGAATATAAAAGTAACAGTGCCATCTGCATCTCTCCCAATCCCCCCCACTCTAGCCTGTCCCGGATTCCCATGGGAGGAATCGTCTGTGTTAATCTTTAGGACTGCATCAGGTGGAGGGCTCCATCTCCCCACTCTACAAACCTTCCTCTTTCCTAATTGAGATCACTTACTACTAATAGTTCAAAATCCTTTATCCACTAATCCTAAATTCCTGACAATACTAGAATCCCCAGGATCCACTGGCTCTGACATATCACATTTAGCAAAGATAGTCTCTTGAAGCCTGGTTAGGATCAACTGCCATATTTTAGTGACTCCCAAGCTAGAATTACAAAAAATTTGGCGGTTACACTCCAACGAAAGATTCCATAGAATGAAAGAAGGTCCAACAGCCCAGCCACCTGAAGGAATGAAGTTTTCGTAGGGGGTCTGCCAAGGCTATCCCAAAATTCAACAAGAGATTCGACATGAATACATCTATAGCACCACGCCTCCCACCACTTATGCCAGATCTCTTTAGAAAGAGGACATAAGAAGAAAACATGAGAGACATCTTCCCCATCCAACATACATAGGGGATAGAAAGAGGGTCCCTGAAACCCTCTTCACTAGAGATTATCCCAAGTAAGACACTTATTTTGTGCAACCAACCATAGAAAAAAATTACATTTCGGCCAAGAAGATTTATTCCAGACCTTCCTCCACCAGGGAACCTCATGAACTACATTAAATTGGCTATCCAGCCGAGCATATCCTTGAGCCATGCTGAACTTACCTTTTGGGCAAGGACCCCAAGCCATGATGTCTTTATCTTTAGAAGAGCTGCAAAGCCTAGTAAAGAGAAGATGCACCAGTTCAACCCAAAGCTCAAAGGAGCCCCCCGTGGGCCAAACCTGTGGATCCTTCCAACTAGCCACCTCCATCAATCCACAACTCCTAATAGTCTTGAAGTGAGCTACCATGGTCCAACCTGCAAAAGGAAAAACTTGATACAGAGGCAGAACGTGGGGAAAACTGGAGAGAATAGGAGCGTGGCCATCCCAAGAGTCCTGCCAGAATAACACACTTGACCCCTCATTATAGATCCAGAAAAGACCATCCTTGGTAAGAGGAGCACCCCTTTTAAGGGTGTCCCAAATAAAGGACCCCTTACCATCAAGCTCAAGTCTAGGAATATCCTGGACCTCCAATCCTGGCAAATACTTATCGGTCAGAATCTTGGCCCAATCTCGATCTTGATTCTTGCACCATCTCCAGTATAATTTTGTAGCAAGAGCTTTGACACCAAGAGCCATACATTTAAGGCCAAGATCCCCAGCAAACTTAGGCAAGAAAACAGTATCCCAGTTGACTAAGCTCCATTTAGAGGATTGGAGATTACCTGACCAAAGGAATTGTCGTGACAAAGCATCAAAATCTTTCATGACTCCCATGGGAGGAGTTTGCACTAAACACTTGTAAATAGGAAGAGCCTGAATCACAGTCTTGAGCAGGGTAACCCTCCCAGCTGATGAGAGTCACCTATGAGTCCAGTGACTCACTCTGCTACAAAATTTTTCAACAAGACCTTGCCAATTTTCTTTCTGTTGAGTCCCCAAAGCTAAAGGAACTCCGAGATAGATCAAAGGGAGGGATCCAACTTGAAACCTGAGAATTCTAGCAATCCTGAGCTGGATCGACTGAGGAGTATTAAAGAAGTAAATAGAAGATTTAATTTCATTAATTTTTTGTCCAAAATCTTTCTAAAGTTTCTTGCCTCATTAGTAGTAGCCAAGCCCATCAGTCCAGTATCATCCACAAATTGAAGGTGCATATAAACTGGAGTATCATTACACCACTTCCACCCTTGAATAAGTCCCAAATCTGCTTGAGATTTAATAAATCTACCCAAGCCCTCTACCATAATGATAAATAGATATGGAGAGATAGGATCCCCTCGACGAAGTCCTCGAGAAGCAGAGAATAGTTCAGTAGGTTCTCCATTAATAAGAACTGAAAAGGATGGAGAAGACACACAGCTGAGAACCCAATCCACCCATTCCATAGTAAATCCAAAAGCTAGAAGCACATGACCTAGAAAGTCCCAACTAAATCAGTCATATGCTTTAGCTAAGTCCATCTTAATAAACATAGCCTTTTCCGTGGACATGGCCATAGAGTGAATAGCTTTTGAAGCAATAACCATCCCATCAAGAATCTATCTCCCACTAACAAAGCCTCCATGTTCCTCATAAATCAGAGTGGCAAGAAAAGGCTTAAGCCTTTCTTCAATTAATTTTGTGATGATTTTGTACGTGACATTACATAGAGCAATGGGTCTAAACTGATCCAACCTGTTAGCTCCATCAATCTTGGGAATGAGAGCCAAAAAGGTAGCATTCATAGACTTGAGCATTTTTTTTGTTTTGATATGACTCCTGGACAACATCTAGAAGATCAAATTTAACAATCTCCCAAAACTCCTAGAAAAATTCAATGGGAAACCCGTCTGGGCTCGGGGCTTTACCTTTCAACATACCAAAAACCACTTTCTCTAGTTCCTCAACCATAATAGGTTTTAATAGATCTCTGTTCATACTGTTGGAAACAAGATGAGGAATACAGTCTAATATAGCCCTTGTCTCCTCCAAAGAAACAAGATCCTCCTTAAAGAAGATACGAGAGAAGTATCTGATGGCCTCTGAAGCAATTGCCTCCTTGGAACATAGCTAATCTCTAGAAGTAGAAACAAGAGAAGTGATAGAATTCCCAAACCTGCAGGCTTTAATAGTGTTGTGGAAGAAAGCAGTGTTTCTATCTCCCTCCTGTAACCAGTCCACCCAAGACTTTTGCTTCCAAAATATTTCCTCCCGAAGCTCCCATTCTTCAACTTCCTTCAGAGCTGAGGATTCTTTAGACATTAAATCTAGAGTCATGCCAAGGTCCCTGATTTGGTGAATGACACTATCCAACCTAGCTTGAGCATCTCTCAAATGCTCTTGCAGGTTTCAGAAGTACTGTGTATTCCATTGCTTCAGCCTGAACTTTACATGCTGAAGTATTTTCTCGAAGGTGCACATGGAAGTTCCATGAGGAGGCCTACCCTCATACAACCAAGCTATCATAAGATCCTACAGGGAGGGATCCCTCAACCACATCAGCTGAAACTTGAAAGAGGGATTCTTGGAAGTCTTGCAAGGGGTGACAGAGAGCCTAATAAGCCAGTGATCAGAGCCTCTCCAATTAAGAATTTCTGAACTGGTAGACTATCTACTATGCATCCAATAGCAGGACACCAGGAACCTATCAAGCCTTTTTGAAATAGCCTCCATCCCACTCCTTCTGTTATTCCAGGTGAATATACTAGAGTTGGGTTTAACATCAATAAGATTCAAAGAACCAATATTATCTCTAAGCATACTAGAAGAAGGACCAAGATGAGAAATCTTGCCCCGCTTTTCCTCTAGACTAGTAACAGCATTAAAATCTCCAGCCACAATCTAGGGAAGAAAGGGATCCAGAGAAAAAACAAACATAATATGGGACCACATATGAGATTTACTTACCAAATCACTAGGAGCATAAATATTAGAGAATAAGCACCTTTCACTTGTCTCAAAATGAGAAGCCAAAAAAGAGATGGAAGACCTACTCATAATCCACCACAAAGGAGTCACCTTCTTAGGATTCTAGAGGCAAGCGAGACCCCCCGAGCTCCCTTGAGCACTTACTCCCTACTAGCAACCATGGGGCCAAATCTTTGGTCCACAGTTATCCAATTCATCAATTAAAAGCTTAGTTTCCTGAATGAAAATAACATCTAGAGAGTGAGACTCTATCAATCTATGAACAACCTTTTGTTTAGGGATGCTACTCAACCCCCTCACATTCCAAGATAGAATAATCATTTAGAAGACTATGAGAAGTGGGAGTCAATGGGCATCACTAAGCCAGCCTCAACCAAAGTCTCACCCATCATCTTAACCTTCTCCTGATCCGTCTTCCTTCCACTCTCAGCAGACTTCTCTGAGGTCCCCTTTTTAAAAGGCTTCTGATGTAAACCTAAAGTGGAAGTAGCTTTAGAGCCTTTTGTATTGTCAGGCACCCCTTTCTTGCTAGGAAGATTTGCAGCTGTGATACATGGAGTGTCACAGGGATTCGACCCACCAGGAATATCACAACTAATCTCCTGAACCACTCCATCTAATCCAACTGACTAGCCTTGTTCTTTCTCGAAAACCTGGACAAGAATCCCATCCTCCTCGAGCTGGGGTTCAGAAAAGGAACCATCACCCGGGGGAATCTATATAGGGATTCCATCCTCTTGAACCAAATTCTCTAGAACATTAAACCTGTTAAAAGTACCACCATTTTGTCTATCTGTCCAAGTTCTCTTCTACCCCTTACCTTTATTACGTGGCTTTACTAGGATAAAACCCTCCTTATCCGTAGAGGGACCATTTGGCATCTGGGCCTTGCCCTTGTCTTCCTTAGGAGTCGACACAGTGGTCGTAGATGATTGAGAAATTTTATTTCATGGGCATTTACGTTGTAGGTGCCCATACTCATGAAAAATCCTACATCTAAAGGGTAAAGTCTCGTAGTCCAACTGTTGAACCCATGAAGAAGTACCCATACAAATTTCCATAGAATCAGGCAGTGGATTATTCAGATCAACTTCCATACAAATATGAGCATATGAGATTACCTTTTGATCTTGGGTAAGTGTGGCCATCCCAACTGGTTTCCCCAAAAGAAGTGATATTAAATGAAGGATGTCCTCTCTCCAAAATTTCAGAGGAAATCGAGGAAGTTGAACCCACACAGGGACTCGAGATGGGATCTCCTCAGTGGAGTTGAATCCAATGTGCCAGGGTTTGATGAAAAGCCCAACCTAACTAAAGAAATATAGGCCTCCCTCAAAGACCTTGTTCTTGTCTAACATACTTGAGAAAATAACCAAAAAATAATTGTTGGCCGCTAGAAGAATTTCCATATCCCCTTTTGGGTTCCATATTCGATGCGCCCACGATTCCAATATAAGAACAGAAAGCTGAAGACCCAAAAACTTACATATGAGCGCGTGCTTGCCCCAATACTTCACATCCTCTAAAATTTGTTCTGGTTGAATAATTAACACCGGTCAATCATCAGATCGCTCCAAACATCTATTCTTCTTCTTGATGCAGACAAAATCCTTTGATGATGATGCATGCATCCTAGACAAAATATTGATAGCCTTGCCTTCAGCCCCTCCCCACAACAAAAGAAAGGTCTCAGCCATCACCAAATCCTCAGATAATATCTGAGATGGGACCCCCAGTTGTCCCATGAGCAGAGGCCAATAACCAATCACCAATCAATTGAAAGAGTAGTAAAACCCACACCCTACTGTTGGCTCCACATTCGCTACTCTGAATCAATGATACAGGAGACTCAGACCCGCCTCAGCCGGCCTCACCTCTGCCCATGCGCTCAAAAACCCACCCCTCCACCCAATCGCGCCGCCGCCTGCAAAATTTGCCCCTACGAACCAGATGCAGCACGATCTCCTCCCCACAGGATGCCCAACACCAGGCCTAGGGTACGCAGGCCCTAGCCGCTGTAGTTCACCCATCGCTCGCCATTAACTGTATCTCCTTGTCTTTGTGAACAAGGACGCATAGCATCAAGTCCCTGCCGAAAGCTTATAAGATCAAAGTATTAAAATATTAAAAATGTATGCAATATAGCTAGGTCCCGTAGTTGTTCCAGTTCTTGCTAGAGTAGCTTATCCAGATCTTGCTTCCGTTGTTGCCTTTACAGAAAAAGATCCAAATTCTTATGTTCGTGCCCTTTCAATAGTAGGGGATAGATAGATTCTGACCTAGGCTTATAGAGAGGAGGGCGTCCATCTTATATATTATATACTTATACAACCAGTCATCTTAGTAGAATGTCAATTGATTTCTTAATACTTATATATGTTTAGCTTAAGTCTTATATAATTCAAGTATTTAGATTCTCCTTTAAGCAAAATTAAATTGTAATTTGCAATGTTCAATTGGCAACTTTTACAAAAGAATTTTGTTCTAAGACTTATATGTTTATATTACTACTTTATGACTTTTATTAAACATTATTTTTATTTTTTGTAATTAAAAAATATAAAGATAGAAAAAAATGATATAAAGCTTTATTCCTTTATTTGTTAAACTAATTCACATTATAAAACTAGATTTTCCAAATATTTACATTGTAGAAAAGTCTAAAGTTAAGGATAAATATATTTTAATTTAATTTTTCAAGAAAACATATGTCAAAACATGAAGAAGATATTTTTACATATTGTCAAACTTATTTATTTCATTTCAGCAAGTTGTCTTATCATATTAATGGTAGCAAAGATATTCTTACATATTGTCAAACTTATTTATTTCATTTGAGTGAGTTGTCTATCATATTAATGGTAGCTATAAAGTTTCAACCAAAAAAAATTAAAGTGAAAAAATAAAAGCTAACTCATGACTGTAGCAAGGATGCAACGAATAAGATTAAAAATAAATACTTTTCTATAAATTAGTAAAATATCAATATATTTTAGAACTATATAGAGTTAAAAGTTTTTGAAAAATAAAAAAATATGATTGGATACTTTAATTGGAAAATAGCATTTCACTGAATGCTATAGTATCCTGCCTTCGGCAGGAACTAATAAAATCTTATTTTCCTTTTAAAGTATTCAAAAACTTAATGGTATCATTTGGTGCATCATCTTTAGAGTGTACATTTCATTTCAAACTCTTCTTTCCCTTTTTCCAACAAGCACAATTATTGGTGAAATACTAAAAAAAGAACCAACCTACTCTTAAGATTCACTCTAACTTATGAGCAACCCATAGGTCCATAAGTGTTTAGATGTTTTATCCAATAACTAAGTAGTCAACTCGATAAGGGTACATATTCATGTGATAAAACTAACCTTGATTATGAAGTTGTGTAGAAATGCACCTTAGTCAAATTTTTTTAAGGAATAAATTTGATGAGATAGATATTTATCTCTGACTAGAAAGGAGGGAGACTAGTTTATCTATGGAAAACATAATATACTTGATTGTAATTAAATTATATTGAGCATGCAGAGGCATCCTTGAAACTCTTTCTAGTGATATCAAACCTTTAAAAAAATGATTCTTTTGTAGCTTTAATGTTTGATAAATTGGGTTTTTAGTGTCTACCAATGTTCCTTACTTGTGTAAATGCCTACAAGTAAAAACTATGTTCATGATGAAAAGTGTTATTGGAACTTGCTATGGGAATGAGATCTTTGATATTTCCTTAACCATAGTCAATTTTTTCCATACAATTGTTTAACAATTTTCTAATAAGTTAGAAGAAACATATACAACATATGCAATGGATGTGTAAAATGTTAACAATTAATGTTGTATAATGAGTGATTATGACTTCATGTGATGAAGTAAATGTAATGAGTGTCAAAGTAGTAGGCCAAGTGTAAGAATTCGGGTTGATATGATAAATGAAAAAATAAACCTCTAACATAGGTGACATTGATTTGACACATTATAATGCATGAAAAATAACAATCTTCTTGTGATATTTGGTGATCATATGACCTAGTGGCAATGTCCTTTTATACTAACCTTGATGTGCAATTTGAACTTTTTAGTGTTGAAGTCAATATATAATGGTAAAATTGGATTGAGTTGGCTTGGGTCAAAATTTTAATTTGTGCTAAGCATATCAAGGTAACACATTCAACCCTAAATTGATTCAAGGTTTCAAGGGTGACCTTACATTGGGTCAAGGAACTGTATGGTGGGAAAACCAAACAATAATAGGAAAACTAAGATTAATATGAGTATAGGTAAATGATATTTCTAAACATGAAACCTAATGTTTGAATAGTTATTTTGTTAAGTTTTTGTTGTTCTCAGTTATGACTTCTACAACTCTCTTCAGCCTTCATGCCTATTTTTGTAATACTTTATATATATAAACAAAAACATGAAAAAATGTAAAACAAGAGCAAAAAAGCATTAAGACATACTCTTCTTATGTTTCCAAATATAAATATTTTTTAACCACATTATTTAGTCCCATTGTTATGTGCCTTTGGTCTATTATACATTGCATATAAGTTTTTTGTTATATATATATATATATATATATAATTACAAAAATAGGAATGAAGGCTGAAAGAGTTGTAGAAGTCATAACTGAGAACAAGAAAAACTTAGAAGTAGAGACTACTAAAGAAGAAGAGAGTACGATATAACTCTAAGACTTGTAGACATACCACCTATTACTACCCTATAACTAGATAACTACTAAATATGAATACATATCTAAGAAATAACTAATAACCAAGACTATTGAGTATTAAAGACCCATGAATTACAAATCAAAAAATACTTGTGCAACCAAGAGAAAACATGGTATCCTTTTTGCAAAATAAGATATCAACCTACACCACTATGTTGTCAATTCCATTGTGTTAACATACAATGAATCTTTTTTTTAAACTTGTTTTAAACTTACATTAGAAATAACTCATTTCAAAATTGTTGATCAAGCGCACATTTTTCCTTTTATTTCCAATTTGTTATTTTCTTGTATTCTTCATTTTTTTCCCCTTTATTATTATTGCTAATTTCTTATTTTCTTGTATTCTTCAATTTTATGTAATATCATTAATTGTGACCTTTTTCATGTCATATAAATACTTATATGAGACATTCACTATTTGTATGTGTCAACATCTCATCAAATAAATATTTTAGATAGTTTCCATAACTTCATAAACATGTCAAGAATATGTAATAGTTTTATATCGTAATTATTTACAAAATTAGTATTATAACTTTATTTAATATATTAACCTTAATGCTTCTTATGTAATGCATGACTCAAACTTTTGACAATATGCCATTACAACAAAGCAACAAGACTTTAACTTGAACATTCATTGCAAGAGAACCGCTAATAAGCATATTAATTTTATATTGTTATATATTTTTATTTTACATGGGTAATATTTCTTCATGTGATGCATGAGCATCCTGCTTCTAAAGTTTTGGTTTTATTTTTAGTGATTTGTTTTTCATGTTCAATCACCTTTTATTAATTTGTAGTTTGAAATTATGATTCCTTTCACCAATTTTAGGATAATTTGTGTAGTTGATTAGATGGTTACAAACTAACCACATTGGCATGTATCAACGCAAAAAATGTTTGGATCAAGAATTGGTAGAATTGTGGTTTATCCATGAGAGAAAAAGGAATCTCTATCAAAGAAAACAAAGAGGTGGAAGGTGTGTATTAATTTAATAAAGGTTAATAAATTTTACTGTCTTGCATGAGTACTTTGCACAAACTAATTGATGAAAGACACATTGTGTGACTTGTACAAGTCTGATCAGTCCTTAAAGAGTTGGAAGTCATTGTTCCTTTGTATTGAAACTTCTCTAAGTCTGGCATGATGAATGGAGTGGAACCTTTGATCTGATATTCTTGTCTCACTCATTGTGGAAGTATATTCTTACATGTAATCACATTCTATGTAGATTATTTATTGACTATTGATTGGTCTTTTTTGTGTTTTATTTTTTTGTCTTTTTAAAAATTGCTAACTTTCATATTATGTCTTGTCCCACAATACTCTAGATTGTGGAAAATGGCTTAGTTACCCTACCCTACTAAGAGATATGATATTTAGTTAACCACACCAAAAAATTAAGGTCTCAAAAAGTGTTTAAAGAAGAAAATAGATGTGTTTACTTCTTCTATTTCTATTTATATACATGTAGTAACGAATACAACATAGTATTACAATCCAAATTGACTCATAAGATCTCATTAATAAATTTGACGTTCCAAATTCAATCAATATGAAGATCAAACTTAGAAAATGCACTATTCACTACTTATTCTCATTTGAATATATACATATGAAACTGGTAAGTAAAATTATAAAATCACAATCTAAATTGAAAATGAAAATAGTAATTAGTCATAAACTCGCATTAAAAAAAACAATGATGTAATATGGAGACTTTAATAGCCACTAAGGTGGGTTTCGCCTCTCTTTTTTTAAGTAAAGATCAATCATCAAATTTGAAAAGGTATCCAGTAAACATCTAGAGGTATTGAGTTCAAATCTCCTTCAACACAAAAATTTTTTAAAAAAAAAAATTTTAAAAGAAGACAACATGAAAGGTTGTGTTTGTGTCTGTCCTAACTGCTATGCATACCAACAATTCTAGTTTGGTAGCACAAATCTATGCAACACTAACTATAAGCTAGTGATACCTCCTTATTGGTGTCTTCTGAAATGACTATTGGAGCTCATGGCTCCCATTCTATTTCAAAATTGCCCCCCTTGGATTGAATTTTTCTTCTATCTGTGTGATAGGTGCTTCCTTGATGCTAGTAGTGGATGGTGGGGAACTCTTGATGTTGTTCGTAACACTAGAGGTGGAGATGTTTCTAATGAAAAAGTTCTTTTTGGGCACTATTCTTAGAAACCTAGTTCTTAGTTTCATAATTTCATAAAGGAGGGGAGGGGATCCCATGCCCCCCTCCCCCCCAAAAAAATAAATCTTATTGACGAATGAAGCCATTCTCATGCTGCCAAATCTATTGCTACTATTCTTCCAAAGGAGAAAGATAGACCCTTTTCTTGTGCCAAGACTTTCCCTATGATGGTGTTTGTCTTGAATTTAGTGCTTTATATGAATTTCTACTTAAGTCATGGGTTGGTTTGTAGATTCATTGGTCTCTAGCTTTCTCTTCCATATTTGCATCGTTGGGTAATAGTTTTTTGGCGATCCTTAGTCTTTGATAACATTGATTATTTTTCTTGTGCAAAGGGATTTTTTATTGTTATTTTTTCTTCTTCCAATGATCATGATTTAGTATTGATAAATTTGTGGGTTTGGAGGAATCACTCTTGAGAAAACATTGGATAACCTCATTTAACCCTCCTACTGAACCACTTACTATGTGCCCAATGCAGGTTTATCTCCCCAAATCTTCCTCTCCATTTTTTTGGGAGAATTCTCACTTTTGGACCACTAGAAACTCTCTTGTCCATTTCTTAATGGTAGATGAGGCTACAACTAACAATGGGTCTCTCTACTTTTACTCTCATTATTGTTGGCATTGATATCTCTATGTCGCTTTTGAGGGATGTGGTTCTCATGTTTGGTGATATGCCTTGAACTCAATCATGAGATTTTAAGGGCCTCCCCTTTTGAAGTCAATGATGCTTCTCTAGAGGAAATCTAGTTATAGTTTTTTCTTTCTTGTATCATAAAGGTGACACCACTTGGTGGAAGGGAAAAAATGATGATCATAAAATTAGAAAATGATGGTGACCTGTTGATCAAATCTTACTAACAAGCCAAGACATATATGTGAAAATGGGATGAAAGTAATATTCGAGAGAATGCAAGGAAGTAAAATTCATTTAGTATTAGCTCTATGAACAAGGTTATGAGAGCTAGTAGAGCTTATATAATGATGTCATGGTTTTTTATTTTCAAATAATATTTGTCGGGTCTAAAAATACAAGAAGCCCCAATGTATGTAGTTAAGAAAAATTACAAAGGCTTCTTAATTATGTCTCATGAAAAAATAATAGTCACAAAATCATTATAGGTTTTTAAGAAAGATGATAAAATTTATTATACAACATTAAAAGAATTCAAAAAAACATTTTAATGTCATTGAACATGACCTTTTCTTCTTAGAAGGGAAAGGATCAATAAACAAGATGCAAGAGAAGTCGAGCTAATTTCTCTACTCAAAATAGAATTTATATTTGAGTTTTACATAATAACAAGATCAACCATTACATATACCCCCAAGAGACAAGTGTTGTAAGAGCATGGTGTAAATGAATGTAATAGTCACTAATAACAAAGATACAAAATCCAAGGTCTAGCTCAAATTTTGCAATACCGAGAGTAGGAAAAAAATAAGGAGGTCAAGCAGATAAAAGACCCAAGATAAAGAAAAAAGACGAGTGTTGTAAAGGTCAACATAATAAATTATAAATATATGGCAAAAGCAAAGCATGTTACTAGTAAAAACCAATAGCTAGAAACTATGTCATCAATAAATGGCAATAAACAAAAATGCAATGATACAAAATTAAGTAGGTACAAAGGAGGTCCTAAGCTTTATGTGTGAGTGTTAAGTAGGTTTTTTTGGTTTGTTTTTTCCATAAATATAAATCTTTGAAGACCAGATACAAAGGATTATTAAATTGAGTAGGCACAAAGGATGTTCTTCTTAAATTTGAAGGGATGCTAAAGTTCTTATGTAAAGTGCTACTAAAGATGAGCATTTAGATAGAGACTCTCAAAGAGAAAGTGTAAGTGTCACGTCAAGAAGACATTCTATATTATGAGGCATATAAACCTGGAGGGGAAGAATAATTATGCTATTTGTGAGCAAATATACTTTTTGAGCATGTAGGGAACGATATTACAAAATAGAATAGGGAATGATGTGGTGTGATATCCTTGTCAAAATAAAATTCATACATATAGATAAATATTAATAATAAATATTAATAACGTTATAAGTATAACGTTAACAATATTACTATAAGCATTGCATAAAATATTAATACTAAATATGATAATTAAAATTAAATGATAAATATAATATTTAGATTAATAATCTAAATATATGAAGTAAATATATTGTGCATTAAAGTAATAATTTTAATATTAATGTATTTGATATAATCTTATTATTAATATAATATATGTTATTAATAAAATTATTAATATTATTACATTATCAATACATTATAATTATTATTTATGTAAAGACATGACTCTTAGAATGAAAGAGTATATATAGAGAGAATAAAAAATAAAAGAAAAATACCAAAATAGGTCTACAATTAGGAAATTGAAATAGATTAAGGAAGGTTCAAAACAGGAACATTACAAATGATATCAGAGCTAGCAACCTGCTATCCTATGACATTTATGAATATCAAAAATAGAGTCGAGAAAAATGCAAAGTTTGAAAAAAAAAAAAAAAAAAAACAATGTCATGACTTCTTCTATAAACAATATATTGTAGAAAACTAAAGCAACACACTTTTTAGCTCATCAAAGGCTTCCATATTTCCATTGCCTCAACAATTTTCAAGTGGATCCCAATCAACATAGTCTATTATTTTCCCTGGCCTTCCAATAAGAATATGGATATCAAATCTGAACCAACATCTATAGTTGGAGCTTCCTTGGAAATTAATTTTTTTCTCATCCACAAAGTCGTCCAAACTCATAATACCTATTACATAGTGGTACTAAAATAGAGGAATTATATAGTTGAAAACATATTAGAAAGAAAAGAGAAGGAAGAAACTTGCAGCTTGATTTTATTGAACAATAGAAGCCTATTTATATAGTGGAATGAACAACCTACATACCTAAAATATTGCAAAGGAGATTGACAAAAAACTCTTAAGATTTTGACAACACGCTAAGAAGAATTGACACCACAACAAGAGTAATGGACAAGTGGACTACTCTAGACAGCTAACTGGATCTAAGAGAAAGATCTATAGTTAGTCATTCGTTCAAACTACAACTCTGTGACACGACTACAATTAAACTAAAGTCTTGTTGCCAATAACTCAAACTTGAGTTGCCACATGTGCAATTGTTATTCACTATTCTAAAACTCCCCCTAAATGAATAACTAAATTTTGTTTGACCCCTAACATCCCTCTAAATGTTACAAACTTTATTTTTCCCAATGACTTGGTGAATATAACAATTATATTGTCATTGATACTACAATAGTTCAACTCTATCTCTTGAGACTGAATTTTCTCTCTTACAAAATGATGTTGAGTCTTTATATGCTTTGATCTTGCATGAAAAATGAGATTGTTTGCAAGCTTGATTGTACTTTTATTGTCACACTTGATTGAAGTAGGCCTTTTTTTCTTCTGTCACATATCTTCAAGGATTCTCCTTAGCCAAATTGCTTCACAGGTAGCACTGCATAATTCTTTGTACTCAACTTCAGTAGATGAAAGAGAAATAGTTGGTTGTTTCTTGCTACTTCAAGAGACAACACCCGATCCTATGTTGAATGCATAACTAGTTGTTGATTTATGATTATCTAGATCTCCTTCCCAATAAGAATTAGAGTAACCTATCAAATCAACATTCAAATGGTTAGTATATTCAATGCCAAAAGATATGGTGCCTTGTAGGTATCGAAGAACTCTTTTTGTTGCATTTCGCTGGACCTTGAGAGGATTAGCCATGAATTGGCTAAGTATACCGATAGAATATGAAATATTAGGTCTTGTAGTGGTTAAGTAGTTGAGACTTCCCACCATCTGCTTGTACAATGTTCCATTGACTTCTGAAGTGTCACTGCCACAAGAGAACTTGAAATTTTGTTCCAATGGAGTACATGTTGCTTTACAATCTTGCATATTAAACTTTTGGATTAACTTCTTTGCATACTTACTTTGAGTAATCAAAGTCCTACCATTTTGTTTCCACATTTCAATTCGTAAGCAATAATGCATTTTGCCAAGATCCTTCATTTCAAATGTTTGTGATAGAGTTTCCTTGATTGAATCAATCAACTCTATAGAACATCTTGTGATGATTAAGTCATCCACATACAAAGAAATCAAAACAACATTCTCATTTTTATCATTCTTTATGTACAAATTTGGATCATTTTTACTCTTGATATATCCTTGTTGAAAGAATAATTTATCAATTTTCTCATACCATGACCTTGGTGCTTGTTTGAGACCATATAATGCCTTTTTTTAACTTGCATACCAAATCCTCTTTTCCATGTTTTAGAAAACCTTCACGTTGAACAAGATAAATTTCCTCTCTAAAATCAGCATGTAAAAATGTTGATTTAACATCCATTTGATGAAGAACCCAATCAATAGTAGCAAGTGAAATCATTAGTTTAATAGTATTCATTTTAGCCATTGGTGCAAAAGTATCTTCATAATCAATTCCTTCCTTTTGTGAGTACCCTTTTGCAACTAATCGAGCTTTGAATTTATCAATTGTGCCATCAGCATTAAACTTTGTTTTGAACAACCATTTATAGTCAATAGAAATTTTATTTTCTAGTAGTTTAGTTAGTTCCCAAGTTTCATTATTCATAATTGAAACATATTCTTCATGCATTTCATTCATCCATTCTTTATGAATCTTAGCTTCTTCAAAATTTTGAGGTTCATCTACACTCATGTTTGATTCATCAAACCTTAATCATTATACATGATTGGTGACTTGATTTTCCTTGTAGACCTTCTTACTACTTCATTATTAGATTGAGTGGCCTCAACTTGACTTGTCTCATGCCCACTTTGATCATGAGTTTTTTGATCTACAATATATGAACTTTCACTGTCTTCTTCAAGTAGATATAATGAAATGGTTTTGTCCACCTTTTCTTCATCTTGAACATCATTTGCAAGTTCATGAAATATAACATCTCTACTAGCAAATACCTTAAGAATAGTAGGATTATACATCTTGTAGGCCTTGTGCTCAATACAATAACCAACAAATATACATTTAAATGACTTTGCATCAAGTTTCCTTTTATTCTCTTTTGGAATATGACAATACGCCTTACGAATCCAGACTGATCATCATATGAGTAGAGAGGACTAGATCTGCCGCTTATGCTCCTTGTTTGAGGCTGAGACAAAGACCCATTTCATCTTTCGCTGCTCGACCTACTATGAGATTAGAGGGAGATTCTATTATCTATTCAGAGAGTGTAGTTCCCTCATAGTTTTCTTCACGTATATGGATCAGAGATGTCTAGCGCTTTATCTCAGGGAGGTGATGTAGCTCTGGGACTACACTTTATAGTGCTTGACCCCCTGGAAGGTCACGGATCAGACTCTCATCACCACCTTCTTCTCATCCTTGTCTATGACAAGGGGGGTGAAGTGAGCCTCCAGTGCCAGCAACACCCCCATGGCTGGCCATTCTAGATCAATGAGACACTGCACCAGGTTCCATATTACTACTACTCGTACTCTTCAGCGACACCACTCCTACAACTCACAACGGCATACCAGTGATCCTTCATATCCAAATATGTCTCGTTCGATGTTGGAGTTCTTTCAGTGAATGAAGGATTCCTATTTCTTGCCTCCTTTTTGGCTCCTTTGTTGCTTTGTTTATTTTGTTCTCTCTTGCACTTTCCAAGACACCATTTGGTGTCTTGTAGCTCGTTGTTTCCTTGGTTGTATGTTCTCAGTCCCTCAGACCCTTGTTGGTCTTTTATCGGACATTAATATATTTATCTTATCTTATCTTGTCTTACTTCGAAAAATTCTCAAATGACTAACAACTGGCTTAATTCCAAGAAGAGCTTCATAAGGAGCTTTTTTAGCAAGATACTTAGTCGGTCTTCTATTTAAAAAATAGACAATTGTATTAATTGCTTCAACCCATAGATTATTATGGAGATTTTTTTCTTTCAACATACTCCTAGGACATTCAACAATTGTTCTATTTTTCTTTCAGCTAAACCATTTTGTTCAGGATTGTGGGCAACTGCATATTACTTAAGAATACCATTATCTTTGCAATATTTCACAAAAAATTATAGAAGTATATTCCCTCCTTGATTTGATCTAAGAATCTTGAGTTGTTTCTTTTTCTACCATTGTTTTGAATTCTTTGAAACATGCAAAAACTTCACTCTTATTCCTTAAGAAATACACCCAAGTGTATCTAGTGCAATCAACAACAAATATTAGAAAGTAAGATGCTCCTCCAAGTGATTGAGCTTGCATAGGACCACACACATCTAAATACACTAATTCAAGAATAGTTCTTTCCTTTACATTAGTTCGTATTGAAAACTCATTTTTATGGTGTTTGCCTAATGTACATCCATCACAACTGATTTTTTCATCCTTGAATATTGGAAGACCTTGCACCATCTCTTTTCTTTGTAGAGAAATAAGATCTTTTAAATTTAAATGACCATACCTCTTATGTCATGGCTTTTCAGTAGATACACATGTAGTAGTAATTGCATGATGAATTTCCATTTTGACATCAAGTTTATACAAACCTCCCATCCTAATTCCTTCAGCAATCACATTATTGTGATTTTCCATATCTTTGACTTGACAACCCGTCTTCAAGAATTCAACTTTTAGACCTTGATCAGCAATTACTGAAACTAAAATCAATTTTTTCTTAATTCTTGGGACATACATAACATTAGAAAGTTTCTTTACATGACCATTAGGTAGGTGTACACTTATATCACCACATCCTTTTACATCATGTGACCTATTATCTCCTAAATAAATCTTTCTACCATCATTTTTCTCTTGAAATTTTTTGAACCAATTTCTATGACATGACATGTGGATTGATGGCCCTCAATCTATAAACCAATCATTACAATCACTTGATTTAGCTAAAAGAGCATAGTTAGAAACAAACAACTTTGAATTGTGAAGGTTATCACTTATTATATCCTCATCATTCACAAAATTACCCTCATATTTGTTGTTTTTGGACTCATTATTTTCTTTTTGTAACATTCATATGCATAATGACCAAGTTTTCCACAATAATTACAATTTCTATTTTTCTTTACATTTGATCTTGATGCTTCACCATCATGATACCTTTTCTCTTCTTTGTTCCTTTGGTTGTCAAACTTACCCCATCCTTTGTTCTTTGACCATTGCTTTCCTTTATATGGCTTCTTGTCTTTCATCATCAAAGTTGACTCTACACTTTGAGATGTGTTATTCACATGATTTTGTCTCTCCTCTTCTTGTAGAAGGATACCTACCAATTTCTCAAAAGAAGGTGTATTTTCTCTTGCAGCCAAATTAGTAATGAAAACTTGATAATCACTAGTCATTCTATTCAAAGTAATTGTTACTAGATACTTGTTCACCAATATCGGCTAACTTATCCCTAAATTCCTTAACTCTTGATAAAATAAGATAAGATAAGATAATATTAATGTCCAACAAGAGACCACAACACAGGCCTATGGGACTAAGAGCTTACAACCAAGAAGATAGAAATTCACTAACACTTTCATTTACTTCCATTTTGATAGACAATCATTTTCTTTTTAAAAAATATTTCTATTTGAGTTTATAATCTCATACAAACCTTTCAAAGCTGACCATGTACCACTAGAAGTAATAATGTCTCTTATGTGAGGGATCACTGAGTCTTTTACTGACATATGCAAGAGAATCTTTCCCTTTAATTCTCTTTTCCCCCAATCTTGGACAACAACTGGTGTTGTTGTAGGTGATGCAGGTTTATCCTCTTTGCCATTTACAATGGCCCAAACATTATGCCCCTCCATTAGAGTCTGCATCTTGAACTTCCAATTAACATAATTGGTACCATCTAACTTATTTGATTCAGTTAGATAAGAATCTACAAGATTGGCCATCACAAAAACAAGAGAAAACTAACAATAACTTTTTACCAAAAAAAAATTCTTACACTTGAGAGTATTGTTACAATGAGTACTCTTCCCAATAACACTAATTAGAACGGCACACTAGCTGATATTACTTGCAGTAGCTCCTTTTGCAAACATATCGCATTTTCAGCACTCCAAAAAAAAATTAAAACACCACAAAATGAATCTCAGACTTGGCTCTGATACCATATTAAAATAGAGAAATTATACAATTGAAAACATATGAGAAAGAAAAGAGGAGGAAGAAACTTGCAGCTTGATTTTATTGAACAATAGAAGCCTATTTATACAGCTGAATGAACAACCTACATACCTAAAATATTGCAAAGAAGATTGACAACAAACTCTTAAGAGTCTGACAACACACTAAGAAGAATTGACACCACAACAAGAGTAATGGACAAGTGGACTACTCTAGACAGCTAATTGGATCTAAGAGAAAGATCTATAGTTATTCATTTGTTCAAACTACAACTCTGTGACACAACTACAATTAAACTAAAGTCTTGATGTCAACAACTCAAACTTGAGTTGCCACATGTGCAGCTGTTATTCATTATTCTAACAAGTGGGCACCCATTTGAAGTCAATTTATGATAGATATCATGGCCACAAGCCTTTCTTTTGGGAACTGGTTTTTTAACCTGCGAAAAATAATTATTGTGGGGTTTTATATTTACAAGTGCTTTGTCATTCTCCCCAATGGTTGATGGCATGGCCACATTATTGTGCTTCGAATCTATTGCCAAAGAAATCAAAATAATTAACTTATCCTAAACAACAACCCAATGAATACAAAGAAGCGGAATCATATCAAAGTTGTAAATCATGTATTTAACACAAGATCAACACTTTAACTCAGGAAAACAAAATACAATTTTAAAAAAAAAACCTTACAAGCCACTCCGAATGAACCTCCAACTTCCAATTTTTGTAGGGACTTATATCATAATAAATACAAGCACTTAGATTCCACTATAGAATATATATGATGCAGAAATTTGAAAATTCATTCAATGATCGCACCCCTCACTTGGTGACATAAGGAATTTAGATTAAAAATTTCAATGGAAGTTATAGTCTAAAGTTAATATGTGTGTAGGAAGAGACACACATAGTTCAAACCCTATGCCATGTTACAACCTACATAAATCATCAAATTGTGTCTGAAGAATAGGGAATTGTAATCAAATCAAGACATATGACACTATAGACTCACAGTCATGACAAAGAAGAGACATTGTTTGATTATGTAGGAAATCCAAAAACCCAAGGCCCAAGATGGGAAATGTTTATGACAAAAATCATTAAGTTGAGACGAGAGTTCATACTCTATAATCAAAGTGAAACCAGATATATCATCCCTATTTGAGTGCGTGGACAGGAGGATGTAACTGAAGACCTTTAATGAGATTTGTTAATTCTTTATGTGTGTGTGTGTGTGTGTGTGTGTGTGTGTGTGTGTGGGCGACGTCTATACAACCAAAAATTTGCACCTGACTTGACTACTTTCTTAATTAATTAATTAATTAAAAATTCATAGAACTGTGCTTGTGTGACTTTTAAATTAATTAATTAATTTAGAAAGTAGTCAAGTCAGGTGCATTTTTTTGACTATTTAGCCAAAACCATCTATGTGAGTGTGTGTGTATGTCATATATATATATATATATATATATATATGTGTGTGTGTGTGTGTGTGTGTGTGTGTGTGTGTGTGTGTGTGTGTGTGTGTATATACATATATATATGTCTATGTGTGTATATACACACGCACGCACGCACGCACGCATGCACGCACACACATATATATCCAAAATTCATCATCCTCATATTGGCCAAGCATCATCCCCTTTCTTTGGGAGAGAAGGCCCAAAATTTTAAGTGGTCAATTTCAATGAGGTATGACACGTTAAAGGTGTTATGGTTATTTAATTTCAAGAAGTATCTCTAGTAATTAAAATAGAATGTTTCTTATGTCATGCTAACTAAATGTAGTGCCTGCCCCTAGTCTACATTTTTCTAGTTACATTTCTGACATCATTGCCAAACTCTTTTAGGCCAAGTTTTATGTTTGATAATTAGTAGCATTATCTTGAGATTATCAGATGTTGTCTTACACTCAGTTTATTATATGATGAGATTACTTGGTACTCTATATTTCATGCATGTATGATGATTATTCAATGTTTTCAGTTATCGATGATGATTAGTTAGATGGTTTATTATCACATGTGCTTTCTTATGGATACTTACCCCATACTGCATGTGTATGGTGTGCGTGTTTGTTTTATTTATGTATGGTGCTTCTGATGTGGTTAAGGAAGGGAGTCGTAGTCACCTGCTAGTCGGGATCTACACGATGCACCACTTCCTGCCATTGTCTGTTTAGCTTAGAATACTGTGTTTGTACATGCGTGGATTTTATGCAGGTTGCAGGTACCGAGTATCGACTTTTCTGAATTGCCAGGATGAGCGTACCCTATCGCATTATCTCAATGGTAAGAGAGGGGAGATAAACTCTTAAGTTCAAATCCTAAACCCTTTAGCCAATTGTCCTAATTGATAATTAGGACAAGTATCTGAGTTAAGTACCCTCCGAATGCATCAAATGATGTAATTTCGTGATTGTAACCCTTTTGTTTGATTTAGTATGTATTTTTTTCTATGATGGGTTTTCGTATGTTACCTTATGAGTCCTTGATGTGTTTTCTATTAATTAATTCTAATTAAAAAGATCAATTAATGATTTAATTTAATAGAAAATTATTATGATATTTTAATATTTAATTATATTTAATTAATTAAGAAATTAATTAAATAAAAAGAATTGAATTAGGAGATAAAAGTTTTAAGTATAATTTTAGAATGTGATAATATTAATTTAATTTAATAATAATATATTTAGAGTTCATTTTTAAATAAATGTTAAATATTATTATTAATTGAATTAATAAATATTTTATCAATTAAAGTTTCTTAAATAAATTAAAAGTGGAAAAGATATTAAATTATTAAAGGTTTCTAGATCGCATGATCTAAGCATGAGTTTAAATATGAGAAATTAATTAAAAAGATAAAATAATAGAAAATAATAACGTTATTTTAATTTCATAAAGTGCACATGAGATTAAAGTAATAAATTAATTTAAAATAGAAGTCAAGTGGAATATTAAATAAAGTTATTTAATAATTCAACTTAATGTGCACGAAAAGATGAATGCAAAATACAAGAAAAGATAATAAAAGTTAATTTTGAGTTAACTCAGTTGAGCAAAGAGTCTTCTGGGGTGAACGCACAATTAGTGCCCTGATTTGAGGAGAAAACTTCTTATCACAACTTTGGGGTTCATTTTTGGGGGGGCACGAATTTGGACGGGAATTTTTTGGGAGACAACTTTTGGAAGCGAATTTCAGAAGGCTAATTTCAAAGAAAGATTCTCGAAAGAAGGTTATTGAAGAGGAGTGAATTCTCTTACAGTTCCTGGGGATTGCATAATAGCATCAGGATCAAGTAGGGTCTTGTGTTTTGATCATCGATTAAATACGCAATTATGCTTTCCTGTCTTCTTCGTGCCTGTGGATTGTATATCCAAATTCTCTGTGATGAAAGCTTAAATATTTCAATATTGTAAATTATTAAATGCTTGTCAATATATTCGGCATACGTAAAAATTAGAAGAGTGATCAGGAATTCTTATTTGATAGATTAATGAAATTTGAATTTAATCGGGGAAAGGTTAAATTCTAAACTTATAAATGAAAATTGTAGATTGAAATTTGAATGGTTAATATTATTTTTTCTATCAGAGTATATTTGTAAATGTTATAAAAATAAAAAAAAATTTAAAAAAAATTATAAATAAATTATTTATAAAATATTTATATAATAATAATAAACATATCTTATTAAATTTTGAATAGGAAAGAATTGAGAAACGATTTTAATTAAATTTAAAAGTTTCTTTTTAAAAATATATATATAACAATAAAAATAAAATAGTTATTAAATAAAACGCATGGGGGGGTCTTACTTTTTTTTTCCCCCCCAGCGATGTGAAATCGCCTGCGACGACCTGCGTCAGCAGGGGACCGCACGGGTTTTAAAGCTTGCAGTACCCTGTGACGGGGCTGCATGACTCTTTTATGTAAGGAGCATCAGTTATGTCATACATAACTGTATTTTATTTTATTTTAACAATGATTAATAATATAAATTTGTTAATAGATATTAATAATAAAAGTTGCTTTAATAAATTTTTAATTTATTAAAAATTGTTAATAATTTTATAATAATAAATGTTTTTTTTTTTTAAATTTAAATAAAATATTAATTTATTTAATTAAATATGGTTAGAGTAATATCTGAAAATAGTAAAAGAGTTATTATTAAATGAAGATTAAATAATTGGGTTAAATTATAAGGGTAATAGTGAGAAACCTTTACATTAAAAACGTTCATTGAAACTCAAACTGGAAATTTCAACTTAAACCTTAGTGTGTATTATGGAAACAAACCCAAACTATGAACTGGATTATACTGTTTTGTTTTCTTTATGCTTCTATGATTTGGGGTTTTGGGATTGTCTTAGTGTTGACCAGTTTAGGACGTTACCAGAGGCTTGGGCATTATGCGATTGTGACGTTATGATTATTTGTTCTCGATCTTTATACCTGACCTTGGTAATGTGATGCTATGCTCTATTATGGATGTCTTTATTGGTTGTTATTGCTTTCCAATTTCCTTGTGTGAAGCTGAGGTGTTTTTAAGTGAAGTGTTCTTAGTGATGTCACGTTGTGACATGTGTTGACTTGACCATTTTGGAGTCTTTGATTAGTATTGTGATCTATTATTGGAATACTTGTTGGTTTCTCGTTGGAGAACCATTGGATTTTGTGACTTATTATTGATGCCTTCAGTTACTGATAGAGAACTGTTGTGATCATTATGATTATCATTTGATGTTTTCCGGTCACTTGTATAGGGCTGAGGTGATATTTGTGATTTGTGATTTCATGAGCCTAGGGTAGGTTATCTATGTGTAGTGTCGAGAAGTGGCTTGCGATGGGGGTCGGGGCCCTAAGTGGCTGCCAGGGTAACTCATTGTAAGTTGTTTTAATAAGTGAAAACATCTCACCTAAATACTGACTTAAAGGATTCTAATAAGATAACTATATGTTCTCTCCCATGCCTTGAGTGCTAGTACAAACTAGGATGGGGTAGAGAGAACGCTTGGTTGTGACCTTGCATTCTGTAGTATGCCTCGTCAGTACGAGAGGATACTAGTGGCCGCAGGATCACAGGGGACCCGAGATTCCTAAGGGATTACTCGGGTAACTTCCGACGTGACTTTTGCGATGACACTTTCCCGCTTGCATAGCAGGTTTCCTACATTTCTGTGTGGTGCCTCTGGGTCTAGATGTTTATCCATGTTGGAACCTTTGAGTTAGTATACTTTTAAGATTTCCCTGACTTAGAGAGTACTTGTGTTTCATGTTTTGATACCTTGTTTGGGACTTGAGACTATCTCCTCAACGTGGTGGGAGTGGACCATTTAGGTTCCACATGGTCGGGTGGTAGTGCTTTTTACTCTTACCATTGAGATCCATTCGAGACACCATGGCTGGAGTATTACTGTTGGTATATATCTTCATTCTGTTCATGGATCATTATGATAGATGGTTATATTAAATGTTGGATGTAGTATCATTTTATGATGTATGTATATCTCTTGATGTATGGATTTATTATGTATGATGAATGATTTCATTTATTTATTGCACGTGTATCATGGATCCGAAGAGGATGATGTATATTTATCTTGTTTATGTATATTCTTTTAAGCCTTACCCTGTGACATGTACAGTGGATGAATGAGCATTCCGAATTAATTTGCCAAGAGGCATTCAGAAAAATTGTATATTTTACAAACATTGGACTTCATTATTCCTTCATATTGATGTATTAAATGATGGACTTGGTTTTAGATTAGATTTTTACATGAGATTCAACGTCATGGGATCTTTAAGGAATGCAACCTGTTATGTATGTTATTGCTTCCGCTACTTTGTGTTTGATGTGTATGTTATACTTTTAAAAAAAAAAAAAAAATCCTATCAAACTTAGTCAAACTTTAGGTTATTTCTTTTGGATCCCTTGGCGGGGCGTTACACTAAATTAGAAACCTCATCAACTATGCACTTAGTTATAATTAAAGAATGTAGCATAAGTGATACAAAATATAGAAATAAATAAATAAATAATAGTAATTCTTTAGAATATATTATTTTCTAACAATTAGACAATTTTGATAACAAAGGTAATATAAGTTTATCTTTCTAATCTAAAGATTAATATTGATAATTGAATATATCCTAACCATATAGAGTAAGGAAAGTAGATAAGAGTGTGGAATCAAACTCTAAGCTAGAAGATAAGAAGAGGGATGCAATACGAGAAATGCTCATGTAATTCCAACCAATGGGTTATTCTGAGATGGGTAGGATCAGCATCCCTATAGTTACCTTGAGTTTTGACCAAGATAGGATCAAGTTGCCTTGAGGTCATTCCAAGATGGGATTGTGGGCTTGGATCCACAAAAACCTTGAGGAAGATCATTGAGTTTGGTGTCAAAAAGACCTATTGTATCTTAGCATTCACATTCCTTCTAGACCAAAGTCATAATTAGAATAACATGATCTTTTTAATTCACATATAGTTTATTACTTACCTATAAAGATAGCATCGAGAGAGGGACATAAAAAAAGTGTATTCAGACTAGTCCAAGCAATCGATTATTTTGAGATGGGTAGGATCAACATCCCTATAGTTGCCTTAAGGTTCGACCAAGATGGGATCAAGTTGCCTTGAGGTCATTCCAAGATGGGATCATGGGCTTGGATTTACAAAAACCTTGAGGAAGACCATTGAGTTTGGTGCCTAAGCAATCTATTTATATTCTAAGTGTTCTTCTTGACTAAGGAATGATAATAAGTGCAAAACAAAACATACATCCCCTTAAGTAAGCCACCTCATGTGGAAGTATGGGTTTGGCTTGGAATAAATTATCTTGATTTGCATTTTCTTGAAATTTATACATACACATATATACTAATGATCACTTGTGGTAACAAGATTCTACCAAAGAAGTAAAATTTGCAAATCATCTTCTTGAGTCTAGTGAACTATAATTCATTAATCAAGAATGCATGTATTATGTGTCTACATCATGTTTGCTTCGTGTTTCCATGTGTTTGTTTTGTGTTTTCATGCATTCATGTCTATTTCATTATGCTTTATGTTTTCATGCATTATGATGTATACTAAAATCCTCTTACATCTAATTATATGTTTCCTATAATGGTTCTACAAGAAAAGTTATGTATAAATGAGTTTTTTTTCTTGAGGACAAGTAAAATCTAAGGGGAGGATTATGATGTCCCTCTCAAAATAAAATTATATAGATAACTAATAAATAAATAAAATAAATATTAATATTAATAATGTCATAGTTATAATATTTAAAATATTACTACAATCATTGCATAATATTTTAATATTAAATATGAGAATTAAAATTAAATGATAAATGTAATATTTAGGTTAATAATATAAATATATGAAGTAAATATAATATGCATTAGAGTAATGATTTTAATATTAATATATTTGATATAATCTATATTACTAAGATAATATATGTTATTAATATAATTATATTATCAATATAATATATTTATTATAATTATATTATCAATATAATATATTTATTATAATTATTATTTATGTAAAGATAATGACTCTTAGAATGAAAGAGTATATATATAGAATCAAAAAAAATTCAGAGATCATCATTAAAAAAGAAACAAGTCTGCAATCACGAAATTGAAATAAATTAAGGAAGGTCCAAAACATGGACATTACATGTGGAATTCATAAATGATAGGAACCATAGAGGATGGAAAAGTTACTTTGTCCAAGAGTAAAATGGTTGTTTGTCAGTCATGGAATAATGATGATGCAAGACGCTACAAATTTACATTGACACACAAATATTTCATTTTAGCCTCATTTTTATAAGCAAGAACATAATTGTGTGAATGCATGCTATTCACAGAGGTGAAGCGCCAAGACTTCTTAGGAGGTCACCTATCCCAATACTACTCCTTGAGACTACGAAGTTTCCTTCATGGTTAACCCACTCTACTTGCAACCCCATTCACAAATCCTTCAGCAAGTGTTGTGTCTTATGAATCATTCATTAGAAAGAGCCTTAAGCATTAATTGATAAGTATTGTGGGAAATATCTCCTACTTATCAGTTGATGAGCTTAAGGGGCTTTCCAATGAATGGTTCACAAGGCACAATACTTGTTGAAGGCTTTGCAAATGTGGCTGCAATTAATATGAGTTTAACCATGGAGGAAATTGCAGGTAGTTAAGCATGCTCGACTTGTAGTAGTACTAGAATGCGTGACCTCTCGAGAAGTCCCCAGTGCTTCAAATCTGTCAACATCACATAGATGCAATGAGTGCGCTCATTCTCATGAGAGATGGGCTCATGCAACTACTACTCATGAAAGATAGGTCAAAGAGTTTGACTCAAAAAACTACATAGTTGAATCCTAATAGCAATATTATAATTTGACTTCTTGTGAAAAACATCTCCTACATAACATAAATGTGGTCTAAAGTCAAATAGGGAAAGAAAGGTACCCTTGACATGTTGAGAGCCAAAAGTTATGAAGATTATCACTATGAAGGGGCAGAGAAAGATAGTCAAGAACCAATGACCACAGAAAGCTAAAGTCGTCTAAATATTTATTATCACATAAAAGAAGAAAAACAATATCTTGAAAATAAATGAATCTAAAACAACATTACTGTGAGAAAGAGAAAGCAAATCAATGGCATGGCTATAGACACTGCCATTGGAGAGCTATTCTGATTGCAAAGGGCTAAAATAAGGCTATGAGATGAGCAACTCAATTGTGAAACAATAAATGAAGATAAAGAGTGTTCTCACTATATGTGCTCAAACATCAAGGAAAAAAATATTATTAACCCATTACCATATGGTCACACATCATGCAACCAAACAAGAATTATAGTAAGTTGTAGAGCAAATATAGACTGCTGTAGCGTAGTGCAGAACTGCTCAATAATGAGGCTTAAGATGTTGAAAATACATAAATGAGTACAAATATAAAGCTTAGGAGGGTGTATATCCAATCAAACATTTATACAGATACATGCAATTCTACACTAATCACAATGACCAATGCAAAGGTATGCTACATAACAAGATGGCAACAACCTTTATTAAACTAAAAGATCTAACAGATTTGCTTCTCACTTTCAAAAATACAAGTAGTAGGATTAAAGAATTTAAAACTTCCCAATCGACACGTGAAAAATTCAATATGGACACTCAAAAAAAATGCCTATAATGAAGCTAACATAAGAAAATAACAATCAAATTTTCCCCAAAATCTCTATATGTAAAGATGGCAATTATGCAATATGAAAAGGTTACCCTTTTTATATTAAGGCCCCCAGGTCCGCCCCAAAAAAGATAAGCAAAGCCCATTCCCAAATTTCGAGAACTTAGGCCTGTGACTACATGAACTGGGGAAGGTGTTGACAGTCTAATAAAAATGAGTAGAAGGTGGAAGAAAGGTGTTCACAATCTAATGAAAATGACTCTAACTCTTTGACAGAATCCTATTGGCAACTCATGAGGTATTTTTATGAATATTTAATGAAGTGTAAGAGAAGGCGTATAAGAGCAAGTTACATTTCTTATGTATAATCATGGTAGTTAGCCCAACAAGTCTAGTGCAAAAGAATGTCATGACAGCGTGAGAATAGAATATGTCATGTTTTGTCATGCTATGGAATAAGCTTTTTATAATGTTAATATATAAGGAACACTTTAGAATGGAACGGAGCTTACAAGGGTAAGATGGGGGGCAACGTCTATACAGCCACGAAAATGCACTTCCATACGAAGGAGAGGACTTGGTTAATTTTTTTAGAAGTTAGAAAAAACAATGTAAAGGAAGTGCATTTTCGTAGCTGTATAGCCACGGGCAAGATGGGGACCCAAAAGATGACATGGACCTAATACTAAGGACCACTGAGGTAACAGCATGGAAAAGCTCATTTATTGTACCCCGTGACCCAAAGATAGCTATAACAAGCACTATTATTCTGAATTATAAAAAAAACATAGTGCGACCTAAAGCAACAACACATATTTCAGAACACTAAGAGAATCTAAGCTAAGTGGTGATATTATCTTTACCTTATTGGGTGAAAGAGCTTTTCATCTGTATGATACACTAATTTTAGAGAATGCTCTAGTCCTCCTGATCATACTATCCACAGGATTGCCAATAACAGAATCTTGAGTTTAACTTACTGAGCCTGAGAATTACTTTTCATATTAATGGAAAATTAACGGATTATCGCAGTGCCTCTGGATTGCCATCTCACAAAACCCATAATCTCATCCCTCCAATGAATGGTGACTCAAATTCTGTGTTCATAATTCTATTAAGTCCTATACCCAAATAACAACTTCCTTTATTATGGTGATAAAGATACTATTTAAGCATTGCTATATCCAGAAAAAAAGTGTTCAAAATTACTAAGGAAAGAAGCCACACTGCTGACATTCCCCTGTAGTTTGATCCTAGTAGGCTAGTACTCATCAGGCTAAATATAGATGTAATTTGGGGCTATAGTCTCTACAACAAGAGCAGTTACGCTTGCAGCACCTTCATCTGCAAGTAGGAAGGTCTGCTGGAGAAAACTCTTCCCTTCTGATTAGGATTTACTTATACAATTAGAGCAAATGCAGAAGGCCAAGCTTTTATCAAGTATACTAGCATTTCATATTATTGGTACCTAGTCTGCATATTCCTGACAAGAGTAAAATCAATAAAACTACTTAATACACACATAAAAGATCTACATGGTTAAAAATTCAGTTGAGACATAATATATTCTCAATCTCGATAAATATGGGGAATTATTTACAAATCGTTGAAATGTAATAATATTAACAGGTACTCATAATGATCCAAATTCATCTGCCACAGCTTGCTCACA
The DNA here is from genome assembly GCA_028749045.1 of Cupressus sempervirens. Lineage (NCBI taxonomy): Eukaryota > Viridiplantae > Streptophyta > Pinopsida > Cupressales > Cupressaceae > Cupressus > Cupressus sempervirens. The sequence goes on along the minus strand of CM053787.1, from coordinate 261,781,596 downwards.
GTTTCTTAAAACTATTTAACAAAATGACATATGTCAGAGAGAGAGAGAGACTTTTCTTGATCTCGGAAATAAAAAACTTCTTAAGAAAGGGGCAGATAACTACTGTAAAATTCATATAATAAGGTGTAACGTCAAACTATCCAATGTTTGGGGTGGCTTTTTAAATGTAAATAACCTAGGCAAAGCAACTCAAGTTCAAATTTATTTCTTTAACCCAAATCTCAACCAAAGGTTTAAATCCTCCGAATCATATTATCTATGGACTGCAAATGAAAAACTATCGTGCATGGACATTATGAGAACAACGAGCCTTGGTGCGTATGGATTAGGATCTAGTGCAGCGAGCGTCACTGGTCAAGTCAAACATCAGCACAATAATGACCCAGGTTCAATTCCTGGGAAACCCTGGTCTAGCTCCAGGACAATATGTCCAAAGAGACAATACCAAGATTTTCCGCTCCATATTAGTGCTTGTGCAGAAAGCATAGTATTATACTAAAAAGTGTACATTTTGCCTGAGAGACTGAACCCCTATTTGGGCTTAAACGTCACACATTACCAATAAAATGAAATAATTCTCATAAACTGGAGTTGTCGAAACTTGTTTCACAATGTGTTCGACAGATAGAAATCTAAATCAGACATTTCCTTTAACTCCAGTATAAATTGCAGAAGAGAGAAGCTTTCAAACACCAAAATTTAAACAAAATTACTTGTAATGATCAACTAACTGCAACAAATACTTTTCAATATTAAAATTCTTCAAAGTACGACATACAAATCAATTTTTTAATTACTAAAAATGCCAACTCCAAGAACCACACAAGTAACGTAAGGTTATTGAACTAGTGAGATAGCAGATTTTAATGCATATAAGTTGGAGCACAAAGAGCATTAGTGCAAACTAGTGCAGCATGCATGAGTGATCAAGTCAGACATTACCACAATGATGGCCCAGGTTCAATTCCTGGAAACCACTGGGCTAGCTCCAGGGCAATGTGCCTGAGGCAACACCACCAAGACATTCTGCTTCATATTACTGATGGTGCTGAATGTATAGTAAAATGTGTATGCTGCGCCTGAGATTCAATCTCCATTTGTGCTCCAGAGGACCTAGGGCCTAAATGTCACATGTTCCCAACTAAAAGAAAAATGATCCTCATACTTTAGTAATAGAAACTTATTTCAGAATGTTCTTAACAAATTAGAAAACCAAATCAGACATCTCCCTTAAGTCCAATATAAATTGCAACTCTATAGCTTTCAAACACCAAAATCTAGACAAAATTCCTCATAATGATCAAGTAACTACAACAAATACTGTTCAATATGAAACTTTTTCAAACTAAGACATGCAAATCAATATTTTAATTACTAATAGTGCATACTCCAGTAGCCACACAAGAAACCTAAGGTTGTGGAACTAGTGAGATGGCATAATTTAAGAGGGCTACTGTCACCAGAACAAGATCAGCAATTCAATCAAAGAAGAGGTTGTAATACTTGCAACTCAAAATTATTTGACTATATTGTACCACTTAGCTGTTAATAAATCTAGAACATGCAAGGGTTCTGGAGTAAGCTTCCTTAACATCGTGATTTTGAAGTACACTATAAAATCCACCATCAAGATTATAAACAGATGATATGCAGATGATGATCACAAAGTGCGAACTGAAACATCGGTGTCAAAAACTTGATTCTGAATCACGAAGCTAAATTGCCTTCTCTGTTTTGCCCACAGGTTGGTTCATGTCAGCAACATCTTAACAGTTCAGTTGAACAATTCTGCCCTTCTGTTTTACTCCAAAAAGGTCGCACAATACATTATTATGGACTGTGAAAATCTAATGATCTAAAGATAATAAATTGTCAAAATGTAATATGCATAAAAAAATACTGCAATTGGACAAAAAGCAGGATTAATCAAAGATATAGATATGTTCAGTGTGTCGTTGTCGCCAACAACTATTTACAAAAATCACTAAATTTGCACTTGGAAGAAAAAAATAGAAAGTCTCAAACAGAAAGCAAAACACGGTTTTGTCTCACAAGTGCATATTAAAATTAAAACAAGATATCAAACAAAGAAAATAAATCTAAGCACCAAAAGAAGGTACAACCATAAAAATACATCTTAAGGAAAGAACTGAGTAACTTGCACGCATAGGTGACTAACGTATCTCCAAATTGAATTATTTACAATCTATGTTAGATCTATTCAACTTTAACAGCATGAAAAAACCAACCACTAAACAAGTCCCGATTTGCAAAGCAGATGCAAGAAGGCCATACACAAGGAAAACAGATTAATAACAGAAAACATTATGTGATATATTGACAAGACATGCATATCCATACAGACAAAATAAATGTTTTGACAAAACCCAAGTTCTGCAGCTCAACATAGGTATAGTAAAATCAAAATATACAATGTTTCTTTAGTAAAGCAATGTTTGATCTCATGAGAATAAGAGCATAGACTAAATATTAAGCCAAGTAAGAACGAGATATAAATAGAATGAATTATATCCACTATGCTGGGCCATAGGGAAATCAGAAGTATGTGTCCGCCAATCAATATGGGACAAATTGATAATGCTTGCACTCAGTTTTCTGTTTTTGTTCCATTGGGTACATTTGTTTCTAACATCTAGAGAAAGGAAGAGATTAACTTGCATGCGAAGATGACTAAAAAGTCTACAAATTGAACTGTAGAAATGTGTGTGTATGTATGCATATACATAAATTCAACTTGAACAACATGCAAAGAATCAACCACTACAAGAATACTGACAGCCAAATAAGATACAAGAAGACCAGAGGAGGGGTTAAAAATGGAATGAATTATATATATACCAAGAAGACATGCGTGACCTATAAATAAGAAACAATGTTTTTTAAAAACTCAAGGTCAGCAGCTGAACAGAGATGCGATTCAATTATCATATACCTAATTCGGCCTGTAAAGCAATGTTTGATCCCATGAGAATAAGAGCCCACCAGACCCTAAACACTGCCAGTAGTTAAAACAAGAAGAAAAAAATTGCCTTGGATACATCACCTTATCCATATGTCAGTTCTGAGTTTTATTACAAAGGTACAAGTATAATTTTGTTACTGCCAATTGAAACAATGCTATTATTGAATCAAAATTTTGATTGGTTAAATAAAAGCTCCTGCATGACAAAAGTTCTTAGAAGTAGGAAGACAGATATTAGATACTTATGTACACTACTTGCAAGCACCATAATCAATTAAATTGCTTTCAATTTGGCATAAAAAAACAAAAAAACAAAAAAACAAAAATTCAAAGCATAGAGAAATATCTAGTTAGAATTTGTATTTATATGCTTCGAATTAGAGCTAATTAAACTGTATTGGGCTAGTAGCATGCTAAACGAGACAGAGATTTGTAACAAAAATTTAATAACAGAATCTCATTGTTATCCATTAACCTCATTGACATTGCAATATCAAATGTTATGTTCTCCATTAAAGAATCATTGATCACAATTAGAAAACCAAACATAATTTGGTCTCTTAATCTGATAAGAGCAACATATGAGCATCCTATGGCTCTGAAACTCAATCAAGTAATTAGTGCAGGACCTTTATAAAAATTATAGACACACATTTTATTTCTTAAACTTAAGAGAGAAACGCCTTTTCTGAGTTCAGAAAACTTTCTCATGTTCAGAACTAACCAAGATTGAAAACAGAAGACTTGGAGAAAGCAAGGCTTACTCCATATTTCAAATTTTTGATTGTTTTGCAATCTTGAACCACTCTGTATGGAACCATCCGGGCATATCAATCCTCTCATAGGTATGAGCACCAAAGTAATCTCTCTGTGCCTGCACCAGGTTGGCTGGCAACCTGTCTCTCCTATAGGAATCAAAATAGGCCAAGCTTGCAGACATACCTGGAGTACTGATACCTGCATTGATTGCCAAAGTCACAACACGACGCCAAGCAGACTGTCTCTCAATCATCTCCTGTGCAAATTCAGGGTCCATCAATAGACTAGCCAGATGGAGATTCCTGTCATAAGCTTTCTTTATCCGGTCCAGAAAAACTGCACGAATAATGCAGCCACCCTTCCATATCCGGGCAAGTTCACCCAATTTCAAATCCCATCCCTTCTCTATACTCTTGGCCTGGATCAAATTCATCCCCTGGGCATAACTGCAGATCTTGGATGCATAGAGAGCCTTTCTCACATCATCAATCAATGTCTGCTTAGAGACCTCCACATTCCCACTGCTAAGGTCTACACTTGCAAATACTTTGGAAGCCTCCATTCGTTCCTCCTTCAATCCACTAAGAAACCGAGAGTCTAACGAAGAAGCAATGGTGGGTGCCGCAACAGAAAGCTCTGCTGCCTGTTGCACAGTCCACTTACCCGTGCTCTTCATACCAGTTTTATCCAAAACCTTGTCCAGAAGACACCCATCCCCCTTATCATCCTTAACCCCAAAAGTGTCTTCAGTGATTTCAACCAAAAAGCTACATAATTCTCCCTTGTTCCAACTAGAAAATGCCTCTTGCAACTCTTGGTTTGTAAGCTTGCCTACACACAAAAGATTTTAAGTAAACATACACTTTTTAAACTTCAAACTTCACAAATCATCTTCAATATTAAGCTCAACACTTTAAGTTTGAGTAGTCAATAAAAATTCCATTTCACTTTAGAATTTGGTGAATTCTCAAATGAAAGTAAGTTCATTTGCACAAGCTGATGAACAAATTTTCCAAGATCTCAAGATGTATGATGCAAAAGCTCAAATACTAGCTCCTCCATAGGTAAAAAGGTTTATGAAGTTGACTGTGACAATAGTTATGACTTTTGGGGATGTACTTAGCCAAGAAGGACGCCCTATAGCATATAACAGGGAAATGTTCAATGAAGCTAGCATGATAGTTTGCACTTATGACCAGGAACTCTATGCTACTGTTCAGGCACTATGCCATTGAAGACATTATTCAATACCAAAGATTTTTTTGTGGAGGCCAACAAATCCGGCTACAAATCCGGCTTTCAGGCATCAATATACATTTGCATTCACATTAAATATGGATCATCGAGCTTTACAATGCTTGCAAACTCAAGAATAACTACATGCTCCCCATATTAAATGGCCTAGTTATTTGTGAACTTTCACATTTATAATCAAGGACAAGGTAGGGAAGATAAATGTGGTTCCCAGTGCTCTGATTCTCAAAGGATTTCATTTACAGCTATGACCAATGAGGTGGCAGGTTTGAAGCATCTCAAGGATATATTACACTAAAATCCAGCCCTTAAAGGGCCTAATAATGCTTGTAAAGAATCAAATATAGGCATTATGAGTTCCCACTTGGACTTCATGGTGCATGATCAATTTTATTCAAGAGAAAAGAAATTGTGCATTCCTCAAGCTACTATGAGGAAGACCATTTTACGTGAAGCACATCCTAGTTAGCTTTCAGAATAATATTGGAGAAATAAAATCCTGCAACAACTATCCAGCCCTTAAAGGGCCTAATAATGCTTGTAAAGAATCAAATATAGGCATTATGAGTTCCCACTTGGACTTCATGGTGCATGATCAATTTTATTCAAGAGAAAAGAAATTGTGCATTCCTCAAGCTACTATGAGGAAGACCATTTTACGTGAAGCACATCCTAGTTAGCTTTCAGAATAATATGGGAGAAATAAAATCCTGCAACAACTAGAAGAGTGTAAATATTTGTCTTCTAAGACTTGAGATATTGCGATCTAAGTGAACAGATGTTACATTTGCAAACTTGTAAAGCTTAGGCAAATTAAACTATGCAAGTATTAGCACGGGTTTTATATTGAGTCAGATACAGGTTTTGATGGTATATTTTGCAGTCATTGCTGTGGATCAATTTTCCAAGATCATACTGTAGCTTGTGAATAGCACAAAGATGCATCTTATATGGAGAAATGAAATTCTAAGTCATGCTTGGTATAATTTATGGAAGAAGTTGTGAGCATGACCACAGTACAGTTGTGGATATCATTCTCAAGCTTAAGAGCAACGAAAACTGGTTCATTGAATGCTAGGAAAGTTGTTGCACTGTTTACTCAGATACAAATGAAGACTGGGGGAATGGTTCTATGCATAATTTGCTTCAACAATTCAGTTAATTGCTTCACTAAGTATGTCCCTTTGTTAATGGTGTATACCCACTCTTGTAAAGAGTTCACACGGCAGAACTATTTTTTGCGGGATAATGAATTTCTTTGAAACCATGAAAAAAAAAATTTAGAAGTGAACAAGTACTGAAACCTGTGAAGAGAAGGCTCATAGGAGGATGCTAAAAAAGGCAGAACAAAGTTGGTGATCTGCTACAGTGTATCTGCAAAAGGATTGGTTTCACAAAGGCCCATGTAACAAATTACAATGAAGAATGCTTGCATTACAAGATTCCACGGAAATCGATCAGTGATGCTTCTTTCCTCTGGATTTGCCAAAAGATCTTCTACATCTTAAAATTGTTGATATGTATGAATATAAAGAGGACAAAAGAATGATACAATCATGCAGCAAGGCAGCTAATCCACCTTCTAGTAGGACCACCCAAACGCCCAAATAAATTCAAAATAAAGAAAGTGAAAAAATACTAGAATATAAAGGAGTCTAAGTTTGGCTTTCTTGGCATGGATTCAAGAAAGAGCAAGCAGTCAAGTTGGCACATCTTAAGCAAAAAATAATTTTATCTTAAATCAAGAGGTTCAATGCTTTTAGATTTTGAGGATTCGATATAGAAGCATCGATCTCCTATTGGTAACTATTAATTTTGGCAGCAGTTATCCAATGCAGAGTTTTGAAGATCATAATCTGGTGTTTCTATAGATGGATTTAGTTAGAAATTGGGTTCAAGTTGTAAAAATTGCTTCTAAATTGATGAGATTGGAATAACGTTTTTATTTTGATAAGATTGCAATACAGTTTTTATTTCATTGAGATTGTATAGCTGCTATCATAAAGCAGGTTCCACTTGTCTTGTATGCAAAAAATCTGCAACCACACAAAGGATGCCTTTTTGGATCTTATAATAAGGGAAGAAAGTGGAGAATGTTCAGGCAGAATATTGAAATTTAGCTATATTAGAGTTTGATCCAGTTCTACTCAGATTCTTGGGTGCTTTTGTGACTATTTTTTATTGTTTGTGAGGAATTGCATGCATCAGTTCAATTTGACGAAAGTTTAGACAGGATTTCCTTGATAGTTGAGATTTATATTTTATAAATTCATCTAAAATGAAGGATGATCCAAATCATCTTCTACCCAGGATGATGGGTTGAAAAGTTACAACTCCAAATTGTGAGAAATAACGACCACACACGAGAGGGTTGCTAAATTGAAACCAAATCGACTCTCAATTTTCTTTACCTACAGACTTCAGCAGATCATATCACCCACCAAAAAAAAGTACTCATAGAAAGTGAGAAATAATTGAATCTTGAATTTCCTTACCTACAGACTTGAGCACATCGTAAGCCTCTGCAATAAGCTGCATGTCACCCCATACTCGATCCCATTATGCACCATCTTGACGAAATTGCCGGATCCACCCTTCCCAATATAGGTAACACAAGCGCCACTGTCCACCTGTGCGGTGATCTTAACAGTTATATCCTCAATATACTTGTAAGCCTCATATGACCCTCCGGGCATAAGAGAAGGGCCATTCCTGGCACCCTCTTCACCCCCTGAAACCCCCATGCCCAAAAACAGAAGCCCCCTCTTCTTTGCTTCCTCGTGCCTTCTCTCTGTGTTTTCATACCATTCATTCCCACCGTCCACAATACAATCCCCTTCTTCCAAGTGGGCAGCCAGAGTCTCAATTGATTTGTCCACAGGTGGTCTCCTGCTTTGATCAGAAGGATTATGACTCTGGGCTTCTGGATTGAGAGCACAAATTCCTTGGCATCATTGAGGCCTTTTACTGGCAGATTGCCTTCCAGCTTGGCTCTTTCTACCGTCTCATCTACCTTTTCTGGGCTCCGATTATAGACTGAGATGGGGAAGCCTTTTTCTGCAATGTTGAGAGCTAGATTCTACCCCATCACAGCCAATCTAGCCAATCCTATTCTAGCCAATCCTATTCTCGACAATTCAGCCAGCTCGTTTTCTTGTATTCAGCAATCAATATCTTAGGACACCCGGGGAGATTTTTGCCTCTTCCTCTAGCACTCTGCGGATCTTGCGTTCAGAAATCAACACCCAAAATCAAAACCTCAAAAGTTTTGCTAATTTTATCAGATGGAAATGCCTGCCTATTAGGCTGTATGTTTATAGCTAAAGCTCTCCACTCAGAACTCAACCACCCAAACGCACACCAACTTTGACTAGACTCCTGCGGTATTTGTTGAATTATTATAAACAATCGAATTATTATAAACAATCTGTAAGAATTTGCCTAAGGGCAAAATTCACCCAGGAACTAAGAACTCAAACACAAGCACAACTGTAGATCAAAAATGGATATGATCAATTAATCAAAGTATGTCCGAATACATTGCTCTATTCAGAATATGATGTTCAAACACACTAGAAGTGCCTATGTATAAAGGCCTCTCAAGGAGCACCTAGAATGTCTCTAGAAACAACTAGAAGATAAGACAACTAAGTACCTTATCCAACATTCTAGATAAATGGATAAGAATGACAAAGTGTCATATGTGTGTAGAAGATTCCTGTGTTGTAGACAACATGTGCTTAAAAGAGGTGAGGACCCTTATGATGTCATCAAGACAACTCACAAGAGTGCACAAACTCTTAAGTGTCTCACAAATAAAATAATGCAAAATAATCAAATAATGCATTAACCTAAGTAAACTTAAGTAAGTGTAATAAGTAAATACTTATTTACACCAACACCCCCCCTTAAGTGCAACTTAGGGGAATGCCCTTAAGCTTACGAAACTAAGATGAAGATGCATAATGGGTCCTAGCTACTAGGCCATGTTAGGTACCCATGTACATAATGAAGATGCAAATCTCTCATAAAGCAGGGAAAGAGGGAAAACCTCATGGGAAAAACCCTCCCCCAAAAAGAGAGATAAAAAGGATGCATGGATGGATGGAGTAATCAAGACCTGCCCATTATGACATACATCCATGTATATACAAGAAAGAATGGAGAAGGACAAAACCTCCTATGAGGAAAAAGTCCCCTCCAAAAAAGAGGAGGAGACAAGGTAGTCCCCCCCCCTTAAAAGTAGTGTACCGATCAGTGAAGAATGCTCCTATGTAGAAGCTAATCCATGACCTTTGAATGATGTTCCTCCCCTTTGGAAGAAACAAAAGCAAGGGTACCTATGAGATGCATCCCCTGTATGGAGAAGGGATCTCTATGATGACTGGTATCTTTGAAACTTGTTCAAAAGTCTTTGTATCGATACTAATGATGGCTTCCTCCAAAACTGCTGAAGAGAAGAGCAGATTGAACAAGGAAGAAGGTAGAACCTGTCTCAGGAAACCAACAATCTTCTCAAATGTGAAAGAGATCTCCCACAGATATTGTACATTAGAATCCACAATCACACCAACCTGGACGGATTGATCATGTAGAGAATGTGCAATAACTGTAGAAGAATCCTCAGCAAAGAGAAGCGACAAATCATCATAAAAGTCTCCCACATCTACTGTGTGTGACTCCAAGAACATAATTGAAATGTTTGGCAAGAAATCATCACCTGGAAGACCATGAGTACCCTGTAGTGCTGAAGTACATGAATTTGTCACTGCGGAAAAGGATGAAGTATCCACCTCAAATAGAAGATGAATGTCATCAATAATGTCTCCCACATCTTCAATGTGAGACTCCATGAATAACTGTGCAATGTCTGAAAGGAAGTCTTCACATGAAGGTAGAGTAGGAAGACATAAAGTATCCTGCTGCACTAAATCTGAAGCATCTATGACTGAAATAGGATCAGTCGGAGCAACAGGAGTTGGAGATGTGATCTCATCTGAAGAGGAGTCAATTGCAACTGGTGGAAGAAGATCTTCTGGGAATGGAGGAATAGTTGGATCTCCATAATGCTCCCAAAGATACATCCATAAAACATATGGATCAGATGACTTAATTTTGAACGTCTTGTTTAGAACTTTATACTCCATATAGCGATAAAGAGTAGGAATAAGGAGGTCAACTTGATCAACAATATACTCAAGATCTGGCGCATATGGCAGTACATTATGCTGAGAGAGATATCTGACCATAAGTTGACTCCATTTGTGATAGTTATCTAGTGTCAAGTAGATCAAATCTGACTCTTCCATGATGGACCAATCAAAGAAACCTCCAAAAAAAATCAAGGAACCCCCCTTGAAAAAGATGTTGTTGGCACTTGAAAGTCACTTGCCAATTTAGGGCCTATTTTTGAAAGTAGTATTTATGTCTACAAAACCTAGAATGTGATTGCAGGTCTGAAAAGTAGACAAAAAAAATGCACTTTCAAAAAAAATGGAACCTGATTTGGAGTCTAGATGAGCCCATACCAAGCATTTTAAGTGGCAAAATTTGAGATTTTGGAGTTGTAGAAAAATTCAAAAATAAAGATCTCAAACCACCTGCACCAATGTGTAGATCACGAAATCCTACCCCAAAACAAAAAAAAAAATTGCTCGCAAAAAGGAGTCCGTATGAGGAAGATATCGCTGTTTGAAAATCACTGCTGTTGTTATTTTTTTTTGAATCGCCGCCGCATCTCCAAAAAACAAATGGCTTTAGATTTTGTCTCAGATGTCCGATTTGGATGAAACAAAATTTGATCTAGGGGTTTTTGGACCTTCTGAATGTGATGCAAATATCAGATTTGCACCAACAACCTTCAATCTTCACCTGCAAAAAATCTCTCCTATGGCCTTATGGCCAAAATTTTTTTGAAAAATATTGTAGATCCAAAAAAAATAGTAGAGATGTAGATGAAAAAAATGTAGATCTAAAAATTAAATGTACAGATCTGAAATGATCATACCAATTTTGCAAATCGGTCCTTCGAGTGCCGGTTTGCAAAAAAATATTGCCTCACAATCGACTTTGGCCTAGGGTAGGTAGCTTTGTAGTCGATTTTTACCAGTTCAGTGTTTCAGATGCAATGGCGAGGTCAGATCTGCCTCTAGACGCTCCCAATTTCTGCAGCACTCCAAATTAGAGCTGAGGTGATGAAGCAAGCGTGGTCTCGAAACGACTATGTGATGAAAAAATTTCCAAGTTGCTCTGATACCATGTAAGAATTTGCTTAAGGGAAAAATTCACCCAGGAACTAAGAGCTCAAACACAAGCACAACTGTAGACCAAAACTGGATATGATCAATTAATTAGAGTATGTCCAAATTCATTGCTCTGTTCAGAATATGATGTTCAAACACATTAGGAGTGCCTACATATAAAAGCCTCTCAGGAAGCACCTAGAATGTCTCTAGAAACAACCAGAAGATAAGACAACTAAGTACCTTATCCAACATTCTAGATAAATGGATAAGAATTACAAAGTGTCATATGTGTGTAGAAGATTCCTGTGTTGTAGACAACATGTGCTTAAAAGAGGTGTGGACCGTTGTGATGTCATCAAGACAACTCACAAGAGTGCATAAACTCTTAAGTGTCTCACAAATAAAATAATGCATTAACCTAACTAAACTTAAGTGTAATAAGTAAATACTTATTTACACCAACACAATCAAATGTAGTGGTGAGGTGGGAGGCTTGTTCATCATGAATCATGATGACAATGTGCTATTTTTTTGTTTGATTTCCATGAGTCGTACAAATGAAAGAATAATTTGGGTGTGAAAACGTGCATCCGTCGGATCTCCTTATATGAATATTTTGTTCACGGCACTCACGGATCTGTGGGCAGGGGAGACTTAATGGAAGGAGACCACCAATAATTGTATGGGTAGTTCGTGTAGGCGTTCTCAATATTTTCTTCTTAATCAAAGTATAGGAGAGTTAGCCTATATGTGCTGGAAAAAATAGCTTAGAGAACAAAACATTTTGTAAGAAGAGGATTGAGAGAGTGTAACTAGTTTATTCAGATAATATCTATATTAAATACGATATCTTTTCGAAGGGCCTATATTAAGATAAGATATCGATTAGTGTATTTAATATAGATATTATCTGAACAAATATAAATAAGCTAGTAGCAACCACACACATGATATACATGTATGATATCTATAATTTCTATATATAAGATTTTTGACAATATTTTGGTCATTACTAAATAGAATTACATATTAATAAAAATAAATGTATATTAAACAATATTTATTTTTTGTCATTTTTTGGACATTGGTAAAAAGAAATACATATGAATACAAATAAAAGTATTTGAACAATATTTTAATTTTTTGGTTAAATTAATTGGAAACATAGTATATGACAATTATACTAACAAAATGCATATTTAGGTATAATTGAGTATAACTTTGAAGACATATATGGTAAGTAAAATTATAACATTTTACAATAGCACAATTCAATTTTTCATTTACATTTTAGTTACAAATTATTTATATATTATATAATAGAGTAAATATTGGAGGACATATATAAGTAAAATTGAAATATTTTTTCATACTATTATTTAAAATATAAACTAAATCTATAATTATTGATCATTTTTAAGAATATATTATTAAAGCATTTACACAAATCACATTTATCAATCTAAACCATTACACAAGCATTGGAGTTGAAGCAAAAATAATTAAAATGACATATGTAATAGTTCATAATTAACCATATGAATTGTTTGATACAAAAAAATTGGAATAGTTGTACAATTGATATCATATCATTTATAAACCATAACAAATTTAATAGGTCAAACCATGTAGTGTATTGATACAATTTAGGAGTTTATAAATGTTTCAAATAATTGTTATTTAAAAGTTTGGTGATATTACAAGTCACAATCATCAATCTAAACCATTACACAAAGCTTGGAATTTAAGGCAAACTAATTATTTGATTCAAAATAGTTGAAAAAGTTCTACAACTAGTAGCATATAAATTATAGAGAATAACAAAACATAGGTCAAACGTTGTAGTTTATATCACAATTGAAGAATTTATAAATGGTTCAAATAACTCTTATTTAAAAGTTTTGTGCTAACAAAGTGGAAATTACATAAAGAGCACTTCATTGTAATGGTGCAAATACATTACATATTCTTCAGTGATTAGAATAGTATTACAACCTTTATTATGCAAGTGATCATGATATACTTCTTCCATAAAACTTGTGAAGGCAACCACCTGTAATGTCCCCATTTTAGCAGTTGACCAAGTGTGTGTGCGTTAGCCTTGTTCTACATGGTCCCGAGGGCTAATGAAGGGTTTAATGGGATCCTGGAATGTTTTGGCCTAGTCATTTCCAGTTGGGCCAAAACGAAGTTGATTTACTCAGTTTCAGGCATGCTTACTATTTTTAGTAAGTCGACAGGACACAGTGTAGGTCAATTTTGGTGATTGGATTCGATACTCCTCGGTGAGAGCTTTCCGATGAGCTATCACTCACATTATTCGGAGTTCGATTGCTAATACATTTTAATGCCTGAAGTTTTATTAAAGTAACGTCTAATTTAATTGTAAAATATTAAAGTGTTACTTTAATATTTATTTTATGGTGATGTGTACCCAAGGGAGACATAAGGGGTATTTTAATATATGTTTTATATATTACACATCTTTTATCCCACATTGCCCATATGAGTTGAGCGGACCCTTGGAAATAGAATAAAAGGAAGCATTTGTGGCTTCATTAGGCAGGTTGAATATGAGAAGAAATTGGTGTGTGAGTTGCAGCTCTGTTCTTGGCATTTGAGGACGTTTATCCTCTCTTGTAACATTCTAGACGTCATTCCCTTGGGGTTTGGCCTTTGGAATTCTTTGTTATCGGCTTCATTATCAGGCAGTTTAGTTGCATTTCCGGCTACAAGCGGATTTGGTATTTTGCTCATATCTTCTTCACTACTTGTCCGACGCTTATGCCGCTTGGAGGGAATGGTATTATGAAGGTAGTGGACTGATTGAAGGACAAAGTATTGTAGCAGCAAGTTTGTAAGCATGGGCTGAAGTATTATGTCAATACTGCTGAAGTAATTAGTGAGTTGATAAATCTGCCATGTATTTGGTTTTATGAATTCTGAAAATAACATTTTATTAGCAGCAGTTCATTTCCACTTTGCATATCATTGTAGTTTCTTTCTTGTTTATGTTGTATGATACCAATTCCATGCACGAAACACAACAAACAATAAACGTTTGATTTCCGAAGTTATAAGGGGTTTAAAACATTAAACGGAGAAATAAGAAGTTGAATGCAAACTATTTGACATAATTCCTTTCAACAATTTGGTTTAGTTTTTTGGGACATCCAGGGGTGTCCATTACACCACCTTTGTATATGTTTCCTTAACCTTGTGTGTAACATCTTTCATCCTCATTATTTCTAGCTCTTCAATGTAATCAATGGATAATGCAGTGTTTTCAATATCTTGAAGAATTTTAGAGCAACACTGTAAAATTGATGTTGCGCACTTATCAATAGGTGTTTCATTAGATGGAGTAGAGTTGGCTGAGATGTTTGGACTTGCATCAACAATTTTAGATTCATTGTCTGATAGATTCATAGAGAAAAGTGTTACCTAAGAATCAAACAAAATCAAATCAATGTTAGTATATATAATTTAAGATAATAAATTTGAACATCAATAGGATAAAACAATTTGTAGTTTTTCAATTTTGTGTACTTATATATACATGCAAGTTTATATGGATGCAACCATTTTAAAGTCATTATATTTTGAACTTATATAATGTACCAATACATTATAATTGAAGCAATTTTAAAAATAAAATGAATACCTTAATACTCTTCTAAACATTTGAGTCTATTTTCTTCAGCTTTTCTTTTGGAAAGTTGTATGCCATTTTTCATTTTCTCATAATGGTCATATGTGAATGGTGGTGATATTCTAAGACTTTGTAAAGACTTCACACGAGATATTGCCACAAATGTCAAACATGTTCTCTCTCTTGGACCTATATCAGTTGTAGCTTTTGAGAGAATTAGTCCTTGTGATTTATGAATGATCAATGCCCATGCCAATCTTAAAGATAGTTGAAGAGTTCTACCCCTTTGTATTGGTATTATTGGGACTATATTTGGTTGATGATTTTGAAAAGGTAATCCAAAGTAATTATCAAATTCAACCAAAACATATGTTGGTGGCTCTGGCAGTTTACTTTTTGGCTTGTAGATACTCTTTCTAATATACCCCAATGCTCCATTTACAAGACCTGCCTCTACCCAAATATTTGTAGTCAACATCACTCTTGAATTGTTAATGATTAATAATTCAAGCTCAAGCTCTCCATTTGAACAATCTACTATTGCATTCAAACTCCCTACTTTTGTTGTAAGACTTCATGCAACAAGATGCTTCAATGAATGTAACATTCTCTTGTTATGGTTATAAACATTGTCATTTGTGGAGAACAAATGGACACAATTTTGAAACTCATCATTTGTTGTAGCATTTAAATTGATAGGAGTTCTCATCATAAGAAATTTTCAGTCTTCAATTTGTGGGTCAGCATCTCTAAGGTTTGTTAGAAGGTGACAAAATCTTTTTTGTTCAATGTTTTCCCCCTCATCTAAAAATCTTATCGAAAGTTACCACAGTTTTCAATTCCTCCCACAATAATTTTGCTCGTCTTTTGGTATCATATGCAGGTCTATCACTCACTAGAGGCAATTGACCCAAGTCTCTGACAAAAATCATAGATATACCTAAACAAATTTAAAATAAAAAAGTAATAGGTTGTTTAGAATTTAGAATGTGTTTAATATTTATATATTGTACTAAATATGGCATAATATGATAACATATACTAATAGAAGTGAAAATATACCTGCAAACCTTTGGTTTGAACTTTGTGAAAATGCTTGCCTTAATCTTGAATCTATGTTTCCCAACATAGTTTGACCAATGAAGCTCATTTCATCAATCAATATGTATTTGATATGTTTCATTTCCTCTTGAAAAGTTGTAAGATGTGATCCTTCTAGCTGTGAAAAATCTCTTACTGGTATTCTTAGCTTTGAATGAATAGTGAAAGTTCCAATATTAAATGCTACAACTCATGTTGGTGCTAGTAAAAGAAGGGGAGAAGGACCTGACAAACATGCATTTTGAAGGGCTTCACGAATGGCACCAATCAAAAATGACTTTCATGTTCCTATTGTTCCTTGAATTATCATGAACAATGGGCCTCTATCTTCATTGGTATGGTAGTGTGTCATAACTATGTTCATTGCCTTTTGTTGTTTATTGCTAAGGGTTGTATAATTGAAGCATTGAGGAATATCATCATGTATGATACATCCATTTTCCTTCATATTTTTTATGAAATTGACTACTCCCATTGTACACTCCTCACCTTGATATTCAGTAGACCAATTTGTATTGTTATCAATGTCTCTCTTCCTAACATATCTATTTCTAATACTTGCATATTTTGACCATTATGAAGTCTAGATATGATTTCCCATTCATTCTCTATAGTATTACTTGCAACAGCTTCATCTTCTTCAATATTTGAACCATTATTATTTTCATTTTCCTCTATAATTGTTTATCTTTGTACACGCCAAGCATTATAACTGAATGAGTCCCACTTTTCTATTATGGAGTCAATATCCACACTAATATCCATTTCTATGTCACGAAATGGTTTGTATAGTAATAAATCTGTAAAATAGAATTCTGCCCATTTGTGTGAAGCACGTGGAGGAATGGATGTAAATCTTGGAAAAACTCTAACTATAGCTACTTTTTCTCTTGGCTTCCATTTATTTTCTCTTTTTCTTTTATAATTGTATATCCATGATTTTGTTACATCAATTAGTGCGATGCCTTCCATAGAAAGAGGCTTTTGTTTATATCCATCAATGAAACATGTTGTTTTGTCATCATTGTTCTCCTCATTATTTAGAGTTATAGATTTGAACACTTCATGTGAGACATTTAGATTGATAAATCTTCTACTAATCTCCATGACCGGAAGCTCTAACAACATGTGACATGTTTCTTGAGCTCCAATGTCCCTCTCTATCACAGTTTCTATTAGAAACCTTCTATAGGCACGTGTAGCTAAATCATTAAGGTTTTCCATATTTGAAAGATGCATCAACATCTAGTGGTATGTTTTAGAGCTCTTCTCATCTTTTGATGCGTACTTTTCTATGTATTTAATGACTGCATGTTTGGACAAAATAGGTTGCCAATCTATATTTACTCTCCATAATTGCAATGTGTGACGATTATGTGAGTTCACTCTATCATCATTTCTTGTTGGCTCAAATTTTTTTTCACCTATTCTTATGTCTTCGTATAATTTAGATCCAGTAAGATTCAATGGCCAAGGAGCATGATATTTGAAAACATTATAAGAAGATGAATGATTAATTATTTCATTAAATAAATAATATGTTGTACTATAAAAATATTAATAACTATAATAGTTATCTGCAAACCATCTTTCCTTGTTTTTTTTGTAGACATGCACCCTCTCTACAAACTGTGTGACACTCAACACAGTTTGCTATTTGTTCATAGTCATTGTCAATATCCATATTGGTAAGTTGTGTTGTATTTTTGAGACATGGATGTTGACCAAAATTTTGGAATGCCTATAAGAAAATAAAGATATTTGACATATGTTCATTATATAAATATATTTTTGAAACAATATGTTATATAATAACAAGATATTTTATAGAAAAACAATTTGAAAATACCTGTATATTTCTTTGATGTGGATCTTCTCCAGGATTCCATGCATGAGTATTGTTCAACTATTCTTTGTTCCTCCTCATTTGACGAATCAATAATGTCCATATTGGGAGCACCATTGATCCATAAAAATCCATGCACATGTGGAGAACCTCTATGTTGCCATTCATACCCACACCAAAAATCTTTGACATCCATTCCATTTTCTAGAATTTCTTTTTTGAATATTGTATGTCTTAAATGCATATAATATGCAACTATATGAGGATAGCTGATAACATTTTGTTTTCTCCAATTTTTAGCTTCTTGCATATTGGTTGGGCATGTTCTGGGCATGAGAGCATGTAGATCAAGCCATTGCATATCTATTGCAGTTAAGGTGAAAAATATTGTTGAGTGCCAATTTGGTGAAGCATGTCTATCAATTCTGTTCGACATTTAGTCCAGTATGACCATGTTCCCCTTAACATTGTTCCAAACCGCATCAACTTACCAGCTAAATGAGATTGTGGCATTAGTTCCATATGCTCACATAGCTCAATGATAGTAATGAGCATGTCTTGGATATTTCTTTTCATAAACATTGCAGATGAATTTTGTGCTCGGTGTCTCATTATCATGTTCATCATAAAATATCTAAATCATGGATGTTTGTCAAACCTGTGATCCTTATACCATAATAAATGCTTGAAAAATTCATGTAGATGCACATGCCTCATTCGTGGTTCTAACCAATCAAATCTTCCATCAGGGAATAGTGTAGGAAATGCCATGTCTAGTAAACCTGATGTTACATACTCATTGATAGGAGAAGCACCAATACCAGGCCACTCAATCAATGTTGTTGGTTTTGCATCAGGGTTATTAACCCACAATTGAATTAATTCCATTTCTCTTTGGGTATTTGGTGGTTTTGAAGCCATTGATGTAGTGTGCTCTATTGTATTACCTTCATCAATCTCCAATACATGACCCACATATGTGACTTCATTGGTATCTGAGTCAAATTCCATTTGTACTGTAGTTAATCTAATAAATATATTTTCATTTGTATTCCTTGGTAGGTCATTGAGAGCATTTTCATCAATAATAGCATCTGAATAAAATTTGTCATGCTCTATTTTGCATTTTAGTGCTTTGTAAACATGATCTCTATTGATAGTGAAATTATAATTTGTGCCACGTTGATTCCTTCTTCTAACAATAATAATCGACAAAATTTTTATTTTGTGTGGCAATATTTTTGAAACATGTTGTACATTTTGAGGAAAACTTATGGTGTGCCCTTTGTATTTATATTGACCACTTGTTGCATGGGTCACTTGCAGTATTGGGCTTACACGTGCAATCAACATTTCCTCTACTTGTCAAATTTTGAAAAATCATTTGCCTGTGGCCTAGGATCCATATTATTTGAACATGAAAATCTATGAATTCCTCTTTCTTGTCTACATCTATTGCATATAGGACCTTCAGAACTTCAGGATACTTTGATTCCAATATATGATTCTTGACAGACATAACACATCTTTGGGGTTCTAAAACTATCCAGTTGAGATCTAAACTACATTTGGAATCTTTTCAAATCAAATTGAACTACACAATTACAATTGTGTACATTGTGGACACTACACTGAACACCTAAATTCATCTGTAATGAATTTCCATGTTGAGGTGTTTCTAGAACATGATCTATTGAGACTGAATTTTCATGTTCATCATTGAACTAAATAGTTCCATTCAAGTGAGGATGGGCAGTCTCATTTGGTTCAGCATGATCCTCTTGTCTTTCTTGACTTGAGAATTAGAGGCTTGTGTAGGTGTCATTTGATGAACATTTCTCTGTAGACTTGTATCCTCACTATTCTCAACTTCAAAATGTTTCACACTTTGATTTTTCTTTTTTTAGCATATCATTCTCCATCAGCTTGATTGCACTTTCTTTTTTGCTTTTCTATCTGAGAGCTTGTTTGTTGTTCTCTTCTTTGTCTACGATAGTTTCTACGATACTCTCTTTGGTATTCTCTTATATATAGTCTACGCTGGTCTTCTGATTCAAAATTTTGTTTTGGATGTCCCATAGCTGATATTGAAAAAATATAATAACAAAAAATAAAGTATATTTTAATACGGTTGATAAAAATATGATTAAATATATACTTTATATAATTAATGACTAAGTAATCCATCTATCTATTTTAATATGTGTTTGTATTTGTAGAATAGATGCTTACTTATGAAAGACACATTTACTTTTTAATTGATTAAGTGATACTCATACAAAAATAATGAATAAGAATATAAAAGTACATTTACATTGATTTGGTGGGACAAACATTATCAACAATTTATTTATTTGTAGTTTTTGCAAGTACATGAATTCAAAGAAGACTTGGTGTTAATATCTACTTGTTCAAGAGATGTAAGAAATCATCACATAACATTTGAGAGTTGAACAATTTATTTAGTTGTGATTTTTGTAACTACACGAACTCAAAGAACCTTATTACAATATCTACTTGTTCAAGTGATGTAAGAAATCATCACGTAATATTTGAATGTTCCCTAAATCATAATGCTTATCATAAAACATCTCTTTTACAAATACTTCAATGCTTCCTATTTTGCAAGCTGCTTTTTAGATGAAGGATGTTATTTCTTTCGATATGTTGACATCAGTCTCGTCAAAATCATGTATATGCATTGCTAGGTTCTCAATATCAGTTACCATCTCTGTGAAATGGCCACAAATGTTTTTCATTACATTTTCAACGACTTTTTCTATGTACCCATTTGAATCTATGGAAATCGTAGGACTAGATGGAGGTGGCCTATTTACAGTGTCTTCTGTATCTGATATTTGCATGACATTGTTTTTTTCATTACAGCACAAGTCCATTGTATATCTAACCTATGAATATAATTGAAATTTATATCATGTATACTATCAACTTCACAATTCAAATCTCTATATAATGACACAGATATAGAATACAATGTAAGAAATTTATTTATTAAAATAATAAATAAAAATATTATTGAAGAAAGACAATCGATATAAAGTACCTGGATAATGACCTTTAAAGCAGTCAAATGCATTGTATGACTAGTATATTAGGTACCTACAATTCGAAAGAAAACAATATAGTATTAGTCTTGAAGATATTGTGATTTTTTGCATGTGATTTATTTGAATAAAATATTTATATTAAATTAACAAATTCAATAGTATTAAAAAAATTAAAAAATTAATGATTAAATAAGATTATAGTATAATTTATGAAATCCTAAACCATTTAAGATAAATAGATACTAAATAAAGCTAAGAATTAGCAAACTAAATATAATATATTAAAATTTTGATCTAAAGTAAAAATTAAAAATTATCTTAAATTTATTTTGTATGTATATCTTATATGAGTGAAAGTTAAATTTTAATTAATAAATAAATGAAAATTTGAAAAGATAATGCCTAATCATTACAAAATTATAACCATTTTTAAATTAATTAAAAACAGAAAAATAGAAAAACCATAAAAACATAAATGTAAAATGGCAAAAAAAAAAAATCTACATCTAAAGATAGCACTGAAGATGTTTATTTTTAGAAAAAATTAGAGGAAAACAAATCCAAATGAATAATTTTTAAAATAGTATAATTTAAATGAAATCCTAAACCATTTAAGATAATAGATACAAATTAAAGCTAAGTATAACAAACTAAATATAATATATTAAAAGTTTTTTGTAAAGTAAAATTTTTAATTAATTTTGTATGTATATCTTATATGAGTAAAAAAATACTTTTCAATTAATATATTACAAAAAACTTTGCAAAGATAACGCGTAATGATTAAAAAATTATGTCATTTTTTACACTAAATAAAAATAGATAAACCAAGTAAACATAAATCTAACATGGCAAAAAAAGTTGGCATATAAAGATAGCAATGAAGTTGATTTTGTTTTAATAGAATTGAAATCCAAATCTAAAAATAACGTTGGAAGTTATAATTGAAGCACGTAATCCATATTCTCAGCAATTTTGCTTTGAATTTTATTTGGGAGAAGAATTACAAATGAAGGAGGAGCTTATAGATGTTGTTTTAGAAGGGTTTATCAGTAATGTGAGTGGAGAGATTTATGACTCTCTTCAAGCTCATGGTCAAGCCAACATTGGCCAAGCACTCGTTTTAGTGCACGCCCATCAATATTCTCATGAATAGCGTCACATATTTTAGAAAGAATTTCAGAATATAATAAATTAGAAAATCAACGAATACAATAAAACATTTTAATTTTTTATACATATATAACAGAGTAGAAAGGAAAATATCCACATGATTTGATTGTTGAAAGAAACTAATGTAAAATGATACATTTGAAGAAAACTTATTAGAATAATAAAAAGAAAGAATAAATTCACTAACCCATCTACTTGATTTCTGTGAGGCTATTGTGTGTGAAGAGTTAATGGTAGATTTACCATTTATAATATTTTTTCAGTAATGATGTCTCTAATTTTGTGAAAAAATGATGACACACTGCAAATAGTTGAAAGGTTAAAATGGCGAACTGGACTTGTCAGCGAGAAGTATTTAATTTTGATATGTAGTTGTAGTTGAAAAATGATGACAAAGTCCAAGTTTATGAAGGGTTAAAACTAAGAGCTGCAATTGTCAACCTGAAGTGATCATTACAAACTGTCAAACTATAATTGATATTTATGGCAGAAAGATCAATGTAAAAGTCAAACTGCAGTTAACTACGCAATTAGGTAGATCCACCCTGATGTGCGGCTGGTTGACAAGGTTACATGAAGACGTCAAACTGAAGATGGCAAACCGTAGTTGTATCTATTTTTTTGCCTCTGGGGCGGATTTCCTACCGTTACTTCCGTCATCAAAATAACTCGTTGTAGCTGAATGCGTAATTTCTCTGCAATATGGTTTCGGAGTAAGTTTGTTTCTATTCTATCAAAATTTAATATTCTTAAAAATTAAAGAATTGGTAAAATATCATTAGAATCAAACCAATTTTAATATGATTATAGCGGGTGTTGTTAATCTAAATCATTATAGTTATCCCATAACCGTCTCCTGCTCTACTTAATCTGCATCGCTTTCCTTACATTGAATATAGTCATTGAATCCAAAAACGGATAAGTCCAATAGTGTTTGAGTTTTGTAACCTACATTTTCGACCAGCAACATCTACATGCAATAATTTTTATTTTTCTTCTCGTGTATGGTTTCAATTTTTGTAAGTTTTCATTTTTGTTTGGAAACAAGAAACTTAATCCTGGTGAAGAATTTGTTGTGAATATTTCACGCTTAGATGGATATTCCCAGGTTCCAATTTTCTTCACTCAATTTGCACTGTGAAATAATGTTTCTATTTCCTGAATTTTTTGAATCCTTATGTTTGAAATGAAAACTTTTAATATAATGAGAATATATTTTTCTTCACTCAATTTGTATTGTACTGCGAAATGATGTTTTTATTTCTTGAATCTTTCTATTTCTTGAATGTTTTTGAATGCTTCTAAAAAGAAAACTTTTTTAAAAATAGAATATATTTGTGCTCTCCTGACATGATCAAGATTAAATTTTTTGAAAGAAATAGACTTGAAAAGCTTCTCATTTCACATCCAGAATTTAGAAAATAGGAGGAGATGAAGGAAATTTGAATTACCTTAGGGTTTGTTTGGCTGCAGGAATACAAATATGGGAATAGGAATTGTTATTCTAGAATACTTATTCTGGAACAGAAAATAGGGAGACATATTCCTATTCTCCAGAATTTGATGGGGAATTCACAGACCCAAAAATTTACGTTTTCTAAAATAAATAAAACTGAAATAGGAATACATATTCCAATTCCACCTATTTAGGTGGAATTGAAAATGTTCATTTTTGGGTCAAAATTGGAATATGTATTCCTATTTTATTCCAATTTGCAATTCTCATGTGGTGCACCCAAACGGATAATTTGAAATTTTAAGAATTTACATATACCTATTCCACTCGTATTCCCATTGCCAAATGGACCCTTATTGTAAGATTATAGAACCCAAAAACATGGAATTTACCTCTATCCCTACGGGTTCCATTTGCTCTACAGTTTCAAAGATCTTTTCAACCAATAGATTTTGCACATATCCTACAATACAACTATGCCTCAAGATCGCATCCCTTTCACCTTGAATACATAATCACTTTGAAATTTTATATAGTAGATTGTTAACAAATATTTCTTTTTGTAGAACTTGCTTGTCATTGTATTTTCTCATTAGTTAACATATGGGAGTTATAAATTTCGCTACCAAAACTAAAATGGTTAAGAGCTGATATACGAAAAATCTCAACAAATTTGTTTCCATTGTCTTGTCGTGAATGTCTGTGGTAAGAGGATACCCTATTTTACACCTAAATCTTTTAAATTTGACAAAATCATTTGACATTATTATGACACAGTATAACGGTGGTAAACATATTGTGCCCTTGTATATGATAGTTTAGGGGACAAGTGGTACATGAAAGTCATATTTGATCTATGCAATAAATAAATATTTAAAAGAAGCAACTTTTCCTAATCGTTGTCCACTTTTATTACAAGCACTAACAAGAGTTTTTGCATACAACAAGGTGGTTCAACTATACATTCCAAATTGAAGATTCAAGTAAATAATTTGAACACATTTGACAAGTTTCTAGGAAGAACTAAGCCATATAAGATATATACTAATAGATAAAATGAGCTTTATTGGGGAGAAGTTGCTTGAGAATATAGACTCCAGACTTCGTCAACCATGTCCTCATAATTCTAATCTTAATTTTGGAGGTGTTTTTATTTCAAAATTTTATTGAATACACTAAATAAGAAACTTAATATATTGATTGCATTATTAATTTTATAAATTGTAAATAATTTTTTAAATTTTCTTTTAGGAATTTCAGTGATTTTAGTTGGTGACCTCAGTCAGCTCCCTCTTGTAAAAGACAAAGTACCATATGACAACAAGAAACATGCAAAGCTATTGTGGGAAGAGTTCATGGTTGTGATCACATTAGAAAAAGTTTATAGACAAGATGAAGAGGATTTGGAAAAGAATAAATTTCACCAACTGCTCACAAATCTTAGAGATGCTCAACCTATAGTTGACGATTGGAAATTGCTAATGTCATGAACAACAAGCAATATTCTGACAATAATGATTGAAGATTTTGACAATAATGTTCACTTATTTTCAACAAATGATAATGTTAACCAACATAATCAAACTAAGCTTCATTCTCTTAAAGAACTTGGTGCACATGTTATTGCTAGAAAATTATCAAATTATGGTGTAGTTGATGACAATTGTACAAATGAACTTGATATGGAATTATTAATTTCAAGGTGACCAAGAGTTATGCTCACATCAAATTTGTGGATAGAAGCATATCATGTAAATGGAGCTTTGGGTTATGTTGAGGAAATAGTCTACAAGCTAGATAGTGCACCATGTGAACTACCTATGTATGCCATGTTAAAGTTTGATGTCTACTTTGGATTTTCATTCAATAATATAACTTCTAAAATAATTGTTAGAAATGGAAAAAGAAATCTGTAAATAAGCAATACTAGGAAAGAATCTAAGTGAGTAAATGCATGAAAAGATATTACCATAAAATAGGAGAGAGAAAGCTTCAAGCTTCAACACCATGAGACAAGATATTTGGAAAGGGGAAAGCAAAGAAAACCCCTTGTGACATTATGAATGAGGCATGAAAAGCCTAAGAAGGAAGAGAGAGAGAGATAGAGAGCAATGCTCATACAATAATTGAGAAGAGGAAGAAACCTCATTGTGAAATGAGAGAAGAGGGTCATCTCTTAAATAGAGATGAGAGAGAGGAGTTAGAATGTAACTCCCATGTCTATGAATGCCACCATTCATAAGTGTGTGAGGCCAAGTGTGAGATTCCTCTTAAGGAGGAATAATCTAAAATTAGAAATTACAATATATATTTGTCCTCACATATTCCACTAGATGACAAAATAAGATGTAGTGGAAAAAGGACAAAAAAGAAATATATTAGGATACCTTGGCCTATATCCTAATATATTACAACAATAAAGAAAGAAGGTCTAACCTTGGTTTATAAATATACCAAGGAAAGATTACAACTTCTAACAATAATACATATTAGTGTTGTATAAAGAGGTTCTACTACTCAGATAGCATTAAGATTGACTTGGGCATTGACAATGCACAAGTCTTGGGGTTTGAAACTTGATAATACAACAATTGATGTACGACCTAGAGAAAGAATTGGAATGGCATTTGTTGCAATTTCTCGTGTAAAGTCACCACATGGCTTGAGGATAATGTCACCATTTCCTTATGACCGTTATGAGAAAATGAAAAGTGAAAACAATTAGAAAAATAAAAGTTCAACAAAGAGGACTTAAAGCATTAGAAATAAACTAATAAAACATTTGAAGAATAAATATCATTAATATATGGTATAGTACAATCATTTGTACAACAATTAATTTATATGCATTTGTAGATAAACATTTGATTTTTGTATATCATCAACAATAATAATAAAAGATTGTGCAAGATAATTGTAAAAGGAAAAAGATTGTTCTACTTTGATGTTTGTCTTTCACATTGGAAATTGTGATGTTTAAAAAAATAAAATTTAAAGTTACAATAATGAGAAACAAAGGTAAATATACTCGTAATATTTATTAAAAATAATAACGTTCATAAAAAATATGGTGTGACTTTTTTAAAAACTTATTCTAACAAATGATAATAATTTTCATCTTGTGATGTTCTTTATTCTCTTTGAATATTGTAATATTCTTATCGATCAAATTTGTAAAGTTATTATGCTAAGAGAATTTAATTCAATAGAGCTAATAAAATTTATTTGATTTGATATAGTCTATATTTTCTCTCTTATTTGAATTTTTTTTTTTACTTTCAAGATATTAGAAAAAGGAAAAAAATGTTGAGACAATGAACAATATTTTTATCAATAAAAAATAATTAAGTTATTATGTTAAGAGAATTCAATCTAATGGAACTTCTAATATTTATTCAAATTGCTAGAATTATGTTTTATCTCTTTTATTTTAATTTTTTTTCTTTCCACATATTAGAAAAAAATAGAAATGTTGAGACAAAAAACAATTAAAGTTGAAGACATGTTTCATCATATTGATCTTCAGAGAATACATGTTGAGGAAAGAACAAAATATTTATTTTCTAAAAGGCATCTTTTAGAAGTAGGTTTACTAATGTTTTATCTTCTCACTCTTAGAAATTTTAATCACTTCTACCAAGATCTTATGTTTTCACAATTGGTTTGTTGTGAGGATTGTGATCTTACAAAGTTCTATTTTGTTCTGCGTAGATTTGGATCGAGCAGTCTCCTTCTCCTATGCAATCTATAGAAAATGGTCCTAGGTGGTTAGAAATAATGCTTTGAGCTCCACAAACTAGTACTCGTGCTCTATCAAGTTATCATTATCATGGTCAAATTTTGGTGGATTACAAAACACCCCATGGAATCAACACGTGGTTAATAGATGGGGACCTTTAGCCATCTTCTTGAGTATTCCAATTTTTGAAAGTATAAGGAAGATTGTCACAACACATATACCAAAGTGGACTCCACAAACTACTTGTGATTTTCAAAGAATGAGGCATGGAGTTGGAGACACATGGTATCGACAAAATTGAACATACGAACATCTCTATTGGTTCGACATTTTGGATCCCACAATTTCTGATGTGTCTCAACAAAACATTGTTCACTATGATGATGATAGTGATTCTAATTAGCATTTTTGAGTCTTTGTTTTTTTTCTAGGAACAATGTAATTATGGTGTTAAAACAAAATCAGTGAACATATTGATGTTATACATAAGAATTAGATATTTACTTGAAATATGTTTTCATTAACTTTTGGATTGACATGTGTTATATAGGAGATTCATTTTTACAAATATATAATTTTACATATTTTTTCTTTCATCTAACAACTTGTAAATTGACAAATATATACATTCTTTATTTCACATTGAAAGATCACATAAAAGTGATTAAAATATTTCATTAAAAAAATGGTAGTTTATATTTTATTTTTCAAATGTGCTACATAGAATTGTCTATTTGTGACATTGTTATTGTTTTGCATCAAATTTTATTTTCTCCATGCAATGTTCATAAATTGTATGTGTCTTTCTACTATACATTGCAACGAATATAGTTTTTGATCAATGTGTGTAACTCAATATAATTGTGTCATATTTTATTACTGTTATTCATTAGGTTTTTTTATATTTGGATTATATCTTATTTTTCTTTGAAATTGGTAATTTCTAATCAAGTCTCTTTTTTTCAAATATTTCTTTCATTTTTCAGGAAAGATTTAAAATAATGGATCTTTCTAAAAATAAATCTAAATTTTTTGTGGCAAGTCTTATTGTATCTGTGAACTCAGATGGCTCCCCTCAAACACCAATTGGTAAATATGAAAAATGTATTGAAATGTGTTCTGAAATGATTTAACATTTTGAAACTGCAACATTGTTAATAGATTACGTTTCTAAAAATGATATTTTGTGAATGCAAATTGTTGTGGATAAGGTGAAGGAGATGTATAATTGAGTTCCTCATTTTTCGGAATATATGGAAGTGGTCCAATATGATCATAGTGAAAATGAAGCCCATAACACTATTCTCAATGGTGATTATTTCATAAGGTCACTCCATCGGAACAATTAGTCTTTGTTGTTGTATTTTTAATTTTAATTTGTTAACGATTTTATATAAAACTAGTATAAACTCTTAATAGAATGAAATATCATATCAGAGTATCATATAGCTTCAAGTAAAATCATGTATGTGTTTCTTCAAACATCTAAATCACTATATATTTTTTTGAAAGTATTTTATTAACCATTAGTGTTATTGCTTTGATCTTTGATTTGTTGAAGATAATTTATAAAAATTATATAAACCCTTAATAGACTCATCCTTTATGTTGAGCGCTCTCTCTCTCTCTCTCTCTCTCTCTCTCTCTCTCTCTCTCTATATATATATATATATATATATATATATATCCATTGAAGTGTACAGTATTGTATGTCAAATTATCTTATTCGTTCAATTGAAATCATGTATGTGTTTCTTTATACATCTTGTGTTAAAAATATTGTATTGGTAGTGTTTCAATATTTTTAACTAGATTTTAATACTCTCTAACATTATAAAAATTTAACAGCATTATAAAAAAACAATAACATTATACAAATTAACAACATTATACAAAATGTCAGGCAAGAGCCTACAACACAACGGTAAATTGTGAGCCTCTTGTCCAAGAGGTCTTGGGTTCAACTCTACACAAAATAAATAAATAATAATAACTAATCACACATAATAAAAATGAATCTTGGCTTTGGCCTATTACCAATTTTTAAAAAAAAAAACATTATACAAAATGTAACATCAATATTTGAAAAAAAATAACATTGAAAATAATGATATAAGATTGAAATTAAATAGATATAATTTATATTTATACAACATAAAAAATAATTATATATTTCTTTATAGTAAATATCTATCATATTTAGAATGAGATTTTTGCTAGGCACTAATAATAAAAATAAACAAGTGATAAGTGTATTTTTATCCATTGTAATTGTTATGGACAAATGTATTGAAGACATTTTAATTGATTTAACAATGTAAAATTGAAATGAATTGTTGAAATCTTTTATGTGATTACCAATAATATAAGTCAAACAAATCAAAAAAAAATTCTCTGATTATGTTGTCCTTTAATCTTGAAAGCATGCCAATATAAAAATAGAAATGAATTTTTATATTATATTGTTAAAAATGTCCTCTTATATATATATATATATATAGGTGTATTATATAATGTATTTAACTATATGCATGTCTTTAAATAAATATGTCAATCTATAATTTTATCATAAACATAAACAAAATCCAACAAAATTTTTATGTAACTGATGATGTTATACTTATTTTTTAACACTTACCTCATTTCTACAATATTCGTTGCTAAGTTACAATTGTTTTTGTAACAACTATATAAATCATATCATATATCATATATCATATAAAATCCCTTGAGTCAGGACTATTATATAATTAAACAAATAAAATTGAATTGTATATGGGTAAAAACACAAACGTATGTCACCTTTTATAAAGGAAAGGGATATCAAAACTTAAACTATTCAACTTTAATTATAGAAAAGGGGCATTTGTGTTTAGAATTTGAAGATGATGTAAACTAATGAAATGTGTAAAACTAGATGAAGTTTATGCTTGTATTTTTTTCAAAAAAAGTGAGTGAAAATTTTATCATTTTTTTAATTTTTAAAGTCTATTTTCTATTTTTTTTAAATGCTAAAAATATAGAGTTTCGTTCCTGCCAAACAAATATATGCAAATGATCATAGTTTGGTTTGATTTTTTAATATATTATAGTTGACATGTATGCCTAGTGGACAAATAAACAAAATTTGATTTTGGATTTATATTTTTCAAGTTATAAGTGGTCAAAGTCGAGCTTATCAAAATTGACAATTTTTTTCCTACCTAACTTTTTCTATCAAATCTACATATTTTTTTTAAAAAATTACATATTCTTAAAGATGACTCTCTCCTTTAGAGGTACACATAAAAAAATTATTTTTTGAACATGATTTACTATTTTTTTCTTTTTTTGAACTGACATCTTCTTGAATCTTAAAATACCTACTTGTAATATTTTAAAATTATAACATATTACAACTATTCAAAATACTATAAAATTTATATGACCATAATCTTGAATCCAAAATCTACAAAAGGATATTTTTAGTTTTTTAAGAAACTTCATTTTGTATGGAGAAATAAACCTTGATAGTGAAAAGTTTGGAGAATTTACAATTTTTGCTTGTGTGGTTGCCACATAGACAGTTATGGTTGAAAACCTTTCGGTTGTAAATGTTTCGGTCATAACCCCTATCAGCCCAACCCAAACACTAGCAATCAAATTCATGGTTTCATATAAAATAAATTGTTTTTTTTTAATTTTATAATATATATATTAAATAGTGAAATATAAAGGAGCATTTTCAGAAATAAATATTTATTGAAGTCGTATTTATCATTTGTTTCATGGAGTTTAATGACAATTGCAAAGGATCATCAATAAGGCATGGTTTTTTCACCTACTTATTTTTATACTCTATATTAAAGCATTGAATTTTATTTCTAGTAGAATCTAAATTAAAATATTTTTCTGTAGATCAAAGTATTCAATGGGTAATAAAAAGGATAGACCAAAGAAATATGATAGAATAATAGATGACAAAATGAAATGTCATACAAAATGTAATCAATACTAACCTACTAAAGTTCATGAAGAAGATGAGATTCATGAAGAGGATAAGATTCATGAAGATGAACAAATTGGTATTTCTAACGATAGAAACAAATTATTAGGCATAGGAAATTTGATGGATTTGGATGACGGACTACATTTTAGTCAAATTTCATCTAAACATGTGGTAAAAGAGAAACTATTAAAAAGCATTGCCAAAAACATGTGGGATGAATATTTCAAAAATAAAAGTATATTTAGAAAGACACAATTATTTGTCAAGTTATTTAGGAGAAAAGGTGTGAGACTTGTTTTGGAGTTGTTGGGTGTTGATAACAAGAAAAAACATGCGCATAATGTTAATAAAACAATAGTTGAAAATTTGCAAACTACTTATAACTAAATTGAAAACACAACTCGAGGAGTCAATTTGAGCACTGCACATAGAGTGTTGATGACTACTATATCTAGTAGAAAGTTGACACATAGAAAACAAGTATGTGCAATTTCTGATTTACTACATATATCTAGAAGAATTGTTCAAAGATACATTAGGAGGAGAAATATGCTAGATGAAAACATTGAGAATAATTGGGTGAATATTTGTAGAGATCCTCAAAAAGAATTTTTTTTTGAAGATGTAAAAAGACACATTATTAAATTTTGGACCAAATCCTCTCGTGTTTCTTCCAATCGACATGATAGTATAAAAATTAAAGATCAAGAGATAGGGGAAAAAATTGAATATCCAAAACATTTTATAGATATAACACAAAGTGAATTATTTCAAACATTCAAGCAAGAATTTTCAAACGTGAAAATATGTGAGAGAATGTTTGAGAGCCTGTGTCCTTCCTTTGTACGCATAAATAAGATACATGAAACTTGTTGTCGAAACCATGTTGAATTTGGTGTACACTTGCAATCATATAAAGTTATGGCAGTACTTGATCCAAATTTGGTCATCCCTAGCAGTATGACAGAATTTGTGAAGTCTATATTATGTGATGAATTGGAAGATTCTGATGAGTTCAAAGTATAATGCATCAAAAATCAATGTGCATATTATGGATATTTACGTAAATTTCCACTGCAAATTGAGAATATTAATGAATTGATGCCAGTTTCATGGATGAGATATGAATATGAGACATACCAAATTAAGAAAGGAGTTGAATCCCAAAAAATTGTATTGAAGGAGGGTGAATTGCGGTATGATGAGTTTATGACCAAGTTTCATCCATTGATATATCCACGTATCCAACATTTTCATGGTGCACGATGGAAAGCTAAACAATTTTGTGATTCAAAAAATTATTTTTCACTTGGTTGTATTCTTTCAGTTGTAGATTTCTTTGAGAACTATACATTTTCACCTCAAACAGAGCTTCAAGGGCAATATTATCATTTTAAACAAGTTGCTATATTTGTTCAAGTGACTTATGGACATGCACAATTTGAGGTGGATGAGATAGAAAGTTTGGATGAAAATGAACACATTATCATCAAGGAGGTTCATTTCTATGTTAGTGATGATGGATTTCATGATAGGAGTTATGTGGCTCATTAATTTCCAATATTCTCTAAAGATCTTAGAAATCATGGAATAAATGTTTCAGAGCACTAGATCTGGTCCGATGGTTGTGCAGGTTGGTGTACACTTTTATTTAACTTATATTGATTTGTACACATATTTCAATTTGATGTATATAATTATTTTTAATCTCATTTTTGTTCATAGGACAATTTAAACCTACAAAAGAATTTAATTGGTTAGCCATGCAACATGCTAGAAGCAATTTTAGGTTTTTGTGGAACTTCTTTGAAAGTGGGCATGGAAAAGGGGAGCATGATGGAGCAGGAGCATGTATAAAGTGTGCACTTCGACAACATGAACTTGTAGGTACATATACATTTAGTTTGTTCTTGATACTTAAAACATATATCTTCTCTAGATCTAGACATATATAGATTTGGTGTATTTTAAATTATATTTATGCATGTTACACATTCAAGTAATAGGATAGAGAGTGCAAATGAAATTATTGAATGGTGCAAAGATCATTTTTCTATTGGAGATACTGAATACAATAAGCATTATTTTATTTTGAAACGTGATAATTGTTTTTTGTATCTATAATAGATATAGATCAATCTAATCCTTACAATTGTCAAATGATTTATGGTATTAGAAGTTTACATCAAGTGGTGACTATAGGACACCACAAGCCTCTAGTGATTAAAGTAAGAGAGAATCATGTTTTTGTGATAACTTCATTAAGGACAATCCAATGACGGTATGTGAAAATATTGTGAAAATGCACACTATTATCTTCTAAGATGCACAAAAGAAAAGCACAAGTTGCTAGAAGGAACTATAGATGCTGATGGAGAATCATATCTAATTGGATTAGTTGTTGTTGAAGGAACATATTATCAAAAAACAAGGATAACCAATAGTGGTATTGAATTTATTGAATACGTGCCTGGACAAAAAGATCTACATTATAGTAACCATGTTATAGCAACAAAGTTGTAATTTGATGCAATACAAAGAAGAGGACATCATGGAAATCAAAAGTGGGAACTGTCTATTGAAGAACATTAAAAGATTCAAGAGATAATAAAAAATAGAGAGGATCCTATTGAGTTGTCATTTTGCACGATGCTTAATGATAGGAATCCTTTCAAACTCCTCTCTGAGAAATCTTATCTGGGACCAAATCCAAGGTTTCGAGTAATCTTGCGGCCTATTGGAATCCGTTCAGTTGAAGATAAATGTATTTGTTCACAAAGAGGCCTTTGTTGGTTTGAACCAATTTCAAATAAGATGATCAATCTGCTTGCTATTTCAAAATTAACCACAAAAAGAAAAGCTATATTTTTGGTATTTTCTATTTTTTTAATGAATGCAATCTAACAATGCAACTATATGAATTCCTAATTTAACCAAGGGTTAGCAAAAAAAATAACAAAGATAAGGTAATGAGAGATGAAATTAAATAACATAAAAGGGAAATTCCTAATGGACATAAACCACAATAACAACACATTTGTGAGTTAAATTGTTGAAAAGATCGGGTAGGAAACCAATGAAAATAGGAGCAACTCTTCCTCAAATCCACTGATGCAATCATTGATGGAAACTTAATAAAATTTAAAGATGTTTTACTTCTTATCAAATCACAAGGCCATAGAAAGTACACTCATGTGAGATGAGAAGCTATGTAAGAACAAAAGGGTGATCTCTTCTCCAACTCTGTATGTTAGTGAAACTCGTCAAAATGCGGTAAACACCAGAACTAAAAAATATCACACAATCAAATCAACACAAAAAAACTATTGGCTCCATTATTATAATGAAAAACAATCTACAAAAATAACACACTTCAACAAGAATAACTACACTCAAAATGAGAGCACCAAAAGCATATATTAAATTGCATCAAAATAATGACCTGGAATACATGTTACATTCCTGAATTTATAAGAAATCATCTCCTCAATTTGTGTTGAGAGTGAGAGATCTCTTCATGCCAAAATATGCTTAAAACTAATAAAACAAATCTATTTATCTACAAATTGGCTCTCTAAATGGTACTAAAATAGGACTCCACCCTTTTTTATATCAATTAATCGGTGCATGAGTCTTTACATGTCTTAAAACAAAGAAAGAAGCAGTAGATAAGAAGAAGGAAGCTGCAAGAGGATCTGGGAGTCATTGGAAGCTCTAAAAATGGAAGCTTGGCCTTCTCTAAATGTTCCTATGAGTTAAAGTGTTGTCAGAATGCATTTCCAGTACATGGAAAACTCTAAATTTGGAACTGGTGGTTAACTGTCTGTGCACCTCTAACTTCTTCAAAATTTCTAGTGCACCTCAGAAGCAGCGCACCTATGCAATAGGTTCAAAAATCCAAAATTTTCCCAAGTGTCAAAACTGAATTTCTAGCTTCTAGGTTTTCTTCCCCTTTATACTAGAGCGATGTCTAGATGTTTGCTCTTGAATTTCTCTATAATTTCCATCACTTGGGAAGCTTCTAGTAAATCTAATTCCTCATATTTATGCCTAATTATTTGCTAATAGTTATTGATATCCATTTGAGTTTCTACAAAATCGTCAAGTCTAGCATCAAGTCTCAACAATACCTCTTCAATCTTGAATGCTTGCCTAATATCTTCATCAGATGAAGCATCCTTGAAAGTTTTTTGGAATTGTTCAACTACTTCTTGTCCTGACTTGAGCTTCATCTTTGACTTATCTTCAAAAATCTCAAGGCAAATAGCATCACAATGCATCTCTGCATACAAAATTTTCTCTTAAGATTGGCCCTTTAACTTCTAAATATCTTCATGAAGTCCTTCCATGACCTTATTTTTGATGGCTATCTTCTCAATCATATCCTCAACTTTATCAATCTCATCTATTATATATACTTCCATGAGTGTACGATACCTTTGAACTTTAATTGTTTGGAGTTCTTGAAGGTCTTTTTCCCAGGTATGTACCTCATCCATAAGCCCAAAATCTTGGTCTACTATAGATACTAGTTTCTCTGCACTAGAATGAACATTATGTAACAAGTTCAAATTGGCCTATATTATCTCTACACCCTTCTGCTCAAAATTGTCACGCCATTGTTGACATGCTCCCAAAAATGAATCAAGCTTAACACTCCCCTTATCTCTCCTTTCTAGTGTTGCAGCAAGAGTAACGTCTAGATGATCTTGATCTAATAGACCTACAATTCTATGTAGATATCCTCTTAGTAGCTCATTTTCTTTATGCAGCTTTATTAATTCACTCTCATTATCATCAAAATGTCTAAACACCTCCCTGACGCTCATAGTGATCATTACGTTGGTTGTATCTACTATGGGCTTTCCTAATAGGACTTTTTTAATCTGATAGTCCTTAGGAGTTAAATCTTTAGTCTCAACATGTGGAGGAGGAATGCCTATATGAGAAAGTAGGTCCTAATCTCTCTTCTTCATTATGAAGGTCAATTGTTTCACATCACCCATACGTGGCTCATGCCTCTTGATGGCTTCTACTAGCGCATCCATACTCTCCTCTTCATTTAGGTCCAACTATTGCTTTTGTCAGACCATAAATTCCCTCTTCAACCAGGCTAGTGTAGTGGCCATAGGAGACAAGTAATTGGTTGAAGAGGAGGTTTGGCCAGTAGGCCCCTTTCCCTTATCACTCCTTTCTAGAGTCTTCTCCTTCTGCGAGAGATCTAAATTTGGTGTCCCTGCATCTATTGTATCTAAAGTCCCAGCCTCTGTATCCTGAGAAATTTGTTGAGGTTCTTCAAATATCTATCCTTCCTCAGATACTTCATTGGCTGGTCTTTGTTTAGGCTCTTCTTCATGTACACCACTCTCTCTTCTTTAGTGACAAGTGGGAGGGGAGTGACTAATCCTTTGTCCAAATATGACAAATCCTAAAATGGTGGTGTTGAGGTACCTAGAGATCCTTGTGGTAGAGGTGGTCCAATCCTCTCCCAAAGGTTGGTTTGTGGGTGTATCTCATATTTTATCACCCACGATTTTAGTCCCTACTGGCATTAAGTCAAAATTAGATATTTTGAAAATATATGTTCCTTGCCACTCTTGCTCATTTATCCACTATTGCAGCTCATCCTCTGAAGTTGTAACCTCAATAGGTTTCCTAGGGATAGATGGCGATGCGATGGTGGAGCTCCTCCTCTTCTCTTCCTGGGTAGCCCTTGCCAAGTGTGTTCTTTGAATCAATGGGATGTTTTCTTCTTCATCTTCATCTTCTTCATCCTCTTCAGGGATGGTTTTTGGGACTAGAGGGATAGGTATAACCCTTCTTTGTATCTACTACCTCCTAATCCTTCTAATAGTAGGTCCAACTCTAGCTTTCTTAGTAGGTGAAGGAGAGGCTTGTTACTCTTGTGCAAGTGGTGACACCTCCTATGCTTCCTGTTCTAGTAGAGGCACTTGTGGAATATCCTGAACTTGAGCTGCTCCTTCATTTTGAGGCTCTTGGTTCTTAGGTGTAGACACCTAAAAACCTTTAGAAAATAAAGTATTTTTATTTTCTGAAAAAGTCCTGATGACATCATCATTAATTAATTAATTAATTAATTAATTAATTTTTATGCCATTAAATCCCTTTATCTTAATTAAAAATATTTGATTAAGGAATCCCTCCCAAAAATGTTTAAATCTTATTTAAACATTATTTCCTTATTTATTAATTATTTAATTAATAAATTGACCAAAAATCCTTAAAAAAATAAAAAATTTATTTTTTGCCCAAAACTTGGCCAATTTCCTTATGACCAATAACCTCTTCCAAAATCTTCTAATCCTTCTTTAATTTCGATCAAAGGCTAATCCCATCCTTTCCTACCCCTAATCCCAACTCAAAATATTTAATTAAGATTAAATATTAATCCTCATGTTTATTAAAAAAGTTTTAATAAATATCTCCTCAACCCAAACCCTTGAAATAAATAAAACTTTATTTATTTCCTAAAAATCTAATTTATCCTCATCCTAAGAAGTTCTAGACTCTTCTAGAAAGTCTTCATCCTCATCCTAGGAAATTCTAGACTATTCTAGAAAGTCTTTATCCTCATCCAAAGTCTAGACTCTTCTAGAAGATGTCTTTAAACCTAATCCTAATCCCCTCCTAACCTTGTCACATTCTCTAAACATGGGTTAAGAATTACTAACCCAAGCCAAAGTTAACAAATATCTCCTCCTTCACCCACCCTCATTAAATGCCATCCACTTGCCTATCCCTAAGCTAATCTTAAACCATCCTAATCCATCCTCTAATCATTTGCACAAGCCTAAGCAAGCTTAAAACCTTCCTAATCAAGTCCAAGTCGAATTTGCTCTCATCACCCTCAAAATATCTCAACCATAAAACTTTATGAAGTCCACTAGGTCATAAATGACTCTTACAAGCCCTTTTATTGCTCTTACAAGTCATTATGAGGGTCTTTATGAAGATTTTATCCCTTGAGCCTCCTTTTTTGACTCATCCTTCCCCTTTCCTCCATCCTCTCACCATGTGACATGTGTCACTCCTTGATTGGCTATAAGGAAGCACAATCCATGTGCTCTCTTCTCATGCAATCTGAGCCCTCCATGAGCTTTTTCCCATCCTTGCATCTTAGCCCTCAATCCCTCAAGCCTCTTGCCTATAAATTGGAATCCTCTCCCAAGCCATTTTAACACAATCCATGAAGTAAAGTTTTAATGCTATTTTGAGAGCCAAATCCATTCTAAAGCCATCTATCCACACCAAAAATCCACAATCATCCATTGAAGCCTTTGGAAGCATATTGAGCATACATCCTATCCATTTAGATAAAGCTACTCAACAAGAGAGCTTCTTATTGAGAGAGTCCACTAATGGCTCATATTCTCAATTAAGAGCTCATCTTAGTCTATCTTGAAGTTTATGAATTTTGTTTAGTTTGTAGAAGCTTTATTTAAATTTGGTTTCTATTAGCATATTAACATTGCTCATATACATTTTGGCACGCCCGGTGGGACCCCGCATGAGTCATCTTCATTAGCTTTTTTAGTCAAGTTTTGTATGTTATTTTCTAATTTTGGCTAATTTTTCTTATTTTTGTGATTGGTAGGATTGTATAAATTGGTTTTGTAGGTCCACATGAGCATGAAGAAGACAAAGGAACTCATAATATATCTCATAGTGTTTGCAGATTTTTCAAGCTTATAGGTGGAC
This sequence comes from Cupressus sempervirens, assembly GCA_028749045.1. NCBI lineage: Eukaryota > Viridiplantae > Streptophyta > Pinopsida > Cupressales > Cupressaceae > Cupressus > Cupressus sempervirens. The sequence continues at coordinate 261,742,613 of CM053787.1, read as the reverse complement.
AAAGAACTTGAAATTCTTCTTCCTCTTCTTGTCTATATTCTTCTTATTCCATCTACTTCTTCTTCTTCTTCTTGTGGGAGATCTTGGCCATTTTTTTTTAAGGAAGCAAAATCATACACACTTCTTTTTAGTGCTTAAAATGAACCCCCAAATCATACTAAAATCCATTGAAAAATTAAAAATTTGCAAGAAAGAAAAAATCTTTTAACAAGTGAAACTAAACCAATCTAATCATTTGCATCCTTGCAACATCAAGGTTTTAGATGCATTCATGCAAAATTAGGAACACTTCATTTTTGGGAATTTAAAAAGAACTTCAAGTTTCCATTTCAAAAGGTTCAAAATCAACACTAAGTGCACACTAAAGTTCTTTTGAAAAATCTCATGAAAACTAAGAGTCCTAAATGGTTGCCAAAAATTGTCCTAAAAGCTTTGTTATTTGTTCCAAACAAATGTCTTATTGCAAAATCTTGAATGTTTCTTAGGATTTTCATGCATCGAAACAATCTAGGAATATCATTTTTGGGCTTAAAATATGCAAACTAGAACACAAATTCTTGAATGAAAACCAAAGTCCAAAGAGTCATTTTCACTTTTGAGTCCAAAACAATCTTGAATGATCTAAGGTTAAAACAAAGCACTTCAAAGTTCTTAAAACAACACACAAAATCTCAATCTTGAATGCTCAAAAGAAAACACTTTAATGTTTAACCACTTTTCTTTGAATGCATGTTGCTAAAATCACTCTTGAATGCCATGGATTAAAATCAAATTTTCCTTGAATGCATGATTAAAACAAAAAATCCAATCTTGAATTCTAAGGATCAATTAACCATTGCAATATCAAACACTTCATTTGGAGCTTCTAAAAATTGAACAAAACAAATCTCTTTTCCACATGCAATCTAGGTAAAGTTTGATTTTTGGACATTTAAGAAACCTTGTTAAGTTAAAATACAAATTTGCAAAAATCAATTTGAGTAGTTCCTTAGACTCACCTCTTTTCTAATCACCCATCAAATATTAACCATTGGTTGCAATCTCAGCGCCATTTATGGGGATGGGTCTACTTGAAAAAGGTGTTAAATGTTCCACAATCTAACTCACTCACTTGGTCTTTGAATGTTTGCTTTAACTTTATCAAAATTCTTGAATGATCAAAACTCTAGATTAAATCTATCACACTTCAAGTTTGGGCACTAAAATTGAACAACAACTGACGTGGAGAGCCTCCGGGCACGCGCTTGAAATCGAATCTCAAACACTTTTGTTTTGGGCTTAAAACAAACTCACACTCACTCTTGAATGCCTTAAAGAAAATTAATCGATACTTGACGTGGAGGGCTTCTGGGCGCGCGAGTTTGCTTTTGTTGACCCTAACTCTTCTTATTGTTTGCATTCTTCGATCGATTTACTTTTGTTGGCGCTTCAAGTTGGAATTGAACATTGTCTCTTAAACATGAGTGCTTGCAAAGTCTAGATTAGCACACATAAGAGTCAGTTGGTAAAAGAACAAGCATGTTTTTTAGCCCAAGGTCATCCAAGTCTTCTCTCCCCTTGTCATCTTTCGAGGCCATCTTGGGTGCATAAGATTAGGATCCAAAACCTTGTTTCTTTTTAGGAGGCCTGCTTGGGGATTTCATCACCCCTTGGACGACCTCAACTCCAACGTTCTGGCAGAGTATAAGAATTGGGAGGTGAATCGAAAGACACCTCTCTTGGGATCAAGATTTTGTCACTCGGGCTAAGCCTCAAGGAACTTTATACTCTTGATAAGTGAAAGAGGAGAAGTGGGTTACCACTCCTCTCGACTGTGTGACATCTTTTTGGTCTCATCTACGGATTTGGGCCTCACGTACCTTGGGTATATCAAGGACTCCTTAGCTAAACCAACTGTCAACCTTGTAGACAACCATCCAGGATGTTAATGTGTTTGAGGTGACTGATCGAAACATTTTTAGAACATACACACTCCTTGGCGCAAGTATCACTTTCTGAGAATCAAAAACTTCTATCTGGTTGTTTCTATCTATTGCTTGATCTTTTATTTGTTGAATGAATGTTTGCCAAACTTGGTCAATCCTAGCTTAGGGCATACTTAGCGTAGTCACTGGCTATTCCAGAAGTTGAATGAGTTGAAGCAAAACAACCAAGATCTCTCAAAGCCAAGCAAATTCAGAAATTGATGTCAGAGCAACCCAAACCCAAACAGAAGTTCCACAAAGTTAAACTCAAACCATCTCTAGCATACCAAGAACTTTCAGCCAAGAGAAAAGAAATAACACCAAGCCCACAAATTGCCAAACTCCACAAAGCAGAGGACAAAGCTACCGACGAAGCACTTCAAGAGGCCTGGTTAGAGCACACCATCAAATTTAGCCAACATCCAAGAGTTAATCCTGCTTATGCCTTACCAATTAGGCATGATTTCTATGATTAGACACCCTTGTTTCTCCACATCTTCTTGGATTAGCTTCACTTTAGAGTCATCTTTGTAGAAAAGCCAGCCATCTTAGGTTATCCCCTTAAGCATTATTAGCTCATCCATCTCATTTAGAATCAAACCATCTAGCCAGCAATCAAAACCTCACATCCAAGCCTTCAAAATTGTTGTCACTTTTGCCAAAAGTTTGCCACTCCTAAAATCTTCCAAATCCATCAATCTCACCAAGGTTATCCCTTTGACAGAGCTTTGTCTAGGGTAATCCAGCTTTGTCACTTGTTATCCCTCATCACCTTGAGCTAAAGGTTGGGATCCACAAGTGGTCAATCTCGTGTTCTTCCTAAAGGATCATCAGTCTATCCTTAAGTTGACACAATCACCACCAAGCTTGCACATAGGAAAGCAGACCTTTCATGCTTTGGCAACATATCTTTGAAGTTAGAATCTCCAACCCAATCCTCCTTAGGTTTTGTCATATAGCTTTGCCTTAACCTAGGAAATCATTTGCATAGAGAAGCCTTCCCCCTTTTGCATCCATCAGCATTATTGCATCTCATCCCTAGGAACATTTTTCATGCCACCCGTCACTCGCTTAGCCAAGAAGAAATAAACAATGGAGCCCTATCATTTGGATCGAACAACCTCATCCCCCTTTAGCACTCAGCCATCCTTCAGCATAGAGAAAGCTATGCCATCATGTACTGACATTGAAGCTTTCATGAACCAACCAGGAAATGCAATATTGGTAAATGCCATTATAGACAAGAACAAAGAGACAATCATCGCTAATTTTCGAAGGGAAAATGTAGGAACCTTTGACTTTGGAAGACCCCCTCCATTATCAGATCCATCTCACCCATTGTTTGGGCAGCTACCACCACCCATAGGCTCTTATGATCCAAATTATCCTCAATATATGCCAAAAGAAAAGCCTCCAACCAATCCATATGATCCAACAGACCCAAACATACCATCATCCACCCAAGTTGAAATCTCCATGCCGCAAGCCAACCCATCCACCACCACTCCATCCTTGGTTCATACCTCTCCGCTCCAAACCCCCTTTACCCAAAACAGCTCACCGTTCACCCCCTTCACTATTGCTGCTGCTGCTCCCCAACCCAGCCTTCCAAATCCACCCATCTCCCAAATCAGTGCTAGCATCTTTGGCCAGCCTCAGCAATATACAACAGGGATGCCACCCATGGGGCCAAGTAATCAACCTTTCATCACCCCCAGCTTGTTCACTGCAGCCCAAAGCACAATCCCATCATTTCCATTAGGTCTTGGGAGCTCAATACCATTAGCCACAAATCTACAAGCTACTACCCTCACTCCACAAAGCTATCAAATCCCACAAGCTACTACCAATTTTCTACCAAACTCCCAAGTGACTCCAGCCCCTGCCACCACTCGACCAAGCTTCCAAATCCAACCACAAAGCTATCAAACCCCATCAGTTTCATTCCCAAGCTTTCAATTCCCACCACCTCCACCACCAACTAATCCATTACCTCCAATTACCAACTACTTTTCAATGCCACTTCTAGAAGGTAATCCACCACCCCAGCCAACCACCAATTATTTGCAGATACCATCCCAAATGGGGGCACAACCCACATATATTGGTCAAACCCCACAAGCCCCCTGATCCTTTCCCCAAGCCTCTCAACCATCTTATACCTTACCTCCACAAAGAAATCCATTTATCCCACAGCCAGCTTATGTTCCTCAATCCCAACCTCAAATCCCATATCAACAGCAAGCCTCGCAGCACATGCAGCAATATGCGCCACCTCCCCCTCAACTACCTGTCATCCACCATGTAGCTGCCCAAACAATGTACAATCCCTATCAGCAAATCCCTCATAGCCATCCATATTCAGTGGCCCCATCCAGCACATACCTACCTCAAGGAACTCCTACATTGGGGGCACCCCAACCATCACCTATCAATTCAGAATGGGAGCAAATGAAGATAGCTCTGAAAGCCATCCAAGAAGGGAATGATCCAAAGACATTCAAGTTTGAGAATGTGTGTCCTTACCCATTTGACAGAGCCATTACCATGACACCATTTCCCAAACACTTTGAGGTACCCAAATTTGACAAATTCAGAGGAAAAGGAGACCCTGTCACACATATCAAAGAATTTTACATGCACTGCCAGGACGTAGCATACAATGATGTCTTCCTCTTGCGCCTTTTTCCCAAAAGCTTAGGTGGACCAGCTCTTGAATGGTTTTATAGAATCCCCTATGGCACAATTAAAAACTTTGCTGAATTATCTGAGGCATTTGTAGCCCAATATGCCCATCTTGTTGAAATAGAGCTATCAATAGTTGATCTTGTCCACACCAAGCAAAAAGGTGGAGAAAGCCTTGCCGAATACCTACAAAGATGGCAAACCCTTACCACCCGCATATCCTGCACCTTGCCAGAATGCCATGTGGTGAAAATGTTTATTGATAATGCCCATCCTAGCTTGGCTCACCACATGACCATGAACTATTTGCAAACCTACAAAGATATCAAAGAGAAAGGAATGATCCTTGAGCAAGGACTCATTAAAGATGGTGTGGTCAAGCTTTACAAGGAAGCCAACCAAAATCAATCACATTCCAATGACAAGTTTAGGTATTGGAACAAAAACAAGCACGTTGCAACAGATGGCGTCACTGACACCAGACATGTGAATATTGTTGGTCCTTCTCACAACCAGTCCAACCCACCATATCAACCAAAAAATCAACAAGCTATCAACTACCAACAACAGAATAACCAAAGCTATCAAAACCACAATCCAAGACCCAACTTCCAAGGGTCTAGCAATCAAGCTAATGCCATCAATGTAGCTGCAGGACAAAAGCCTAGATTCCAACCTACACCTAGAAACTATACACCCCTTGGTGAGCCATTGGATGTCATTTTTGAGAAATTAGTCAAAGAAAACCTCATCAAATTTCCTCCTACCCAGAAAATTGACCCAAGACAATCCAAAGATGCATGGTACAAAGATAATGAGTACTACAAATTTCATAGGGTAAAACGTCACACTACCCTCAGATGCATGAAACTGAAAGACTATGTGCAGGACCTCATTGATCGGAAGGAAATCACTGTTGGTGCCCAAACCTCTCCCAATGCAGGCTTACAGATCTATCAAAATGATTTTCCTCCACACCACAACCAAAATCCTGGAAAAGCACCTATCCAAACCAACAACAACAACACCAACAACCGTCAGCCAAACCAACAGCATGGGAAGAACAATGACCACACTTCATCCTATATAGACTATGGTAGCCTTATAGGTTGTATATCCGAGAAAGAGCCTTCCGTCAATGTTATCAATATATAAGGACAAAACAATGAGTGTGCAGTCACCACTCGAAGAGCGCGATTTAACATCGCAGGCCCACCTGTTACACCAACACCATCAACTCCATCAAAAAGCTAGTACAATATCTTGGAACACCTTGGGAACATGCCAGCCCAAATCTCCATTTTAGACCTTCTTCGCACTAGTCCTGTGTACATGAACATCCTTGATAGTGCTCTCATAGAATCTCATGTCCCTTCTGATATCAATGCTACTAATTTTTGTAATCTTGTTGGACACCTCTCATCCTCATGTGCCCTATCGTTCAAACCCACCGACATACCCGTGGTCGAGCCAGATGACACCCTTCTGCTTCGCATAGCCATCATGGTATCCAACTTTGCTGTAAAAAGAGTAATGATAGATAATGGATCAGCCTTGAATATTTGCACCCTAAAATTCATAAAACAAGCTGGGTATACTGAGGCAGATATCATCAGTGAGGTTATCACCATCAAAGCTTATGACAACTTGGAAAGAACCACAGAAGGAACTATTTTGCTGCCAATCAAGGTTGGGCCAGTCATCCAAGAGACACTCTGCCATGTTATTGATCTAAACCTACCATTTAACATCCTCCTCGGTCGCCCATGGATTCATGCCATGAAAGCCGTTCCATCCACTTACCATCAGTGCATCAAATTTTCGCATCAAGGCACTGAGGTAACCATCCATGCCGATCCAGAACCCTTTGCTTACTGCAATACGGTTGAAGCTTCATATACAAACCATTGCCCTGGAATTGATATTGGCACATCCATCACCAGCTCATCCCACACTTATAATGACCCAGAAACCATCCTCGCCTCTACCCTGTCTACCGTGAAGATCAATAACAAAGGTTGTGGAGAGTATAGTCTTTCAGATGCATTTGCTGTCGGGGCACTCCCACTTGATCCACATGCCCATGGATGACTGACATATCACAAAGCTAAGGAGGTTCCACCTCCTCGATACAAACAGTTTGGCCCAACAACCTTTGTATCCTCAAAAATCCCTCTTCATGAGGAGCTCACTCCAGATATCAACAAATGGTTACATAAGGATGCACCTCAAAGAAATCAAGCACGCCTTGATCACTTCAGCCAAAAGTATCCCCAAGAACATAAGCTCATCACTGACAAATAAAACTATCAAAGTGGTGGTCTAGGACCAGAAGAAAGAGGCATGCAGTGCCCCATCGATGCACACAAGTGGGAATCAAAGTCAGGTCTTGGCTTTGGCATACCCACAATTGGGGGCACCAATGAGAATGGTCACGCTTTTTTAAACATTCACCACAACCTTGTCGAAATCGAAGACATTCCTGAGGAAGTTGAAAAGAGAGCCTACGACGATATCCTAGACCAAATCTCCCTCGGAGACTCTGTTCTCCAAGAACTATCCATCCACCTCATTGACCTACCACTCGCCCATCCACAACTCATAGATTGGGACCAACCAAGTGTCATACACATCGATGAGTTCACATCAGAGGAGGCACTTCTAAGATTCATGGGAGCTGAAACTCCTCACAAGAAAACAAAGCCAGATTTTGCCTATATCTACAAGCTAGATCCCAAGGGGTATTTTGGAGAAAATCCCCAACCTAGTTCCGATACACCCAAAATTGGAACTAAGGTGAATCTAAGACTAGCTAAGGCAATGAAGAGAACCCCTCAACAAGAAAATCCAGAAGAACATGAGGATTTAGCATTGCCTCCTCAAGATAATTGACCAGAGGTGTCTTCTATTCTAATTGAGGATACTCGAGAAGTCAACATTGGTTCATCAGAGATCCCCAGACTTGTTCACATTGCTGCATCCCTATCACAAGACCAAGCTGACCTCCTCTTTGAGGTCTTAAGAGAGAACATTGGTCGATTTTCATGGTCATATCAGGACATGCCAGGACTTGATCCAAAGCTTGTAGTTCATCATCTTGCAGTTGATCCAAAGATCAAGCCCGTCAGAAAAAAGCTTAGAAAAATGCACCCCAAGGTGGCATTATTGGTCAAAGCTGAATTAGAAAGAATGTTAGCTGCTAAGGTTATTCGACCTATCGACTACTCAGAGTGGATCTCCAACATGGTCGCTGTCACTAAACCTTCCAGTGACATCAGAATCTGCACTAATTTTAGAGATCTTAACAAAGCTTGTCCAAAAGATGATTTTCCCTTGCCCAACATAGATATGATTGTAGATCTTATAGCTGGACATGAAATTTTGTCCCTCATGGATGGATTTTCTGGGTATAATCAAATCAAGATTGCAGAAGAGGATCAGCATAAGACATCATTCACTACCCCTTGGGGAACCTTTTGCTACAACATGATGCCTTTTGGCCTAAAGAATGCTGGGGCTACCTATCAAAGAGCTATGACAACCATTTTTCATGATCTCATCCATAGCATTTTGGAGGATTATGTGGATGATATCTTGGTCAAGTCTCATACCTTCATGGATCATCTTGCTGACCTAGAGAAAGTCTTTGATAGGTTAGCCAAATATCATCTCATGCTGAATCCCAAGAAATGTGTCTTTGGGGTCACATCTGGCAAGCTTCTAGGTTTCATAGTTTCTAAACGAGGTATAGAGATCGACCCCAAGAAGGTCAAGGCTATCTTAGATATGCCTCCTCCCCAGACACTGTGACAGCTTCGTTCTCTTCAAGGAAAGCTCCAATCTGTTCGGTGCTTCATCTCCCAGCTTGCAGATAAGTGTACACCATTTTCACATTTACTGAAGAAGGATGAGAACTTCAAGTGGGATCCTTTATGTCAGCGCAGCTTCGACCATCTCAAGTAGTATCTCATCAATCCCCCTATCTTGGTTCCACCAGTTCCTGGTCGTCCCCTGATTTTGTACATATCAGCAACACCTACTGCTCTAGGGGCACTTCTAGCATAGCTTGATGACTACAACAGAGAAAGAGCCATCTACTACATTAGTAGAACCCTAGTTGGTTATGAACTCAATTACACTCCTATGGAAAAAGCTTGTTTGGCAGTTGTTTTCTCAACTCAAAAGCTTCGCCATTACATGCTAAGTCATACCATCCAACTAGTCTCCAAGATTGACCCTCTCAAGTACATGCTCTCTAGAACAGCACTTACAAGCCGTTTGGCCAAATGGGTTATGCTCCTTAGTGAATTTGACATCCAGTATGTGGATAGAAAGGCAATCAAAGGGCAAGCTATAGCAGATCACCTAGCTGATGCACCTCTAATAGATGCTTAGCCATTGATCACAGAATTTCCAGATGAGCATATCTGTCTAATTGAAGAACAACCCCCATGGAAACTTTATTTTGATGGCTCATACACATCTCATGGATCAGGGGCAGGAATATTGTTGGTCACACCTCAAGGAGATTACATTCCAAAAGCCTTCAAGCTACAATTCCCTAGCACCAACAATATAGCTGAATATGAGGCCCGCATAGCAGGATTAAAGATAGCTGCAGAATGGAACATTGTTGAGCTACAAATCTTTGGCGATTCTCAGCTTATCATCAAGCAAGCCCTAAATGAATATCAAACCAAAGATGAAAAGCTATTACCCTACAAAGAGCTGGTTGATCAGCTAACCCAACATTTTACAAAGCTTCAGTTTACACAAGTGCCTCGAATACAGAACAAAGCAGCAGATGCTATGGCTACTATAGGCTCGCTCTTGGAAATTCCCCAAGCAGCTACACAGTATGAGTTTTTAGTGGAGCAGCTCCTCACACCCGCCTATGCGAATGAGGATTCAAACCGTGTTTGTATCTTGGTTGGTCCCCAATCCCCTTGGTACCATGAGATTCACGCTTACCTTAACGATGGTATCATATCCCCTCACCTCACACGTACCCAACACCAGAACCTCATCCGAAAATCATCCCGCTATGTTATCATAGCCAATACCCTATATCATCGGGGTTATCACGATACTCTCTCTCGATGTTTAGACCAAAATGAGGCCGCAATGGTGTTAAAGGAAGTACACTCTGGACTTTGCAGTGCCCACATGAGTGGTATTGTCCTAGCGCGACAAATCCTTAGAGCAGGCTACTATTGGCCTACCATTGAAGAAGACTCCTGTGACTTTGTCAGAAAGTGTCTCCCATGTTAGCAGCATGCAAATCTTGTGCACGCTCCGGCACAGGATCTACAGCCTATTGCACCACCTTGGCCTTTCGCTTGTTGGGGCCTTGATCTAGTTGGAACTATCACACCCCTCTCATCTGATGGACATAAATGGATAATAATAGCTACAGACTATTTCACTAAATGGGTGGAAGCAGTCCCCCTAGTCTCAGCTACAGGAGTTCAGGTCTCCAAGTTCATCTTGTACCACATTGTTTGCCGCTTCGGCATCCCATCCACCATCTTCACCGACCATAGAGGTAACTTTGAAAATCTCAACATGGAAGAATTATGCACTTCCCTCTGCATCCATCATCGCTTTTCTAGCCCATATTTCCCACAAGGTAACGGCCAGGCAGAGGCAACTAACAAAACCCTCCTCAAAATTCTAAAGAAAGTTGTCAATGATTCCGGCCGTGATTGGCACCTACAAATAAATCCAGCCCTATGGGCCTATCGAACTTCCTTCCATACATCCACAGGCACAACTCCATACTCCCTAGTCTATGGTGCCAAAGCGGTACTACCTATAGAGGTTGAACTTCCCTCCTTGCACATATCTTTGCAAGGGCAAATATCAGATGAAGAATATAGAGTAGCTCGACTCACCCAGCTAGATCTCTTAGACGAGAAGCGGCAACAAGCCTATGATCATCTCATAGTCTATCAAACTTGTCTCAAAAGAAATTTCAACAAGAAGGTGCTTTCATGACACTTTCAGCCAGGTGACATGGTCCTCAAAGAAAACATGAAAGTCCAAGTAGATCGAGAAAAGAAAGGAAAGTTTGAACCTACATGGCTTGGTCCTTATGTTGTCACTGCTTCCTTTGGCTTTGGAGCTTATCAGCTATCTACACCAGAAGGAGAACTCTTAAATGATCCTACTAACATCATTCATCTCAAGAAGTTCTATGCTTGAAGATCCTTGGTATACCAGGCTTTTGAAAAATACAAAAGAAAAAAATAGTAAAGAGAAATAAGCGTCCAATGGTGAAAACTTGGCAATTCAAGCACCTTGGATAGGTACCTTGGTGAAAACCTGGTAATTCAGGCACCTTGTGTACTAAAGACTAATCCATTATCTATCACTATCCTATCCCTCATCCATTTACCCACCATCCCATAAGACACACTTGCTTGTTCCCTTGGTGTTCCAACCAAATATCCAAAATCTGATGAAGCTTGTAAATACCTCCTATACAACTTGTAAATCTTGTACCAAAGCTTGTATTAGACCTTGTAAATCTTGTACCATACCTTGTCTATCCGAATCTTGTCCAAGGTTTGTACCATATTCCAGCTTATAAATAATCTTGTATCCTAGCTTGTATACTATCACGTGCACACACAAAACCCCATTTTCACTTAATCTTTTCGCAAACCATCTACCTATCCACCTATCACCTATTATAGACATCCCATCCTTCACAAACATTTCCATCTCACAAAAACCAAAATATGAAAAAACTTGTACATTTGTAACATATCTTGGTCCATCAGCTTGTACATCCTCTTTAGCTTAGTACCATTGTATCTATCCAGCGTTCGTGTCAGTTCGTCCTTGGTCAACATCTTGCACACATCGCACACTTTGGTTAGATATTCCAATGCATCCTTTAGCTAGATTTCCTATCACCAAAGTGTTATCTTTCTTAGTTCAGCTTGCTAGACGCGTCACTCATCCAAATCCACCAGCTTAGGTGCTCTCCGATAGGTCCTTGCAGGATATAGCTTTCCTCATGTCTGATCTTGGTCTGTTAGTACCTCATCCTACCCATCTCGTTGGCAAACGGTTCTCTTTTGGATTTTCACTTTCTTTTGATTTGGGATCTTCCCTTTTGGGTCTTGAAGTATCTTTTCCAAGCAATCTCCTTGTTCCCTCCTCAAGGTTGCCACGATCTTCCATATCATGGTATGCTGCAAATGGGGCAATTAGAGCATAAGGTCTTGATCAGGTCTTTCGTTTGTTTTTCTTTTCTGCTTGTGGGTTCTCCAATGTCGTTTCCACGCTGCTTCCTCTAGGATTCATGTGTGATGTTGGGGCAATCCTTGCGTGTTTGTTTTGAGTTAGTTTGTCAATCCTTTGGACGATTGGTGAAAAGGCCTTGATGTTCTTGGTAACCTTGGCAATTAACCAACAGTCCTATAGCAAATCTAGTGCTCAACTACATGGTGGTACTTCTCTTTGAAGTATCCCCCCGCTCAAAAAGCTTCAATGGTTTTCCTTCATCTCCATTATCCCCCATCCGTATCCAGCATCCATCTCTCCTACCCCAGCTTATGCATCAGTATCTCTTTGAATCACTCATCACTCTTAGCTTTAGGGATCCACAATCCTAGTCTTAGGGATCCAACAATCCAAATCAATCCACCAAGCCTCATCTTTTGAGATCCATAATCCTAGTCCTAGGGATCTCCGAAACCCATCTTCCACTAATCTGACTCTTTGAAATCTTGTTGCATCAGCTTTATAATCCCCTCATCCATCTCCCTATCCTGGATTCCTTTTTATAGCGCTCTGCTCCTTCATCCTCCACCTTCCCTAAGGTCTTAAGCTTGCTTCCTCTTGTGCATCTGATTCTCCTTTATCATTCTCCCATAGTGAGAGTTTGAGCTAATTCAGCCCCTTCTCTTTGCCAATCTGAGTCTCCTTGCTCATCTCGAATTCTTGTACTTTTCAAGAAGCCATCGAGCCTCGCTTTCTCTCCTCGCTACCTTCTTGAGGGGGCATCTCACAGTCCATTCTCTCCTCTTCTGCTCTAGCCTTGGGCATCTTATTTTCTTATCTTTGATGCCATGCCACTTGCGGCATCACATCAAAGAGGGGCAAAATGTAGACACCTAAAAACCTTTAGAAAATAAAGTATTTTTATATTCTGAAAAAGTCTTGATGACATCATCATTAATTAATTAATTAATTAATTAATTAATTAATTTTTATGCCATTAAATCCCTTTATCTTAATTAAAAATATTTGATTAAGGAATCCCTCCCAAAAATGTTTAAATCTTATTTAAACATTATTTCCTTATTTATTAATTATTTAATTAATAAATTGACCAAAAATCCTTAAAAAAATAAAAAATTTATTTTTTGCCCAAAACTTGGCCAATTTCCTTATGACCAATAACCTCTTCCAAAATCTTCTAATCCTTCTTTAATTTCGATTAAAGGCTAATCCCATCCTTTCCTACCCCTAATCCCAACTCAAAATATTTAATTAAGATTAAATATTAATCCTCATGTTTATTAAAAAAGTTTTAATAAATATCTCCTCAACCCAAACCCTTGAAATAAATAAAACTTTATTTATTTCCTAAAAATCTAATTTATCCTCATCCTAAGAAGTTCTAGACTCTTCTAGAAAGTCTTCATCCTCATCCTAGGAAATTCTAGACTATTCTAGAAAGTCTTTATCCTCATCCAAAGTCTAGACTCTTCTAGAAGATGTCTTTAAACCTAATCCTAATCCCCTCCTAACCTTGTCACATTCTCTAAACATGGGTTAAGAATTACTAACCCAAGCCAAAGTTAACAAATATCTCCTCCTTCACCCACCCTCATTAAATGCCATCCACTTGCCTATCCCTAAGCTAATCCTAAACCATCCTAATCCATCCTCTAATCATTTGCACAAGCCTAAGCAAGCTTAAAACCTTCCTAATCAAGTCCAAGTCGAATTTGCTCTCATCACCCTCAAAATATCTCAACCATAAAACTTTATGAAGTCCACTAGGTCATAAATGACTCTTACAAGCCCTTTTATTGCTCTTACAAGTCATTATGAGGGTCTTTATGAAGATTTTATCCCTTGAGCCTCCTTTTTTGACTCATCCTTCCCCTTTCCTCCATCCTCTCACCATGTGACATGTGTCACTGCTTGATTGGCTATAAGGAAACACAATCCATGTGCTCTCTTCTCATGCAATCTGATCCCTCCATGACCTTTTTCCCATCCTTGCATCTTAGCCCTCAATCCCTCAAGCCTCTTGCCTATAAATTGGAATCCTCTCCCAAGCCATTTTAACACAATCCATGAAGTAAAGTTTTAATGCTATTTTGAGAGCCAAATCCATTCTAAAGCCATCTATCCACACCAAAAATCCACAATCATCCATTGAAGCCTTTGGAAGCATATTGAGCATACATCCTATCCATTTAGATAAAGCTACTCAACAAGAGAGCTTCTTATTGAGAGAGTCCATTAATGGCTCATATTCTCAATTAAGAGCTCATCTTAGTCTATCTTGAAGTTTATGAATTTTGTTTAGTTTGTAGAAGCTTTATTTAAATTTGGTTTCTATTAGCATACTAACATTGCTCATATACATTAGGTACTTGAGCTACCTCTTGGGCTTGAGTTACCTCTTCTTGTTGAGGTTCTTCAACTTCTTTCTTAGCTTGCTTGGGAGAAGCTCTTTTCCTCTTATTCTTCATTTGGTCAGCTCTGAAGTATCCAACATCTCTGTGATGATTATATATCATTTCCAGCCTAACTGGAGATTGCGCAAGGAAAGTTGGTACTGTTACTTTTGTACCTTTATCCTTATCTAGGTGTGTTTTAGCTTGGAAGGTGATTGCCTAAGGAACTAGATCCATCTTAAAGGGCTTCTTGATCCAGTCATTTTTTAATTTGATTATATGTCTCGCACTATGATTGATATATTCTTCCCTATCAACCTCTACATTCATAATTGGTCTATCAAATATCTTGTCCCAATTGTACAAGGGACCCAAGACCTCTTGAGTGTCTTGTTGAATAGCCTTAAGTGAGATTTTTATCTTAAAGGTGCTACTTGCCAAATATAGAGTCATCCTACAATAATCCCTAATTTAGATATCATAGTCATCTACCACATTCATCTAATGATCCTCTACTACATCTTCATTAACAAATTGTTTTCTTGCCAAAAGTTGAACTCTACCAATATTATCAAAAAATGGACAAGGAGATTTGTAATCTTTCAAGGGATATTGATCCCATTCTACACCAAAAGTCATGATATCATGTTTCCTTTCTACTTCAAATGGACCTATGGTGATGGGCCATACCTAGGTCTTCTTATGTTGTTTCCTCACTCTATCATATGTAGATGTGAGTTATCTCACAATCTCCAGTAAAATAAGCCTATCTAATGGATATCTTGGCAGTTTCTTCACATTCATAGTTGTTTCTACTACCCTTAGGTAGGTGAATGTCTTGAACTTGATGTAATAGGCACCCATCTCCGCAATCCTTGCTACTACCTCTACTGACATCCTCTTGGCATAATCACCCTCAATGAACCAGATGATTGTAAAAATGAAAGCATCATTGATTTTTATGTATCCTTTCCTTTGATCTGAGAGTTTCTTCTTTACTAGTTGAGAATATACTACATAAGGCCAAGCATTAGCATCTTGCATGCTTCCCTTCTTATACAACCCTAGATAGTCAGTTGTCCTAGCTACCAGTAAATACACCAAGTATGATGTCATGTAAAATTTGGGGTCAATTTTGACTCCTACCAACTACTCATCTAAGTTTTCACTTAGTATTGTAGCCTAATGAATTGGAATTTTAGTTCTTCTAATGGTCTCGATGAAATGTACCATCCAGATATTTAAGTGCCTAGTTGCCGGTAAACCCATAATCTTGCTCAAATGCACAATGGACTATCCAATATCATCTTTCATGTATCCTCTGGTCATATCTACCCTACCTAGTCGCCGTCCCACTGATGTTCTATCAATCAAGAATGATGATTGTATGATCTCTTTAGCTTCCTTTTCATGTTCCCTATACCATCTCTCTACTTGATGATAAGTAATTTTCAAATATTGATCCACTCTCAAAAGATGGAAGACTTTCTTAATGTTCCTCGATCTTAAATCCAAGACTATCTCCCCTGTTATACTCTTCACAACTATTTATTCTGAAACATAGTTCTCTACCAATGCCATGACAAGCTCTAAAGATTGCACTGATGTAAGATGTGAGGTTGCATTAACCAATCCTGATTTGATAAGTGCTAAGACCATTAGGGACCTCTCCTTAGGCTTGTTGTGAAGTACTAGGAATGCATTTGAGTCAATATGTTCCAATTCCATATCTCTATTCTTTGAATGTGCATCTTGGAAGCATGATTTCTTAGGTGCACCTTAAAATTTTAAAAAAAATAGCTTTGGAGCCATCTTCTCTACAAGTGAGGATGATGAGGAAGCCATTTTATCTACACAAAAAATAGATACATTAGTCTAGAGAGGTGAAAATTAAACCCTAAAAAAACCCTAACTGCTACAAAACTAGACCCAGAACCCCAAAACCCTCACAAAACAAGTTAAATCCTTCATTTAGCTCTATTTGTGTAGTTTAGCGCACCTATGCACCTTGATAGGTGCGCTAGGTGCACTTAATGACTCAAGAATAGTCATTTAGTGTAGTTTCACACTTACGTAGGTGCGCATCCTTGTGGAGTGTGCACATGCACATGTGCGCTACTATACACTTTGCAATGTGCATGAGGGATTTGAAGGTTTTGCAAGATTAAGGGTGCGCACATGCACCCCTTAATTCATGTGTGCACCCTTACTTATGTTTAGGTTTGAAGGGTCGGGAATGGTGCACATATGCGCATCTTGACTAGGTGTGCTTATGTGCACCATTATAGGTCCTTTAGTTAAGTTTTAATGAAAGGTGTGCACCTGCACACCTTGGATAGGTGCCCAGGTGCACACCTTTCCCTTAGGGGTGTATTTAACATTTTAAAATTTTTTAAAGATAAATAAAGGTGCACACCTATGCACTTGGGATAAGTGGGCATGTGCACACCTTTCTTTGGTGAACTTAGTGTGTGTCAAATGTTTGGTGCACCTCTGTAGGTGTGGAGGTGCACTCATGATTGCTCTATGGGAGGAAATGAACAAGGGGAGGGGTAGTCCTAGGTATTTATAGACTTGAGACCATGCGCACCTTTCAGGATGTGTGCACCTATGCAGGTGCGTAGGTGAGCACCTCCAAAGGGTGTGCATGCACACTTGTGCATCTAGTGCACTTGGGAACCCATGATAGGTGTGCATGTGCACTAGTGCACACCTTTACCTCTTAATCACCTCTTAGGTCAACAATAATCAAATCTGACAATTAAGTTTTTTAGGCAGGGTACAGGGCAAGACATAGACTCTAGGCAAAGCCCTAAAAAGACTCAGTCCCTGGACTAGGGGTTTGAAAAAGAAAAGAAAATTACTAGGGGGTCCCCATTTCTAGGAGAAATGGGGCGTACATTGTGAAACCACAATAGATCCTAACAATACAATGTTTGTGGAGCTCTAGTTTAGCTATTTGTACTTATTTTCTATACAGCTCTCATACTTTCATATTTACTGTACACATGATTTTGGATATATGTTTTATAAATTTGTATACATTGGATCATGGATCTTAGATATATGTTAAATTATTCATGTGTTGTTATTAATATTTTGTTTGTGCATTATCTATGGTTTGATGTGTATATGTATTTTTGAAGATGTTATTTATGCTTTAATAGTTTATGTTTTTATGTAGTCTCTGCTAGGACAACCTCTTAGGGTCTTCCCTTAAGACATCCTCTCAGGACCTCCCCTTAAGACAACCTCTTAGGACCTCCCCTTAAGACAAACCCTTAAAACATCTCATTAGGACCTCCCCTTAGGACAACCTCTTAGGACCTCCCCTTAAGACAACCCCTTAAGAAATCCCCTTAGGACCTCCCCTTAAGACTTCCCCTTAAGACAACCTCTTAGGACCTCCCCTTAAGACAACCCCTTAAGACATCCCATTAAGACGTCCCCTTAAGACAACCCCTTAAGACATCCCATTAGAACCTCCCCTTAGGATCTCCCCTTAAGACAACCTCTTAGGACCATTTAGTGATTAAATGCTCTTGTCTATTATTTAATGTACATTATTTTTGTTCACATGCATTCTTTACTAATTAAATGCACTCTTATCTATTCTATAGTGTATTACATTATTTATGATTGTATGTATTCTTTAGTGTATTCTTTGTGTTCTTATATGTATTAAATTTAGTGATTAGATGTTGTAACATGTGTACTCTTTATTGTACTCTTTATGTTATTATATGTATTAAATTTATTGATTAAATATTGTAATGCATGCATTCTTTATTATACTCTTTATGTTCTTATATTGTATTAAATTTATTGATTAAATGTTGTAATACATGTATTCTTTACTATACTCTTTATGTTCTTGTGTACACATGTTCTTATTTATGCTCTTACCTATTCTTTAATTTGCATTCTTATGTATATTTTAAGACCTCCCCTTAAGAAATGCCATTTTATAATTAATTAAACTTAGAATAAGACATACATAGATTCAACATGAACATGTGTAACATGTGAACATAAACATGAACATAACATGTACATCTACAAAATAACACATCTATGAAATAATGTACCCATGTAAAATGTATCCAACATACCTTATAAAATGTCTCTAGAATACCATATTAAATTGTTGGAATTACTTTATGAAAAAGAGAATTCTGAGAGGGTGGCGGGGGTGGGTGTGGTGGTGAATTAAAACTTCAAAAATTTAACCAAAATATATTCACCACACATCCATCTCATACATATGTCTCATAATATAATATGTAAACTATAATAATTATCCATTCATGTCATTCAAAACATAAAGCAAACAACACTTGACACAAGATATTGGTTACCAAGAAACCCTTCAGAGAGAAGGTAAGATTGGGGTGGGGATGACACCCACAAATCTTTATTACAGTTGTAAAGTATACCCAATTATGGTTACAATGTGTTTGATCATAAAATATGATCTATCCTATCAGGGATCTGCCCTATCAAAGGCTACAAAGACTATTAAATCTCACCTTGTTAAAGGATTTTAACACCCTACTAAAAGTGTGCCTTGTTAGAGGACTTAAACTCATAGTGAAGTAAGCACTCTGTTAAGAGATTTACAAGAGCATGTCAAAACTCAAAACTTGTTAAGGCTACTATGTTAGGAGATTTACTCTACATCACTTGTTAAAATCATTCAACACCATGATCCTTCGGTTAGCACCTCTCTACTAGATGTTAGATCTTCTCCTTCCTGATGTATCCTTGATCCTTGTGATTAGATGTTTCTCCTCTATCCTCTCTCTGCTTTGTTTTTTTCTCTATAACTGATTCTACAATTCATTCCTCTCTCTCTACCTCCTTAGTCACCAAGAATGCCCTCTTCCTCCTTAACATTCATCTCCCTCAACAATACTTAGCTCACAAATTTTTTAGGGTTTGTCCTCCTTATAAAATCATGGGTGGACTAGGGTTAGGTTAGAATCAACGATTGTGATTCATCTATAGTGCCACTTATTTCATCCCTTTTTCTGAATGGTTGCATTCATTGCATAGGGATTCACAATATGCATTCATAATTATCTTTTAGAATCGTAAAACAATCCTTAGGTTGGACCAAAAATGGTTCACATAGAAGTTTGTGCCATTACAAACAACTATGCCAAAAATTGTTTACTCTGCACCCAAAAGCTCTGATGCTCAATACTCATTGTATCTTCAATTTTGTAACTTGGCTTTTGAATGACTTGACATCCATTGTTTACTTAGCACCTAAATCACTTGGCATGTATAGACTTTCTTGTCACTTGAGTGACTCGACACATACTATCTACTTGGCACATGCTCTTGCTTGACACTAACTAAGTATATTGCTTGGCATGCATTGTCTGGCAACTGATGCTCGGCATGCTTTGATCACCTAGCTCACATTGATTTCTTAGCTTGCTCTAATCACTTAGCATATAGTATGTTTCGACTAGAGTATGACTTAAATTTTTTGTCACCCCCCGTTGACATAAGTGGCAAAAACACTTGGTCATGCTTATACAATCTCAATATGAGAATAACTCAGACAATTTGTATACATTACTCGGCTCCCATAAAAAATTACAAAATTTGCTAAATTGCAAAATTGATGACTTAACTGTCATACCTTATTTCTCCAAAACTTCATAACTCCCCCTGAGTTGATGTTTCATTTATGTATCTTAATTTTGTACTATTATTAAGTAAATGTGTCTTCTTTCATTCTCCCCTGTTTCTACATTAGTACTCCCCCTTACTCAAAATTGTACTATGCACATTCATTTTTCATGTCTTTCCTTTTGACTTACTTTCCCCTTTTTGTTCTCTTTGTCCTTCCTTTTGACTTACTTTCCCCTTTGCATTTTCTTTGTCCTTCCTTTTGACTTACTTTCCCCTTTTTGTTCTCTTTCCCCATTTTTTGACACTTATGTCCTGGGTGGTACACTAATAGTGTGTTTATCCAAAAATGTTTTATGGATCTCCATTATGATTTTCAATGTTGCATCCCAATTATTGCATGCTACCTCTAGAGATTGGTATTGAATGTCTAGATGTGTAGCAAGGTCAACTAAGCCATCATGTGTTGAAAGTTGATTATCTTTCTTCATTAATGTTTTAGCGAAGGCTAGTTCCTTATGCAATACTTCCATGTGTGGGGTCAACATGGACTATATATTGATCAAAGTAGCCCTTATGTTTGCATCTTGGGTTTGCAGCTCGACTAGCTTACCTTGAGTTGATAGTAACTTCTGGAAATAAGCTTGACGTTGACTAGGAGATATTTTTAGTGTTGTACATGTTCGCTGTAGACCTCCTTGCAGCTAGTCAATAGCCCTATGTACTTCTTGTGTGAATAAATTCACATCACATAACTTATTGTAAAGAGAGAATATGTTCTCCAATACCTTCTTTACACTCTCAACCTTGGTTGCTAAATCAACTTGTCTTAGTGCAATAGCACTAGATATCTTCTCAATTACTTTTGAGTGAAACTTCTTCTCAAACCATTCTAGAAGTTTAACATTATAATCTAGGTCTTCATCTCTTACGTTATCAACAATGTTGACTAGTTGCTCAATAATAGGTTTCTCCTCATTCAACTTTGGAAGGCTGAAAGAATCAAGAAATATATCTTTGATGTCATGAAGCACTTGCTTCTACTTATGCTTCCTTTTAAGAAACTCTTATTATTTATTCCTCTGTAGAGCTTCCTGTAGAATGCTCATTTTTCTATGGTGATTGTTGTAAGATCAAACTTTGGTAGTTCAATCACCTCATCTAATCTCACATCTCCATAAGATGTGTCTTCAACATTCTTAGATGTACTAGGACTAGGCCTTGATAATTGTAAGGGTGTAACATATGTGCTCAACCTTCGAAGAGTTTGACTAGTAAGAGGAGACACAAAAACTGGTAGGGTAACCAAGGTATGTATAGCTATTTGTTCCTCTAGCCTAGTAGTCAAAACTAACTCTTCAGTCCTATTTTCCTCCCTCTCTGCTTTCTCATCTTCACCTTGCATTTGTGAGATAGGTGTAGGATTGGCTTCCTGACCTATGTGGACTTCTGTCCCATCATTCTCAATAGTTAACATTGCTTGCAATGCTGAAATATTTGACATTAATGTGCTGACATCTTGTGTCACTGCATCCTTCACTTGATATACCACTATGGGCATTGCAACTTGTGTATTAGTGGTGACACTTGTCTGTTTAGTGTATGCACTTTGATCTTCTATAGATTAAGGGAGCACATTAGATGTTTCTTGTGATTTCTCCCCTATAGATGCCAAATCTGCCTTCTTAATCTCATCCACTCTCACTAACATAGGATTGTTTCATAATTTTTTTTTTGTGTGGAGTCTATCAATATTTTCTTCAAATCTTCTTCTATCAAGGGATTGATGTTCTAAGTTGAATTATCATGAACATCCTTAATTTTTATTGAGTCATGTTGACACACTTGGTCTACATGTGGAGGACTAGAACTCAACACTTGCACCTCAAGTACATTTTGATCATCATGTTGTTCTTCATCAGCTGTGGCCTCTGTTGTTGTTGTTTCCTTAGTGCCTCCTACATTAGCATCCTTGACTGGGACTTCTTTTGTAGTCTCTACTACCTCTTGTTCACCTTTTTCCTCTCCAACTTCCTCAAGTACTTGGTCACTTTTCTTCTCTATTGGCAAACCATAAATTACTTTCCAAATTAGGGTATTCTATGTAACAACCTCTTCAACTTGATTTTGCAAAATGTTGAAGGCTCTGTATTTGGGGGAAAATCTCCCCTTGTATTTATTCATGGCTTTTGTCATCATTTGCTTGTCTAAAGTAGGCATCACTCTGGCTAATGTAGCCTCCCTGATCTATCTTTTTATGGTTAGGCTATACTTCCACTTCTGCTCAACTCGATCATAAAGACTCTTAGGTAGTGAGTTGCCAATCTCTAGTGGAGTTGACTTGAATGTAGCCATCATAGTTTATATGACTTCTTCCACTTTATTTTTATCAATTGCTTCTAACTTATCAAAATCTATGTGTGCAAAACTAGATAACTTTGCACTTGTAGTTGTGTTTTCACACAAAATATCTATATCTGATGAGGAATTATGACTTACCACTTTAAATTGACTTAATTCATCTGACTCAGTCTTCTCCTCATCTAACTTGGCTAGTGTAGTATACTTCTTCCTTAACCTCTTATATGTTTTATTTTCTGGCTGACTTTGCTCTATTATAGCAATAGTTCTTTAAATTTTCTTTAGGCTTTACAACTTCCTTGGTTTTCTTGGTAGTTTCCCTTGTGCTAGCCCTAGTAGTAGGTATTGTTGGCTTCTTTTGTACATGTTTTACAACTTTCTTTGGTTTTACCACTACAAGATGATTTTCCTTTCTTTTCTTCTTGGCAGATTGCTCAACTTCTTCTTCCTCGACACCTTCTACATTTTCTTCTTGATCTTCTCCTTTTCCTTGAGTGAGTGTCAATGGGGCTTGGCCTTGTTCTTCCTCTTCATCATCTTCATCTTCTTCTTCTTCTCCCCCTTTAGCAAATCTCTCCTTCAACTTCTTGACCAATTTGTTCTTTTCCTTATCACAAAAGCTATTTGCAAGTTAATAGTGATCCTTTATTTGGCTTCCTCATAGTTTCCAAATGAGGTGGCACTTTTGTTAATGTTCTCTGCCAACAATGTTGTGATAGTTGCAGATGCCTCATCTACATTGATCTCATATGGAAAGAGCTTAATCCACTCAACCCTAGGAATAGTTTCCTACACATATGTATAATCTACATCAACTAAGAAGCCAACATCATTGTAATGTTTCTCCACTAGTGACACAGGAATCCTTAGTCTCTTCTTCATGGATTTCTTGAAATCCTCAAAATAACTAGTCATAACTGACTCAAAATTTTCTCCAAGTTTCTCTATCAACTCTGCAATATGAACTGTTACTAGCCTATTTGTATTCCATACTACCTTTTCAAATGTAAGAAATGCATTCTGCACATAAAAGAACATGCAGACCAATAGAGAACCAAAATTGCATTTTTTGTCTTCCTAATGGCCTCCAAGTTTTCAGATAGTTGTTGAAGTTGTAACTTGGCAAGGTCATAGTTATGGTCTCTCTTGACTATCTTGTATCCAAATCAACTGCCATACATGATACAATGTTGAGTCTGCTAGAGTGAAAGAACTTTGAGAAATCACTCTCACTGCAAAGGAAATTAGGGGTTCTAAAATTGAATCTATAAACATCACTCTCTTGTTCCACACGACACCTATGTTTTTCTCAATTACCTCATTTGCATCACTATGCATGATCTTAGGTCTTTCTAAGGTAGGATAACTTGTAAGTCAGTTAATGATCCTCTTAGTGATCTTAATAGGTCCATTTTCTAACCATATGAAGTCATCATGTATTCTATTGAGCACAATCTTTATCCATTTAGTCTTGAATACATTAGGGAAATCTAGGGCATGGGTCAACCCTTTTCTTTCTACAATTTTATTCTCTTCCCTTAAGACTCCATCTATAGATAGTTTACTATAATCTTATCTCCATGTGTCCTATACTTCCAAGTTTACAAGTATAACAATGCCTGACATCCCGAATCATGAGAACTTGTGGTGGTATCATCAATAATGCACTAGATGGCTCTTCTTTATATGCTATCTCAAGTATTTCTTAGAAAGGTCATTGTATTACATCATTACTAATTAATTACATATTAAAAACTTGCTTTCCTTCCTTCCTAATAGTTACATAAGAGCTAGACACTATTTCAAGTAACTAGGATTTGCAAAAATTCAAACAACATAACTCAACACTAGTGAAATACCTTTTAAATCTGATGAATGATGATAAGTAGTAGTTGAATCTAGTTCAAAAACACTTGAATCTTCTTTCTCAATTTGCCTTCATGCTCTTCATGCTCTCTTCAATCTTTAATGAATGTAAATGAGTTGGAAAATGACTATATAACCCTTGGAATTTGACAATAAATGCTTAATGCTTACACAATTGTTATCTCAACTAATATAGTATTTCCAATTCACTTGGCTTACACATGATTTCCACTATGCTTGGCTTACATAGCAAACTTGACACCAACTAAAATTCCATTCATGCTCAGTAACCATTGTGAGACTTTTCATGCTCAACAACAACATAGAAAACAACAAAACTATAGATTTTCTCTAAGTTCTAACCATTCCATTGAATCTTAATTCATGCATATATGTACTTTTCAAATATTAGATTCTTGGAATTGATGCATAATGTAACTTTGAAATATCAATCCCATACATATCTTTTTATTGCCTAGTTGGGGGTGATGTGATCACCTGATCCATTGGATGAAGTGACCTCATCTACACTTGATGTGTTGCAATCTTCACTCTTCTTCCATGTCTTGTTCATCTACAATTTGGCTTTTTCAACATCAACCTTCTCTTCACCCTTATTGAAATCACTACTTGGTGTTGGTGACCTTGTTGGACAATTTGTGCTAACATGACTAGTCTTCAAACAACTAAAGCATGTAGTCTTACTCAACCATCTACTAGAATCACTTCTGAAATGTGTTCTTATGAAATTTTTAGGAACATGCCCATACTCTTGACAATAGTGACAACTATACCTTATGTTGTAATCCCAATTGTAAGAGTTTTCATTATGGTTTACCTTTGCTTGCTTATTTGATGACCATTTAGGCTTGGATCTTCACTCATATGTCATGTGTCCATACTTCTGACAATTATAGCATTATCCTTCAAATTTTTGAGTGTTCATGGTCTTGATCCTACATTCATTTGCATGATGTCCTTGTTTGTTGCAGTTGTAGTGAATTCCTCTAAATTTATGCTTAGGGCTTTGGTTCATAGTATAACTCCTATAGACATTAGTTGTATGACCTATCTTTCCATAATTATGACAAGTGGGTTTTTTGTTCTTACCTTTGTTACACCTTCGTTCACCACTTCTAGATGATTCTCCTTCTTCAGTAGAGGTGTATCCCAATCTAGTAGTATCATTGATAGGTCTTGGTGATTCCATCAATTTCTCAAAATATTTTATTGCTTCACTTGGCTTGTTAAGCTTTTCTCTTTCATCTCTCAATTCATTTTGTAGTAAGTCATTCTATGACTTCAAGGTTGTGATCTCAATATCCTTTCCATTCAATTTGTGATTAACAATCATCAACTGACATATTAGCAATATTTTTCACATCTAATGTCTTCTCTTCAGTTCTATGGGATAATATCCTTTTGTCTTCTTCAATCATGACTTTTTAATCCTCAACTTTCTTTTTCTTTTCAGTCATCTCACATAGCAATATTGACTACTTTTCTTGCTCTCTTTTGAGATTCTTGACTTCTTCATTTAGGGCTCCATTCTTTTCCATCAGATCTGTAATTGTTGCATCAAACTCTTTAGAGTTTCCTTCTGCAAATAATCCAGTAGTGTCAATCTCTTTGTATTATGTGTCATTTTATTACATGGCCAATTATTTTCTTTTCTTCAATGACTATTGTAGCATATCTCTTGCTTCATTCAATTGATGTAGGATAAGTTGTATTTCAATCTTTTGGTTAACAATGTTCTTCTCCAATAAGTAGACTTCTATTTTCAAGATCTTTCCTCTCAAGCTATCAAGCTTACCTCCAAGAGAACTAGTGCTCTAATACCAATTGTTGGAATTACTTAATGGAAAAGGGAGTTTTGAGAGGGAGTGAATCAAAACTTTAAAACTTTAACCAAAATATATTCACCACACATCCATCTTAGACATACATCTCATAATCTAATATGTAAACTAAAATAACTATCCATGCATGTAATTCAAAGCATAAAGAAAATTATAACAGTTGACACAAGATATTGGTTACCCAGAAACCCTCCAAAGAGAAGATAAAATTGGGGTGGGGATGATGCCCAGAAATCTTCACTACTGTAGTTGTAAAGTGTACCCAATTATGATTACAATGTGTTTGATCATAAACTATGATCTATCCTATGAGGGATCTTCCCTGTCAAAGGCTACAAAGATTGTTAGGTCTCACCTTGTTAAAGGATTTTAACACCCTGCTAAAAGTGTTCCTTGTTAGAGGACTTAAACTCATAATGAAGTAAGCACTATGTTAAGAGATTTACAAGAGCTTGTCAAAACTCAAAACCTATTAAGACTACTCTATTAGGAGATTTACTCTGCATCACCTATTAAAATCATTCAACACCATGATGCTTTTGTTAGCACCTCTCTACTAGATGTTAGATCTTCTCTTTCTTGATGTATCCTTGATCATTTTTATCAGATATGTCTCCTTTGTCCTCTCTCTACTATGTTCTATTCTCTCTAACTGATTGTGCAATTCATTCATCTCTCTCTACCTCCTTAGTCACCACGAATGCCCTCTTCCTCCTTAGCATTCGTCTCCCTCAACAATACTTAGCTCACAAAATTTTTAGGATTTTTCCTCCTTATAAAATAATGGGTGGACTAGGGTTAGGTTAGAATCAGTGATTGTGATTCATCCATATTGTCACTTATTTCATCTCTTTTTCTAATTGGTTACATGCACTACATAGGGATTCACAATATACAATCATACTTATCTTTTGGAATTGTAAAATAATCCTTAGGTCAACTCAAAAATGGTTCACATAAAAGTGTGTGCTATTACAAACAACTATGCCAAAAAAATTTTACTTGGCACCCAAAAGCTCTGATGCTTGGCATTCATTGTATCTTTAATGTTGTAACTTAGCTTCTGAATGACTCACCATCCATTCTTTACTCGAAACCTGAATCACTCAACATGTATAGACTTGCTCATCACTTGAGTGACTCGGCACATACTATCTGCTCAACACTAAGTATATTGGTTTGCTTGCATTATCTGGCAATTAATGCTCGACATGCTTTGATCACTCAGCTCACACTAATTTCTTAGCTTGCTCTGATCACTTGGTATACACTATGTTTCTACTAGAATATGACTTAAGTGTTTTGTCACTACCTTGTCAAAACCAAAATGAGATCAACATAAATTTATCCAAATAACATTAAAAACATTGAGATCTCCATATCAAATGTATCCAAATAACATAAAAATCATAAAGGTCTCCATATCAAATGTATCCAAATAACATAAAAAAACATCGAAGTCTCCATATGAAATGTATCCAAATAACATATATATAAAATATCTCCATATGAATGAAATAGACATCTAAAATAAGACAATCTCATTACATATACTTGTAGATCAACCACACCCCCCTCCTAATCCATAATCCTAAAAGGCTCTATGATCTATGTTTGAACCCTGTGTCAAATGAAAGAAAATTGTTTGAAATCTAGAGTTATAAAATTATGTACATACATTATATCACATGTATATATATATATATATATATATATACATATATATATACATATATATGTATGTATATATATATATGTATGTATGTATATATATATATACATATATATATACATGTATATATATATATATATATATGTATATGTATATATATATATACATATATTTATATATATACATATATTTATATATATACATATATACATATATTTATATATATACATATATACATATATTTATATATATACATATATACATATACATATATATATATATACATATATATATATATATGTATATATATGTATATATATACATACATACATATATATATACATACATATATATGTATATATATATATATATATGTATGTATATATATACATATATATATACATATCTATGTATGTATATATATATGTATGTATGTATATATATACATATATATACATATATATATGTATACATATATACATATATACATATACATATATACATATATACATATATACATATATACATATATACATATATACATATACATATATACATATATGTATATATATATATATACATATGTATATATACATATGTATATATGTATATATGTATATATATATATGTATATATGTATATATGTATATATGTATATGTATATATGTATATATGTATATATGTATATATGTATATATATATATATATGTATATATGTATATATATATATATATATATATAGTAACATACTTGTGACTCATGCCGTGTGGGATCTGTCAAGGTCTGAAGATCGCCAAAATGCAACATACTATCACTAAGACCGTATAGCACACACGTATGTACACAAGTTAGATTGAATCAAGAATATATGTATGTCTCTAGGTACAAGTATTTAAGCTCAAGTACATGTAAACTTATAAGTGTAAATTATAGTAACAAATAAATTTAAACATATAAATATATTTACCATAGCATCATGTAATGCTCTATCGATCTCACCGATATCTAAATCATGTAGTGATAAAATAGCCCAGTCCAAGTCTAAGTTGGTCATATCATCTCAAAGCATAGTGGTAAATAGATGTTGTCATACTGTGGGGGCCTAAGTATGGGGAGGGGTATTGTAAGAGGTTCTACACAATCCTAAGTTGGGGGGGGGGTGTTGCATGACCTTGTATAGGAGCAAGTGTTGTAGAAGGTGCAAGACTATCCTCCTATCTCTGTGAACCCTATTATCTTGTTGTGTGTGAGAGAATGTGGTTGATCTATCCACGAATGGAACTAAGAGGAATCCATGTGACTGTCAATAATTCCAGATATAAACCAAGAAGCTCAATTGTTAAATAGGAAGCCATACGACGTAGTGCATCCACATCTAATATAATAGAAACCTCTAGTGGATATGGTATATCTTCTATCCCATATACATCATCAACTCATGTGCTAGAGGATGCAACTATCGAAATGGTACCACAAGATTGTAACATATATCTACCACGTCAATCCAAAGATGTTTCCTATAACTATGTAGCAATTGTGGCAATGCTAGAATAGATTTGAGTACTGATTATATCATATGGAACAATCATACCTGCAGGAGCCATATGTGGAGCTCTTGACATGAGCAAAAGGTTTGGACCCACAATTGCATGTTTATTAATGGGCGTAGGGGTGTTCGTAGGTCTAAATCTATCTAATAGTCTATCGAGGCCCTGTCTAGCATGACCTGGAAAATCTATATAATCTACATCAAGGTGTACATGAAATTTTACATGTAATTGTTTGCAAAATAGAGAGGACACTCATCCTTCTGTGGCCACCTGTGATGTTCAGCTGACTAACGAGGATATATAAATAGTGTAACAAGATAATATGTACACTTCATAGCCGAATAACCTTTAACCCTAGGCCTATCTGTATAAAATGTAAACATGCTCTTCACCATAGTGGTGGAGACCTCTCTATCAAAATGTTTGTACTTCATAGTGCTAGTGACACTGTGAGAAAGAGAAGAATAAAAGTTCTAAATACTAATATCATCATATGGGTTGTATGACTCAATCATTTGAATCATACATCACAACTCATCTCTCATAGCAGTAATCTTCTCCCTATTATGGAGGGTGGTAGAAGCCAAAAGTGTAGAATCTAGGAAATCAATAGCATGAGATAGCCTAGAAATTGTATCTCTAAATAAATACTCTCTCTCCTTAGTAGATGATATTGATCTATGTGTTATACTAGACTCAACACTACAACCCCCTCCATGAACACTACCATCCCCTGAGGATGCAGGTGCACCACCAGTACCAGATGCCATAATGTATGATATACAAAGATGATATGTCTATAAATACAGAGCTAAGATACGAGTATATATGATAAAGATCTAGATTTGCACATGCATATATAAACATATAAAAATACTTGTGTAAATAAAAATAAAATTGAAAGTTACATTTAATTTAAAACATGTACATATACAAAGTTGAACAACTAAAAAATATAGACTATTTTATTTAACACACATGTTATATATATCAACTTGATGTATAGCTCATATATGTGAAAAAAAATATGCACATGTATGTGTGATAAAAAAAACTAATTTTAAACTAAGTTATTCTAGTTAACTTTCTGCCTAATTTTTGACTACATGTTAAAGTGTAGGTTTACTATGTTAATGTATTCTAAAATGTAACTAATTTCTAACTATAGGTCTGAATAAGTTTTCTAAGTTTGATGTAGATGTAGGTCTATTATATATATATATATATATATATATATATATATATATATATATATATATATATATATATATATATATATCTTTTGAAATTGGTTATGTTTTAAGTTTCCAAGTTTGGACAACTAGAAGTTATTCTAGTTTAGTTCTACCTATTTTATTTATTTATTTATGATGAATAGTCCTTTTCTATTAATAAATAATATATTAAGATTACTTAAAAATGTTTGATATATTTAACTATATAGGTTTCCTATGTTAATGTTTTCTAAAATGTAATTAATTTAGCTATCTAGCTATGAACTTGAGTTTTCTAGGTTTGATGCAAAATTTATATCTATGATTAAGTAGATATTTAATTAAAAAATGTTTTCTAAAATGTAACTAATTTCTAGCTATAGGTCTGAATAAGTTTTCGAAGTTTGATGTAGATGTAGGTCTGTTATATATATATTGAAATTGGTTATGTTTTAAGTTTCCAAGTTTGGACAACTAGAAGTTATTCTAGTTTAGTTCTACCTTTTTTTTTTTTTTTTGATGAATAGTCCTTTTCTATTAATAAATAATACATTAAGATTACTTAAAAATGTTTGATATATTTAACTATATAGGTTTCCTATGTTAATGTTTTCTAAAATGTAATTAATTTAGCTATCTAGCTATGAACTTGAGTTTTCTAAGTTTGATATATATATATATATATATATATATATATATATATATATAGAGAGAGAGAGAGAGAGAGAGAGAGAGAGAGAGAGAGAGAGAGAGAGAGAGAGAGAGAATTGGTTATGTTTTAAGTTTCCAAGTTTGGACAACAAGAAGTTATTCTAGTTTAGTTCTACCTAATTTATTTATTTATTTTTGATGAATAGTTCTTTTCTATTAATAAATAATACATTAAGATTACTTAAAAATGTTTGATATATTTAACTATATAGGTTTCCTATGTTAATGTTTTCTAAAATGTAATTAATTTAGCTATCTAGCTATGAACTTGAGTTTTCTAAGTTTGATGCAAAATTTATATCTATGATTAAGTAGATATTTAATTAAACAATACTATAGTTATCTAGATGTAAAATCTATACCTATGGTTAATTAAATTATAATTGACTTTAGATTTAATTTTCTAATGTACATACTTTATACTCTATCTAACATATAATTTAACTATATAAAAAAATTAACTAATCTAATAACTAACTATTAAAACACTTAAAATTCAAATAATTTAACTAATACTAACATGTAATAACTAAAAATAACTTAACAAAATAAAAAAAACACACAAAAAGCCACCTACCACTTATGGCCGAAACACCCAAACCCACTCCCCAATATTCAAAAATTGCAACAGTGAAAATGACCCCCCAAAAGTGATTTCGATGAATATATATTGCCTTGTACCATTTCGGCCAAACCCGATACGGCCAAAAGGGTTTCAGCCATAACCTTGTCTACCATGTCACCCTGGGAAAGTGCCACGTGCATATGGCTAATAGTGTTTCAGTCGTAACCCATTCGATTGTAACCGTTTCAACCGTAACCCCTTAAGATATCCCAAAGGGTGATGCAACTTTGTACTTTTACCCATATTAGAATAAACTACACAAAATTATCACAACCACATTGATTATTAAATCTTATAAAAACTATCAATCAGGTAAATTAAACACTATTTTTAAATATAGTTCTCTCCTAAAAAATATTACATACATAATCCTTGACCTAATTGTAGGAAAACTTAAATACTATCCCTTTTATTGACAAAATATAAACCTTGAGTATAAATATCGACTAAGAATTCGAAAAAAAAGCCTTCATATATATGAAATTAACCTCTTCCTATAAAAATAAAATTTACTAATAGAAACAAAAAATGAATTGTAATTCTAAATATATTTAGTCCTTAAAGATAATTGAACCCTATTTTTATTAGTAGACAAATACAAATGTTGGAATAAATCTTAGACACATCATATATCATAACATCAAGTGAAGTGATTTTATAGAGTAACAAAAAAATTGACTCTTATTTTATAATTATATATTACACAAAATTGAACACTAGTATGATTTGTATGCCTACCTCTAAAGAAATTAAACACTATTATTTTAATATAATCCTCCCCTGACATTTGATTCATAGATATTCATTAGCCTAAATATGTGAGAAATTAGACACTATCAATGTTATTGATTGAAATCCAACCCTAATTATAAACATTGACATAAAATTTATTGTAAATTATAAATGTAATTTGTTAGTCAACATAGATTGGTCATTATATATATCATATACAAATTTAATCCCAAAAACTATTAAAATAAATGAATTTGACCCATTACTATGTAAACCAAATTCAACCCTAGAAACAAAAAATGATTCTTAATCCTATAAAATTATTAATTTATGCTAAAAAAACTTGAACTCACCATTATATTAGAAATTAAATTATAGTTTCAAATATTGATCTTGCTTGAATTGAACCGATAATGAAAAAATACGAATTAGAAAAGTTATATAATAATGCAATACTATATACTAAACAAATTATAGAGTTTTGTCTTGTTGCTTGTAGATACATTCCTATAAATAAATAAATAAATAAATAAATAAATAAATATATATATATATATATATATATATATATATATATATATATATATATATATATATATATATATATATATATAATACAGTAAACACAATGATATAAATTATAGAATGTATTATGAAATGATTCAACATTTTGAAACTACAACATTGTCAATAGATTACGTTTCTGAAAATTATATTTTGCAAATGCAAATTATTGTGGATAAGGTGAAGGAGATTTATAATTGAGTTTCTCGTTTTTCGTAATATATGGAAGAGGTCCAGTGTGATCATACTGAAAATGAAGCCCATAACACTATTCTCATTGGTGATTATTTCATAAGGTCACTCCATCAGAACAATTAGTCTTTGTTGTATTTTTTTAAAAATTTGTTAATGATTTTATATAAAACTTGTATGAACCCTTAATAGAATGAAATATTATGTCGAATTGTCGTATAGCTTCAATTAAAACCATGTATGTGTTTCTTTAAAGATTCAAATCACTACATTTTTTTTTGAAAGTATTGTATTAACCATCATTTAACAGTAATAGATTTCCACAATCCATTTGTAAAGTACTAAGTTTTCTGGATTCGATTGTGTGTGTTTATTTCATCAAAAAAATAAAAACTATTTTGGATCACACTACATGATCCATCATCAGGATAAGAAAGTGCAGGATAGTAAGATATATAGACTATACCTTTCTCAAGAATTATAAGAAGTGAAGGGGGAAGCTCGCAAAACAATGCAATACAAAAAATAGAAATAAAAAGCTACACACACCAAAAAATATAAAAAAGAAATAATAGAAAAAGGTTAAAAGAGAAAGAATTAAAAACTAAAAAAGAAGAAAAATTGGAACAAATAAATAGCTACATATATAGATGAAATAAACACACACAATTGAATCCAAAAAACTTAGTACTTAACCATTGTTGTTATTGTTTGATCTTTGATTTGTTGAAGATACTTTATAAAAAATATATAAATCCTTAATAGACTCATCCTTAATGTTGAACTATATATATATATATATATATATATATATATATATATATCCATTGAAGTTTACAACATTGTATTTCAAATTGTCTTATCCATTCAATTGAAATCATGTATGTGTTTCTTTATTCATCCTATGTTAAGAATGTTGTATTGATAGTGTTTCAAAATTTTAAACTAGATTTTAGTACTCTCTAACATTATAAAAATTTAATAGCATTATTATAAAAAAAAAACATTATATAAAATTAACAACATTATACAAAATTTAACATCAATATAAAAAATTAAATAACATTGAAAATAATGGTATAAGATTGAAATTAAATAGATATAATTTATATTTATACAACATAAAAAATAATTATACATTTCTTTATAGTAAATATCAATCATATTTAGAATAAATTTTTTTCTAGGTACTAATAATAAAAATAAACAAGAAATAAGTGTGTTTTTATCCATTGTAATTGTTATAGACAAATGTATTGAAGACATTTTTTATTGATTTAACGATGTAAAATTGAAATGAATTATTGAAATCTTTAATGTGATTACTAATAATATCAATCAAACAAATCAAAAAATATTTATTTGATTATGTTGTCCTTTAATCTTGAAAGCATGCCAATGTTAGCATGAATTTTGATGATACTACATTGGGGGAGTATCCTAAGCATTGAAGAGTATTGATATGTTGTATTCATGACTACATTTGTCATTGATGTCAACATAGTAGTAATTTTGTTAAGATTGGAAGAATGGCAGTCAGTAATCTTAGTACATGTAGAAGTTGAGGAAGTTTTAGATGATGTGTAGTAGAGGACATATTCTTGAGGTTGTCCTGATGACATGGTTAAGAGGACTAAGTCCGAGTCAATGGTGTACGAAAGTTACACTTTATTTAATGGAAGCAGTGTAGAAATAGAGGACTGGAAAACATAGTTATGATGATCTATCAATATCTTTCATTTGAGATGTAATGAAGGGATGCACAATCACAGAGTGATAGAGGACATTTGTATGATGATGCCAGCATGTGCACAAGATGTGGTTTCACACGTCTGAAGTTTTGTATAGACTATGAGCTGACAATGCTATTGCAATTGTGAATTAATTAGTTATCATATTTTAATTAATTGGGAAAGCCTCAAGGCCAACTCAAGGAATTATTATGAAGATATGATATAAAGGAAAGTTGTTTTCCTTTCTTGTGATGAGAACTTGGATCAGAGGATGAAGTGGAATGTGAAGTATTAGTGCGTAGTATGAAAAGGAGTAGAATGCTTACTGAATGCATGTAAGCAATCTAAGGGATCATTGGATCCACAGTATGAGATCTGGTTACAAGATTTGAAGGAGCAGAAGTCCAGTTGATAGGAAAGACATTGAGGAAGGAAGTACATTTCAGTTCTATTATTCTGCAAGGAATAATATAGAGATCATTTGGATAGTGGGTTCTTTGATCTTAACCTTGAAGTTGTTTGGGCTGTGGGTCTAGCTATCTTCTGCAACTCCTAATAGGGTTAGAATCAACTAACAAGGATTCAAAGTCTCCTAATAAGGACTCATATGTACTAAATGTTGTAACAGACTCCTAACAGGGTCTGTCCTCTAACAAGGAATATTTATATTAGTACAACATCTTGTGGGTACCATCCCCACTCGGGTTTTCCCTCTGATCAAGGATTTCCCAAGTTAACATATATGGTGTTAATTGTGTATGAGTATCTTGTTGTGGTTTTATTTAACATTACTAATATGGTTAAGATTGTTTAAAGTTAATGATTGTGATAATAGTTGGATAATTGATTCACCACCACCCCCCCCAGTGGACTATATATTCTAACAATTGGTATCAGAGCATCAGGTCCTTGAAGATAAGGCTTAACAACTTTGAGATATCAATGGTGAATATGTTCAGGAAGGATATTCCAAGATTCGATGGGGCCAACTATGATAGTTGGAAGGAAAAGATGAAGACTAATCTATTATGCATGGGTCCAAGATATTGGCTGTTGACAAAAGCTAAGAAGGCAATTGTTGAAGAATCAAAGCTAGAAGAATGCAGTGAGGGAGAAGGGGATATGTGTTCATGTGTAACATGAGAGCTAGAGAAGCCTTATTGTCAACTCTTCCAGAGAATGAATACAATCAGGTGAAGATATTTCAAACTTCTCATGAAATTTGGAAAGCATTAGAAGTTACTTTTGAAGGTAATGATCATGCAAAATGAATGAAATTGGATTTACGCATTTCAAGATGTTAAGATGATGGAAGATGAATCCATAAGAAGTTATGTTGGTAGAATATCAAAAATTGTTGCACGTATTCAATCTCTTGGTGGTACTAAACAAGATGATGAGGTTATATGGAAGATCTTGAAAATTTTATCACCACCATTAAAGCAAACAACTCAGATGATTCAGCTAGTAATGCCCTGCACCAAAGATTTCACAAAGGAAGCATTGCTTGGAAGATTAGAATCTGTAGAAGTAGAAATGAGATAGTCTAGAGAATTAGCCAGAGCTAAGCCAACTTTTAGTGCTCTGAACATTCGACCTAATTTGTCAAGAAGTATAAGTGCAAGAGGAGACTTTGCCAGTAGTAGTAGATCTTAAGAAGATAAAAAGATTAAAGAAGGAATAGCCCTTTTGGTAAGAAGAGAGAAAGATGGTAAGAAAATATTTAAGTGTTGGACTTGTGATGAATATGGTCATTATGCATTGAAATGTCCTAAAAGAGAGAAAAAGTTTAGAGGAAAATTTAAGCCTAGAAGAGATAAGGATAGAAATTGTTTATATGCTAATAAGGATGAAGAATCTAATGAAAAAGATCATAGTGAAAGTGGTGATGAATTAGGATTTGTGGCTATGAAGGAAGATAATCTTGATAGAGAAATTAGAGAAGAGAGAGCTCTAGTTACCCGAGTTGAGAAGAAATCAGATTGTATAATTAATAGTGGATGTTCACATCACATGACTAGTGATATGAACATTTTTTCAAGTTCAGAAACCATGATGGAGGTATTGTTAGAGTTG
This sequence comes from Cupressus sempervirens, assembly GCA_028749045.1. Taxonomy (NCBI): domain Eukaryota; kingdom Viridiplantae; phylum Streptophyta; class Pinopsida; order Cupressales; family Cupressaceae; genus Cupressus; species Cupressus sempervirens. The sequence continues at coordinate 261,705,516 of CM053787.1, read as the reverse complement.
GTAACAATGCAGCCTGTCATATCACAGGGATTGGATCTATTACTCTTGAGGGTAACACTAACATTGATGATAATTACTTTTTTGATGGTTTGAAACACAATTTGTTAAGTGTTGGATATTTGGTAGACAAGGGATATCTGTTGCAGTTCACAAAGAAGACTTGCATTATCAAAGACAAAGATGGTAAGTTGATTGGTATAGGAACCAGATCTAGAAGTAATGCAATTTTTTTTGAATCCTACTAAAATAATATGTTTTTTTGCAAAGGTTGACAATAGTTGGTTATGGCATAGAAGGTTTTGTCATATAAACTTTGATTATATTGTGAAGGTTAGTAGTACATTTGCAATGAGAGATCTGCCTAAGACAATTAAGCCTACTAATGTTATCTACAAGGAATGTATTTTGGCTAAGTAGAGGAAAGTGTATTTTCCTAGCAAGAAGTTCTCTACTAGAGAGAAACTGGAGATTGTTCATGTTGGTACTCAAAATTGAAGCCCTGATTTTGAGTAAGATTGAAAAAATCAAGCCTTATAAGCACTTTTTGATGCATGTGTACCCAACTGTCCATTTGAGGCCTAAGAGGTGTTTAATGTTTCTAACACCTTGCATTTAGTATATCCACTCATCCCATGACGATAAATTTCCATTTCGAGCCATTTTGTGAAGTCTCGTTTTGAGCAATGTCCAATTCTGCTTTTTTGCCTAAGTGTCAAATAGCAACAAGAGGTTGTGTTTGCAATTGAATATCTCACACCCAGTAGTGTTTCATGACTTGTTGCTTTAGGAGTGTTTAGTGTCCATACCAGAGAACCTATGTTTCAGATTTTGAGTTGTTTCGAATACATTTTACTAGGTTTTGAATCCCTCAAAGTTGGTCATTTATTGATGACATGCTGATGCAATTTGTTCAGAATTCTGGGAGGCCCTATTTGACTTGTTATAACTTTGACCCAGTTGACTAAAATGAGAAAATTCCTTTTGAATTGCATTTTAGAGGTCATAGACTTGTTATATTTCAATTTTCAAATCTTGATGAATCTGGTTGATCAATTTTTGAATGCAATTCCAAATGCAATTTGTAACCTTTTACTGGTGTCATAAAGTGCAGATTGGTCCGTACCCTTGTTCCTGATGTCATATCTCCAATTTTGTGATAGGTGAGATGGAATGGATTGTACCACTGGGTTGTACTCCAAAAATACTTTAAGTGTACCAATTTTTAAATCTTGATGAATCCATCTGCACACTTTCCCAGGTCCATTCCATTTGCAAATTTTGAGTAGCCTACTTTGACTATCTGCCAAATGTGCCCTGTTATTTTTCATGAGTTCTAATCCCAGAATTATGTTTGCCTCATGATAGTCAATAAATACCCCAGTTTCTATACCCGTAAGTGTTAGTTTGCCTTATTTTTAAAGCCAAATCTGAACGTGTTTTATGGTTTTTTGACATGTTTTATTGTAGGCAATTATGAAAGGGTAACTTCGACAGTCAATATCTTTTGACTGAAAATTTGTCATGAGATGAGATTTGACAGGGTAGGAGTATGCAGAGCACATAATCAGTATGTTCAATTTTAGAGCTCGGTTATCTATTTAGGTCATTTTTTAAAGCTAGTCGACAGACCCTATTAGCATAAAATCATAGTTTGGAAATAAGATGTGAAATGAGTTGTAAATCATGTTTCAATTATTGATTTTGATCTTAATCAATACCAGATGTTTAATGGGTTGGTTTGAAATTTCAGTCATTCAGAAATGAAATTTTTTTTAGCCAGGCCAACTTTAGGGGTCCGACTAATTTTGCCAAATTAATAAAATTAAGGAAATTGAAGATGTTCTAATAAGGAGAATGCTTATTGCAATTGCCCTCATGGTGAGGTCCGATCTGATTTCCAATAGAGAAGACTATGTCTTTTCTTCCTTAGCTAAAGGTGCATGCTTGAAGAATTGTTAAAAAATGCAGAAAGAATTACTCATCCACAAAGTGGTCATCCTGTTGTTCTTGAGGATTCAATAGATTTGGTGGCTATTATGCAAGCAAATAGGTTCTTCACATTACAAACATTGCAAGTTCTACACAAATGATTTTTTGAAACATATATGCCTTTTGAGAAGAAGTTGCATGGTGTATTGAGATCCAAGGTGGACAGATCTATTTCAAAAGACAACATAATTATTGTAGATTCATTAAACAACATTAAGGGATACAGATATGAGCTATGGTGTTTGGTGAGAGCTACTAGGATAAGATATTGTGTGGTTGATTGTAGTTGTATTATGATGAGGAGGAAAATATGATGTTTTCCAACTTTCTCTAGTCTCCACGTGCACAACATGTAAGAGGAAGCTCTACATTGGCAACAGAGTGCATTAGAACAAGTAAAGAACTTGGAGGAGCCCATGGCATTTAAGAAGGCAGGGGAGTCTTCAAAGCTCGTCAAATACACAAAGAGGGATACCTTTCTTCTCAGGAGGTGTAGACGACTGTTAAGATTGGCTTTTTCCTGGGGAGCTTCCAAAGCATGTTATCTCTGAAGGCCATCTAAAACCCAAGCAATGTGAGTGAAGAGAAGAGTTGCAAGGTAAGAGAAGGTGGTAGATTGGAGGCAAGAAGGGCATTCATAGCTAAGGTAGGAAGAATGCAGCGCAAACATAAAATCAAATGAAGCCACCCAACATTGAGGGAAACAAAGGAACCCACATCCAAAGCTGCAACATGCATGAGAGATTTGCAGAAGGTAGTGGCAGGAGGGAATTTGCATTATAAAATGCCCAAACAAGAAAACATTGTTAAAATGTGGAGAAGCTGCCAGTCTAAGGAAGAAGCCGTCAGTCTGAGGAGGAAAGGGAAACTCACAGCAAGATGCCCATGTTGGAGAGAGGCGACAATGCATGAGGAAGCTGATACAAGACAAGGCTATAGTTAAAGAGGAAGTTTCCCACACTTGGGAACACTCCATAGCACACAGTCCAGTCCAAGACATAAGAAAGAAGGAAAACAACAAAGTGGCAGAGTTTGTTTAAAAAATGTGGCAGAAATTAAGAACAGTGGTAAAAAAAAGGTGAATGTCTTCGCTGTCTTCATTTGGAGCAAGTGCACATAGAAGATGTCTTTATTTGGATTCTTGTTCCTTTGTAATCAAGTGGTGTAGCTTAGATTCGTTAGAGGAGTTACTAATAGCAATGAAGAAACATTGGAAGGCAGGAGAAAGCAATCGCATAGAGAGACATTTATCCCACATTTTCTATGCTGGGAAGGTTTTAAAATATTTAAATACAAAAACACTCATATGCTAGGTTGTCTTCAAGACAATAGCCTTTTGGAAAGGCAGCAGTTGCACGGTGGGCTCGTGGTCAGCCACTGGTGGATGATAGTTGGAGGTTGGCTTGCAGATAAATTTTGAACATGCATGCAAATCAAGGAGGTGATGTGGAATTTGAGGAACAGGATGATGACACATTGAGGATCATGCAGTTGTCGCTATGTTGCCAAGCCAAGATGCATGATGAATATCCATAGCGACATAGCGACTAGCTGATGTGGTGGTGACATTGGGGTGACGTGGTGATGATTGTGTGCTGAGATGGTGCTAACATGGTGGTTAAGAATGAGATGCCATAAAAACTTGCCAGAATTCGGTGATCGCCATGTTTCCACCGAAAAATGGGAAGATTTTCCAACAAGCGACATGGCAACCTACTAGAAAATCCAAAAAATTGGCAAGTATTTGTGGGGCCCTCCTGGTACAACCAGCCTATCACCAACTAACATGTGGCATTTCAACCAGTCAAAATTTGACACATGGCATCACAATAGTGGTTAAGAGGATATCATGTGATTTTTTAAAAAATAAAATAATATATTTTTCAAAATTGAAAAATTTTGTTTCAAAAACTGAATAATCTATATATAGTTCAGACTATAGAATTTTTTTAAAATTTTAAAATTTTCCAAAAATGCTTTGAAACACATAGAAGAAGCCTGAAACTTCAAACGGCTACCATAGGGGCAATTTTTGTCCAAAATAGGCACTTCAATATATCGTTGGAATCGAGAAGAAATGAATTCTCTGAATATGAAGTCAGATTTTTCATAGGAATTCAACAGTTCAGTCTATAAGTGAATTTATATTTTTTGGGGCATTCTCAATAGAACAGGCAGATTTCATCATGGAGCATCAAAATTGGTTAGGAGGCACATATAAAAGTTGGTTGAAGCCTGAATGTGGAGAAATTTGATTCTAAAAGTTTTATTGGCTTCTAGAGTTCATTTTTAACTTATTTTTTCCTTTGCTTTGATTTCAAATCTGGCATTAAAATTAGTTATCCTTTTCAATCAAATATCTAAGATACTTTATGCTTTTATAGGCCAAAATTATTGAAGATTTGATATGTAGTTATAGAGAGAGATTAGAGAGATGTTTTTAACTTCAAGGAGATGTTTTCCAAGTGGACACATGTCAGACATAGAGCAGATCCGAGGAATGGGATGATGACACATGGAGGATCATGCAATCGTTGCTATGTTGCCAAGCCAAGATGCATGATGGATAACCATAGCGACATAGTGACTAGTTGAGGTGGTAGTGACATGGAGGTGATGTGGCGATGATCATGTGCTGAGGTGGAACTGATGTCGTGGTTAAGAATGAGATGCCAGAAAAACTTACCGAAATGTGGTGGTCGCCATGTTGCCACCAAAAAATGGGAGGATTTTCTAGCAAGTAACATGGCAACCTACCAAGAAGTCCTAAAAAATTGCAAGTATTTTTGGGGCCCTCTTGGTACAATCAGCCTATCACCAACTAACATGTGGCATTTCAACTAGTCAAAATTTTACACATGGCATCGCAAGAGTGGTTGAGAGGATATCATGAGATTTTTTTAAAAAATAAAATAATATCTTTTTCAAAATTGGAAAATTTTGTTTCAAAAACTGAATAATCTATATATAGTTCAGACTATAGAATTTTTTTAAAATTTTAAAATTTTCCAAAAATGCTCTTAAACACATAGAAGAAGCCTAAAACTTCAAACAGCTACCATAGGGGCAATTTTTGACCAAAAAAGGCACTTCAATATACCATTGGAACTGAGAAGAAATGAATTCTCCGAATATGAAGTCAAATTTTGCATAGGAATTCAATGGTTCAGTCTATAAGTGAATTTATATTTTTTGGGGCATTCTCAATAGAACAGGTAGATTTCATCATGGAGCATCAAAATTGGTTAAGAGGTAGATATAAAAGTTGGTTGAAGCCTGAATGTGGAGAAATTTGATTCTAAAAGTTTTACTGGCTTCTAGAGTTCTTTTTTTAACTAATTTTTTTTCCTTTGCTTTGATTTCAGATTTGGCATTAAAATCAATTATCCTTTTCAATCAAATATCTGAGATACTTTATGCTTTTGTAGGCCAAAATGATTGAAGATTTGATATGTAGTTACAGAGAGAGATTAGAGAGATGCTTTTAACTTCAAAGAGATGTTTTCCAAGTGGACACATGTTAGACATAGAGCAGATCTAGGAATTCATTCCTCTATATCAGTCTCTTTCTTTCTCATTGTATAGGTTCCATTTTTTCTGTGAGACCACATAGTTGGATCCAGAGCTGTGATTCCACAAAATTCTTCAACAATCTCTCACTTAATGAACAAGAAGAAATAAGAATACAGATAGTTCTAATCTATTAGGTAGTTTTACATTTCAATTTCACGCATCTTATTGTATTTGTTTCAATGAAATGAATGAAAAGGCAACAACAGGTTAGTCTTCATTTTGATATCTTGTCTCCCATTCATGTTGTTTATGATCTTTTGTGTTTTGTAAACAAAGAGTATGAAACTCAGTTGCAATCTATGGCTTGTATATGTTGATTTATTTTGCTTATGACTCAAAGAGTTATGTAAATGCTTGATTTATCATCATAGGATTGAAAATCTCATGAAGGGATAGGTCGAGTATGGGATTCAAAAAGATGTAGATGTCTAATTCACAAAGTGGATAGATAGATCAAGAAGTCCTAATGTATGGCATATGTTAATGACTTTCAAGAATTTGTGTTAGGGGTTTGTGTGATTTCCCAATAGATAAGGCACTGATCATTTTGAAGGATCATAGGGTTATGTTGTTCATGTTATGTTTTGCTAATATCAACATCATTAATCAATTGTATTTTCCTTTTATGTTGAAGAGCTGAAAGGGATGCCCTCACCCAGCTTGTGAATTTCATAGATTTGTAAATTGCTACTGCATATCTTTGTTATTGCATAAGTATTAGGAGATATAAGGGTTTTTATCTGCTTTTTTAGATTCAGGAATATGTTTTAGCACTGGTACCATATAAATTGAATATGAGGTACACCCGCCTAGGTTTTGCAGAGCCTCAAGTAAAAGAAGGGTCTAGCCTTATAGTTGGCCCGGTGTGTGAAATGATATGTTAAGGATGGGAGTTAACTACCCCTAGATGTGTCTTATTCTCATCAAGGTAATTTGAAACCTGTAGCATTTCAAAACACAAACAAAATGGTGACTCTGCTAGGGAGGTATTGAATATGAAAGAGAAATTCAATATGATTAAAAGAAAGGCATGTGCAAAGTTTGCTATAGCAGCAGGGTGTGAAGTGTTTTCCATATCTTTGTTGAAGATTCATATCTCCCAGTGAGGTTTTATCCATTTGTAGTAGTAACTTTGAGGTTGAGTGTAAATTTTGTTGTTAAGAGTCTCCATCTTCAATCAATTCAGCTAGATTTTTGTTTTCAAAGTGTTGTTGTAAAATCATAGTCAAGAATGAACATAAAGTTTGTGTTCCCTTTTCCAAGTTTGTAAATCTACAAGAGTGGTTTGATGATTTGCATTTCTCCTACAACTAAAGGTCTAGTTTAGATTTTTCAAGTGACAAATTTTGTTTTATTTCTCACAAAGTGTGAGTGTTGACTCTCAAATATTTGTACTAGTTTATTCCTAGTTGATTTCATTGCAAGATTTTGAAGGACTTTCAGTTGTATGGGTAGATCTGAAGGTTTTGATAGTTTCTTGAAAAGACAGTTTAAATTCTTGATAAAGTTTTAAAGTGTTGTTTGCAATCTATTGTTATAAGAAAGTGAATTATAAAAAGTAAATCACAACAATAATTTTTTTATCCCTCTTGCAAGGAGGTGGTGGCTCTACAAAGTTTTGACCAGTGGTGTGAAGGAATTTCAGTCTTGCACCTGTGCAAAATCAGCAGATCGAAGTTTAGTATCAACACTTGAGGTATTTTGGTTTTCATATTTCTCTTTCATGGAAATCAAGTGTTTAAAGAGGTTGCCTCTATTCAGTGATTTTTAGCACTAGAAGAAAGAGGTAGAAGTTTTATTTTAAAATGGAATTAGATCTCAGATCTGAAATTAGTTTACCAAGACATGAAGACGTGCTTGAAGATATGGTATAAATTAAGAAAGATCTTCGCAATCAGATTGTTAGATTTATAAGAAATGTGGTAGGAAGCGTTCAAGGTCTAGAAGATGATTAGACCTATGAAAAGTTTAAATCAATACTTATGGAGTTGCATGCATCTTTAAGACCTAAGGAATCTTTATGGCCTATTGCTTTCCTAGATGTCTTTATGCCTAATTCAATTGACTGGACATCACATTTAAGGCTACAAAAGATCATTCATGTTGATAGTCTTTTCAAGAAATTTGAGAATGATTTAAATAACCAATGTGAATGTGTTGAAAGTAATAGTGTGTCTAGTGTATCCATAGATAATGACAATGTTTCTTGTGATTATGAAGAGATGGATGCTAGATCTACTAAATTATATGATTTTAGTCAGTAGGATAAAGATGGTTATGTGACTGAAAATGAATCATGTGATAGTATGCATGAGAGTGTGGACAGTTTTAACAATAGTACAAATAATTCTTTTTTTGGTAAAGATATGAATTATACACCTAGTAAAGAGGTATTGTGCAAACAAGAGGTAATATGTTGTAGTATGGATTTTGGTTTTTCAGATTGTCACATTAATGGTACTACTGCTATAAGTTTTTTAGATCAAACAATTTATGATTAGAACCTAGGAGAAAAAACTTGTGATGAAGTTTTGTTAAGCGTTGATGAAATTTCATAACTGCTAGCTCATGATCTTGAAAGATATGCAAATGTTTCTCTGGATGCTCACGTTGTCCCTTGTGGTATTTCTTCTTATGGTGAAGTCATTTCCCCTAAATTTGATGTTGAAGAAGATATAGTTTCAGAATATGCTCTGTCAAGTTTTGGAGGTGTATGTGATAATAGATCAAGTATCAATACACATGACGACTTTTCTAGTAAGGAGAGTACCAATAGGGAGAAGTTACATTTTTTTTTAGATTCTTATCATGCTAATTATACTAAAATTGGTTTTGGATATGACAAAAAAGCAGAGGCTAGAAGTGATAAATCTGATTCTGAGTTTTCACTACATGTTGATGATAAGTTCAAAGTTCATTCTAATGAGTTGTTTGATGAAGATTACAATCAACATGATTTATTTCAGCACTTTCATAATAAGTTTTCATACTTGGTGACTAATCATTTGTTTGAGTGTGAAGAGGGTTTAGTGAAAGATAAATCTAATTTAATGAGCAACATGACTGCAAGTAGGTAGCAATTAGATTTTACATACTCTTCACATCTAGTTACAAAAGGTGAGTTGCAAAGTTTTGACATATGCAACTTGTTGAAGAAAGTAGAATATGAATCATTTGTGCTTCTGCTTGAGAGCATGCATCAGTCATATGTGGATGATAGTTTTTAGAATGATCCTAGTTTACATGAGCATGCTGATTTTTTTTCTCATAGTGAGCATGATGTAGAAGTTAATGCTGATTTGTACATGCACTATGAGAATGAAGGAAGTTTTTTCATTTTGCCAAGTGATGTGATTCAAGATGCTAATCTGATTGGTGAAATTGAGAAAGATGTTTTAAGTTTACCTCAAGAAAATGTCAATGAAAATCAGATATTTGATAGAGGTAAAAGGTTTTGTTGAAGTTCAGTGGCTTTATGCCATCATTTGTACATAGTAGTAGTAGATTTCTTGCTTTCAATAAAGTTGTTCAAGAGAGTTTTTTCTATCAAGTGTGTGGTATACTTCTTCTAGAGATTTGAATCCTTGCCATGCCCACAAGGGACATGCATCCCCAAGGAGAGCCACTGTTGGGACTCAAAATTGTAGCCCAGATTTTGAGTACCATTGAAAAAATCAAGCCCTATAAGCACTTTTTCATGCATGTGCACTTGGCTGTCCATTTTAGGCCTAAAAGGTGTTTAATATTTCTAACACCTTGCATTCAGTATATCCACTCATCCCATGAAGATAAATTTCCATTCCGAGCCATTTCGTGAAGTCCTATTTTGAGCAATGTCCAATTTTGCTTTTTTGCCCAAGTGTCAAACAATGACAAGAGATTGTGTTTGCAATTGAATATCTTGCACCTAGTAATGTTTCATGACTTGCCGCTTTTGGAATGTTTAGTGTCCATACCAAAGAACCTATGTTTCAAATTTTGAGTCATTTCAAATCTGTTTGACTAGGTTTTGAATCCCTCAAAGTTGGTCATTTATTGACGTCATGCTGATGAAATTTGTTCAAAATTCTAGGAGGCCCTATTTGAGTTGTTATAACTTTGACCCAGTTGAGAAAAATGAGAAAATTCCTTTTGCCTTGCATTTTAGAGGTCAGAGACTTGTTACATTTCAATTTTCAAATCTTGATGAATTTGTTTGATGAGATTTCAAACATGATTCCAAATGCAATTTGTAACCTTTTGCTGGTGTCATAAAGTGCAGATTGGTCAGTACCCCTATTCGTGATGTCATATCTCCAATTTTGTGATAGGTGAGATTGAATGGATTGTACCACTATGTTATACTCCAAAAATAATTTAAGTGTGCCAATTTTTAAATCTTGATGAATCTGTCTGCACACTTTCCTAGGTCCATTCCATTTGCAAAAAATGCTTTTCTGCCAGTGTTTCCAGTCTGTAAATTTTGAGTAGCCTACTTTGACTATCTACCAAATGTGCCCTATTATTCATCATGAGCTCTAATCCCAGAATTATGTTGTCCTCATGACATCAACAAATACCCCAATTTCTGTACCCCTAAGTGTTAGTTTTCCCTATTTTTAAAGCCAAATCCAAAAGTGTTTTATGGTTTTCTGACATGTTTTATTGCAGGCAGTTCTGAAAGGGTAACTTTGATAGTTGATATCTTTTGACTGAGAATTTTTCATGAGATGAGATTTGACAAGGTAGGAGTATGTGGAGCACAGAATTAGTATGTTCAATTTTAGAGCTTGGTTATCTGTTTGGGTCAGTTTTTAAAGCCAGCCAATAGGCCCTGTTAGCAGAAAATCATAGTTTGGAAATAAGATGTGAAATGAGTTGTAAAGGATGTTTTAATTATTGATTTTGATGTTAATTAGCACCAAATATTCAATGGGTCAGTTTTGAAATGTCAGTCATTTGAAAACAAAAAATTTTTTAGCCGGACCCGCTTTAGTGGTCCGACTAATTTCACCAGATTGATAAAATTAAGGAAACTGAAGATGTTCTAATGAGGAGAATGCTTATTGCAGTTTCCCTCATGGTGAGGTCTGATCTCATTTCCAATAGAGAAGACTATGTCTTTTCTTCCTTAGCTAAAGGTGCATGCTTGTGAAATTGTTAAAAAATGCAGAAAGAATTACTCATCCACAAAGTGGTCATCCTATTCTTCTTCAGGATTCAATAGATTTGGTGTCTATTATGCAAGCAAATAGGTTCTGCATAAATGGTTTTTTGAAACACATATGCCTTCTAAGAAGAAGTTGCATGGTGTATTGAGATCCAAGGTGGACAGATCTATTTCAAAAGACAACATAATTATTGTAGATTCATTAAACAACATTAAGGGATATAGATATGAGCTATGGTGTTTGGCTAGAGCTGTTGGGATAAGATATTGTGTGGTTGATTGTAGTTGTATTATGATGAAGAGGAAAATATGACGATTTCCCACTTTCTGAGTCTCCACATGCACAACATGTAAGAGGAAGCTCCATGTTGGCAACAAAGTGCATTAGAACAAGTAAAGAACTTGGAGGAGCCCACGACATTTAAGAAGGTAGGGGAGTCTTCAAAGCTCATCAAATACACAAAGACAGATACCTTTCTTCTCAAGAGGTGTAGAAAGCTGCCAAGATTGGCTTTTTCTTGGGGAGCTTGCAAAGCATGCAATCTCTGAAGGCCATCTAAAACTTGAGCAATGTGTTGTGAAGAGAAGAGCCACATGAGAAGAGGAAGAAATGAGGTAAGAGAAGGTGGTAGATTGGAGGCAAGAAGGGCATTCACAGCCAAGGTAGGGAGAATGCAGTGTAGACATAAAATCAAAGGAAGCCACCCAACATTGAGGGAAGCTCCACCCTATAGATGGCGACAAGGAGGTCCATGGCAAAGGAACCCACATCCAAAGCTGTAGCATGCATGAGAGATTTGTAGAAGGTAGCGGTAGGAGGGAATTTTCATTATAAAATGCCCAAAAAAATGACCATCATTAAAAGGGGGAGAATCTGCCAGTGTAAGGAAGAAGTCACTAGTCTAAGGAGGAAAGGGAAACTCATAGCAAGATGCCCATGTTGGAGAGAGGTGGCAATGCATGAGGAAGCCGATACCACACTTGGGAACACTCCATAGCACACAGTCCAGTCCAAGCCATAAGAAAGAAGGGAAACAACAAAGTGGCAGGGTTTGTTTAAAAAATGTGTCAGAAATTAAGAACAAGGGTTTTAAAAAAAAAAGGTGAATGTCTTTGTTGTCTTCATTTGGAGCAAGTGCACATAGAAGATGTCTTCATTTGGATTCTTGTTCCTTTGTAATCATGTGGTGTAGCTCAAATTTGTCAGAGGAGTTACTAATAGCAATGAAGAAACGTTGGAAGGAAGGAGAAAGCAATCGCACGGAGAGATATTTATCCCACATTTGTTGTGTTGGGAAGGTTTTATATATTTAAATACAAAAACACTCATATAGTAGGTTATTTTCAAGATGAAAACCTTTTGGAAAGGTAGTAGTTGTATGGTGGGCCCATGGTCAACCACTGGTGGATGACAGTTGGAGGTCAAACTATAGATAAATTATGAACATGCACTCAAATTAAGGAGGTGACATGGAATCTGAGGAACAGGATGATGGCATGTGGAGGATCCTACAATTGTTACTATGTCACCAAGCCAAGATGCACAACAGATAACCATAGCGACATAGCAACCAGCCAACGTGGCAATGACATAGGGGTGATGTGGAGATGATCATGCGCTGAGGTGGCACTGATGTGGCAGTTAAGAATGAGACATCAAAAAACTCATCGAAATTCAATGGTCGCCATGTCTCCACCAAAAAATGGGAAGATTTTTCAGCAAGCGACATGGCAACCTACCATTAAATCCAAAAAACTAGCAAGTATCTGTGGGGCCCACCTAGTACAATTAGCCTATCACCAACTGACATGTGGCATTTCAGCCAGTCAAAATTTGACACATGGTGTCACATGAGTGGTTGAGAGGATATCAGGAGATTTTTAAAAATAATAATAATATCTTTTTCAAAATTGGAAAATTTTGTTTAAAAAATTGAATAATCTATAGTTCAGACTATAGAATTTTTTTAAAATTTTAAAATTTTGTAAAAATGCTCTAAAACATATAGAAGAAGCTTGAAACTTCAAATGGCTACCACAAGGGCAATTTTTGTCTAAAATAGGCACTTCAATATACCATTGGAACCAAGAGGAAATGAATTCTCTGAATATGAAGTCAAATTTTGCACAAGAATTCAACAGTTCAGTCTATAAGTGAATTTATATTTTTCGAGGCATTCTAAGAAAAACAAGAAGATTTCATCATGGAGCATCAAAATTGGTTAGGAGGCAGATATAAAAGCTGATTAAAGCCTGAATGTGGAGAAAATTAATTCTAAAAAGTTTTATTGGCTTCTAGAGTTCATTTTTTAACTGATTTTTGCCTTTGCTTTGATTTTAGATCTGGCATTAAAATCAGTTATCCTTTTCAATCAAAAATCTGAGATACTTTATGGTTTTGGAGGCAAAAATGATTGAAGATTTGATATGCAGTTATAGAGATAGATTAGAGAGATGCTTTTAACTTCAAGGAGATATTTTCCAAGTGGACACATGTCAAACATAGAGTAGATCCAAGAATTCATTCCTCTATATCATTCTTTTTCTTTCTCATTGTATAGGTTCCATTTTTTCTATGAGACCACGTAGTTGGATCCAGAGCTGTGATTCCACAAAATTCTTCAGCAATCTCTCATGTAATGAACATCAAGAAATAAGAATACAGATAGTTCTGATCTATTAGGTAGTTTTGCATTTCAATTTCATGCATCTTATTGTATTTGTTTCAAAGAAATGAATGAAAAGGTAGCAACAAGTTAGTCTTCATTCTGATATCTTGTCTCCCACACATGTTGTTTGTGATCTTTTGTGTTTTGTAAACAAAGAGTATGAAACTCAGTTGCAATCTGTGGGTTGTATATGTTGATTTATTTTTCTTATGACTCAAAGAATTATGTAAATGCTTGATTCATCATCATAGGATTGCAAATCTCATTAAGGGATAGATTGAGTATGGGATTCATAAAGATGTAGATGTCTAATTCACAAAGTGGATAGATAGATTAGGGAGTCATGATGTATGGCATATGTCAATGACTTTCAGGGATGTGTGTTAGGGGTTTGTGTGATTGCCCAATAGATAAGGCATTGATCATTTTGAAGGATCATAGGGTTATGTTGTTCATGTTATGTTTTGCTGATATTAACATCATTAATCAATTGTATTTCCCTTTTATGTTGAAGAGCTGAAAAGGATGCCCTCACTTAGCTTGTGAATTTCATAGATTTACAAATTGCTACTGCATATCTTTGTTATTGCATAAGTATTAGGAGATATAATGGTTTTTATCTTCTTTGTTAGATTTAGGAACATGTTTTAGCACTAGTACCATATAAATTGAATTTGAGGTACACTCGCCTAGGTTTTGCAAAGCCTGAAGTAGACAAAGGGTCTAGCCTTATAGTTGGCCCAGTGTCTAAAATGATATGTTAAGGATGGGAGTTAGCTGCCCCTAGATGTATCTTGTTCTCATCAAGGTAATTTGAGACCTGTAGCATTTCAAAACACCAGAAATTAACACAAATATGAGTGGTCCTGGAAGAACTAGAGGATTCTATGGTGAAAGGTACTTTATGATTTTTTTTTGATGATTTCACTAGGATGATGTGGGTAGCATTTCTTAAAGAGAAGTCTTAATCTTTTTTGAAATTCAAGGTATTTAAGAATAGAGTTGAAAATGAATTTGGTGTCAAGATTAAGTGTTTGAGATCAAATAGAGGAGGATAGTTCACCTCTAGAGAGTTCAACATGTTCTATGAAGAGAATGGAATCAAAAGACAGTTATCTTCACCTAGAACACCTGAACAGAATGAGATTGGTGAAAGAAGGAATAAGTTAGTAGTAGAAACAATAAGAGAGATGTTATTTGAGATTGATGTCTCAAAGACATTTTGGAGAGAATTAGTTAACACTACAGTATATAATCTGAATAGAGTACAAATCAAAAAAGGTATGAGCAAAGCACCCTATGAGTTATGGTTTGGTCATTTTCCATCAGTCAAGTATTTCAGAATATTTGGAAGTAAGTGTTACATAAAGAGAGATGATGATTTTGGTAAGTTTGATCCTAGAAGTGATGAAGGTATTTTTCTTGGTTACTCATTGCAAAGTAAATCATATAGATGTTTCAACTATAGAACTAAGACAATAGTTGAGTGCGCAAATGTAAGGATTGATGAAAAGTTTGGTACTAAAGAGAAGATGGTAGATTATAATTATGATGAAGAAGAGGATAATTCTAGAATTATTAGAGAGAATGTTGAAGTTCTTTTTGAGACTAACAATGACTTGCAGAATGATGTATCTCTTGAGCATAGAGAAGAACATAGATATGAACCTAGAGAAGAGATAAGAGCTGAGATGTCAACTCCTACTTCCAATAGAAACATGAGAAAGAATCACTCTCTAGAGTAGATAATTGGGAGCAAGGATAAAGGTGTGATGACAAGGAATAGAGTGAATGAGGAATTATGTTTAATTTCTCAAGTGGAACCTAAGAGCATAGATGAGGCATGTAAGGATGATCACTGGATGCAAGAAATGAAAGAAGAACTAGATTAGATTGTGAAGAATGAGACATGGGAATTAGTTCCTAGACCTAAAGACAAAAATATTATAGGAACCAAGTGGGTATTCAGAAATAAGATGAATGAGCAAGGAGAGGTTGTGATAAATAAGGCCAGACTTGTTCGCAAAGGTTACTCATAGAAAGAAGGCATAGATTATGAAGAGACATATGCACCTATGGAAAGAATGGAAGCAATAAGGATGTTCTTGGCTTATGTAGCAAGAAAGAATTTTAAGGTTTATTAGATGGATGTCAAGTCAGCTTTTCTGAATGGAGAACTTGAAGAAGAAGTCTACATTGAACAACCTGATGGATTCCCTCTGACATAAGATAATGAATTTGTATGCAAATCAAAGAAAGCATTATATGGTCTGAAGCAAGCACCCAGAACCTGGTATGCAAGGTTGGACAGGTATTTTTCTAAGCTTGGATTTATTAAAGGTACAATAGATGGTAATTTGTATTTGAGAAAAATCAATGATGGTTTATTTATCATTGTAATATTTGTGGATGACATAATATTCAGAGGAAGTGATAAGTTTGCTGAAGAGATGAAAAATGAATTTGAAATAAGCATGATAGGAGAAACGAATTTTTTCCTAGGATTGCAGATTGTGCAGAATAAAGATGGGATATTTATTTCCTAGACTAAGTATCTGAAAGATTTGTTGAAAATATTTGGTTTGGAAAGTTGCAAACATGTTGGTATACCCATGATAACTAGTCACAAGTTATCTAGTAAAGATGAAACACCTACAATTGAGCAAAAGAATTATAGATCTATGATTGGAGGATTGCAATATCTGACTCACACCAGACTAGATATAGAAAATGCAGTTGGAATTATAGAAAGATTTCAAGCTGATCCCAAAGAGTATCATTATGCAGTAGTAAAGAGGATATTTAAATATTTAAAGGGTACATCTTATTATGGAATTTGGTATGATAGATTGAGTGACTTCACTTTGTGTGCATATACTGATGCAGATTGGGTAGGCAATATAGATGATAGAAAGAGCACCAGTGGTGGGGCATTCTTTCTTGGAGGAAGATTGGTTTCTTGGTTGAGCAAGAAACATGACTGTATATCTTAGAGTATAGTTGAGGCAATGTATGTTGCAGCAACAAATAACTGTAATCAAGTTATGTGGATGAAACAAATGTTGAAGAATATTGGGATTCAGTTTATAGAACCTATTATCATTACTGTGATAACACAAGTATAGTAAGTATGTCTAAGAATCCAGTATTTCATTCTAAGACAAAGCACATATCCATAAAGTATCATGTTTTGATAGAGAAGGTAGTAGAGAAAGACATAAGGTTGGAGTATGTAAGTACTAAAGATTAGATTGTAGATATCTTTATGAAACCTTTTCCTACAGATACTTTTGAGTACCTAAGAGGTATGCTAGGGGTTATGCCCCTACCTACTTTAGAGTAGATGTTGCAAGGAGTGCATCAGTCCAGTGGTAAAGAGCACTATGGTTAGACTAGACTGAATGTTGATGCTTCCTATATGGGGGGGTATCTAGTATGTACTCAATCATTGAGGACTCTTGGTATTTTAGTATTTTGTACTAATAGTGTCTTTGGATACTTGAGCTTATTGAAAAAGTTGGAAGAATTATAGTGTACTTGTATTGATACCTTTGACATTGATGTCAATGGGGGAGAGAATTTGTACATGAAAAACATCTCCTAGGCAATGGGGATGGAAAATATGTAAGAGGCACCTATTGAGATGTCAAAGGGGGAGTGTTATCTCTTTAGGAAGATTTAGAAAGATTCATGTAAGTGCGTAGAAGAATATGTAAGTGTACAG